>MU394128.1:96638-161076 GCA_022578605.1 Camillea tinctor
CCCCGCCCCCCCCCCCCCCCCCCCCCCCCCCCCCCCCCCCCCCCCCCCCCCCCCCCCCCCCCCCCCCCCCCCCGAGTCGATTGTTTTTTTTTCTCGCAGGTCTTTGCCTTTGGTGGGAGAGAGGAGAATAAAAGGTAGGGGGTATTTAAATGTAGGGAACAAGTCACAAATCTTTCATAAATCTCATGGGCTAAGGGTTAAAAGCAAGGAGAAAAGGTATTGATCAAAGACGTTGTGGTTTGAAAGTTGGGTTAGGTATGGAAGTTGTTAGAAGAAGAAGAAGAAGAAAGTGTACAGTAATTATTAGTTAGAGTATGGATACATCCATGCATGCATACTAGATAGAGTTGCCCCTCACCAATCTCATCTTAGAGCTACTACCCAAGCACTACCTATTCTTCGTACCTACCTCCCACCTACCTCGAATTACATAATACCTACTATGTACCTTCCCTTCTTCCCACTATATAGTAGTACATACGTAAGGTAAGTGTACTCGCACGTTGTAACTGCTTACCTACATAGTAGGTAGGTACTACCTAAATAGGCACTTGTAATGTTATAGAGGGAAGTGGTACTACGTGAATTATATATGTAAGGGAAAGAACAAGTAAGGGTATGCATCCAATTGCTAGTGTATACTCCGTAAACCTTAAACCCCTCTTGTCCTACTGCCCCTCATCTAGCTAATAATTACATATTGCCCACTTCTCCTAGATACGGTGCTAATTAGTGTACATTACATTGTATGTATTGTATGTATGTAACCTACATAACTACTATGTACCTAGGTGCATACTTACCTAAGGTTACCTTTTTAGGTGAATGCGACAAGGACCCTCCCCCTAGGTTAGTCAATTAGTCTTGTCCAT
Source organism: Camillea tinctor (assembly GCA_022578605.1). Classification (NCBI taxonomy): domain Eukaryota; kingdom Fungi; phylum Ascomycota; class Sordariomycetes; order Xylariales; family Graphostromataceae; genus Camillea; species Camillea tinctor. The sequence continues at coordinate 97,511 of MU394128.1, forward strand.
GTTGATTCGCCCGTTCACACTAACCTAGGTTAGGTTACTACTAACTAGCCTTAGCTGCTTCGAAACTTTGAATCTTCAACCTTCAACTTTCAACTTTCACATCCCATCTTCCTCCCATTGCCCTCTCTTCTTATTTTCTTTCCTTTCCCTTTTTCTTCACCTTCCCCCCCTCCGCCTCTCATTCTAACGACCTTTTACGATTGAAAGAACTGTACGAAATCTAGGATTACTATTCTTCTAACCACATTTACCTACACCGTCTTATTTTCCCACGCAAAAAAACACACGCACGCTCCTTTTTTTTGGCCGAGAATTCTGCGATACATCACCGGAACAAGCCACTTACAATACCTCGAATACCCTTTCACTACCAATCTCATAACATCTGAATCGAGGCAGACCAAAGTTGCATCATTAACCTCAATCTATTTCGGCCCGCTGCGCGTGGAAACTTACCTCTCTTTTTCTTTCTCTTTCTTTATCCCGGTCCGTTCTGGCCTGTAATACTCGGTTGCTTCAGCCATGGCTGTCGAGACCCCAAGACAATACGTTCCTCTGACCTGTCACGGTCACTCTCGCCCCGTGCCTCACATCAGCTTCTCGCCCCTCGAGAAGGATGAGTCGTACTATCTGATTTCTGCTTGCAAAGGTACGTGTGCTATCTGCCTGAATTATACTCAATTGGAGCGATAAGCTGATGTGCCATCTCGCAGATGGCAACCCCATGCTCCGCGACGGTCAAACGGGCGATTGGATCGGTACATTCATAGGCCACAAGGGCGCAGTATGGCAGGCAAGGCTCAGTCCTGATGCTACAACTGCTGCTACGGCTTCTGCGGACTTTACAGCGTAAGTGCATACCTCGAGCATGTGTTCATGCACTCCATTCTCTGCATGTCGCTGACCTTTGGCCGGCACACAAGGAAAATCTGGGACACGCATACTGGGGAGCTTTTGTTTACTCTGCAGCATGACCACATTGTCCGCGCAGTCGCGTATCCTCCCGACAATTCGGATTTGGTTGCGACGGGGGGCATGGAGAAGAAGCTGCGCATTTTCGACCTCACCGAGATGAAACCCGAGAGCACGACCGAATCCTCTTCCAGTGGAAACAATGTTGCCGCGTCTACCATACCCGCCTCGTCTGCCTTCGAGATAGGCGTTGGTGCTCATACCTCATCAATCAAGTTTATCGTTTGGACTAAGGATCCAAATATCTTGATTACGGCCTCGGATAACACGCTACGCTGGATCGACTTGCCAAGCCGAAGCGTTGTGAGATCGCAAGTTCTGGATGGAGAAATCGGCTCTTGTGAATTCTGTGCCCTCGCACCTGAATACACATCTAAGACGGATATTGGAGAGGGGTTGCCTGTCCTGGCAGTTGCTGCCGGGAAGTCCATCTACTTCTGGGGAGGTCTACAAGCCACGGAGGAGCTAAAGCGCATCAATATGGATTACAAGGTTGCCAGTGTTGCATTGGATCCCAAAGGCCGAAAGATCGTGGTTGGTGAGGACATCCCGGCCACCTGGGCTAGGGTTTATCGATGGGATGACGGCACCGAGATCGGTAGGTCATCAAGTTTGTAGTTGCATTCGTCTGACATGAGGCGCTAACCGGTTTTTGCTTCTTCACACAGATATCCACAAGGGGCACCACGGACCCGTTTGGTCTGTTGCTTTTTCGCCGGACGGTAAGCTATATGCCACCGGGTCGGAGGATGGCACAATCAAGATGTGGAAGAACTGCGAAGGCTTCTATGGACTGTGGCGAGGCGGTGCCGGTGCTACTACTACCGGCACGAATGGGGGAGGAGGCGACCGGAACGCCGAGTAGGGCGGTGCGTCGGTTCGCCATTCTTCAGCCGGTTCGGTTAGCAGCAGCGTCAACGCCTTGCATGATTACTCCCCTGCAGATTCGCCGTGGGAAGTTGTGCCAATCTTCCCACCTATCAAGCCCACTAACGTGTGATGAGATGTGATTGGAGGCAAGGCTGCTTACCACCATTATATGCGAATCATGTCATATTTACTAGGTCATCGCTTCGATGCACGAACTTACTATGCGGCGCAATATCTTACAGTGCGCTCCCGGTAGTATTATGAGGGGGGCAACATGACCAGGTGATGATTTGGAGAACGGCATAATCATTAGATAGAGAACTCTATCTGACTTGCTACGTTCTGTGTTATTTGACATATAAGGTGGGTGGCCTAACTGAGACCAGAGTCTTGGGGGAAGCTCTGGTAGATATGACCATATAATAAATAAATCATGTCGCCCTACATTCCCTTTGATATACATCTTCCTTGCTAGCCATCCCTGATTTGTTGCTTTACCCACTACGAATTGTTAGAGGTTCTGTCAATGATACCCAATTCACTAATACAGGATGATACTTGCTACTTCTCTTACGAACATTGCATGCTATGATTTCCTATCAACTGACATGACTTTAGGTATGTAGACAGGTAAGTTGATGTATTTGAACAATTATCCTGGCTACACACAAGCCCCCTAGACTTATTATACTAATACAGATACCGTTGGTGTACCTAACGACGAAGTAGAAGAGGCTCGGCTTAGGAAGCAGGCTAGGTTAGCCAAATGGCTAAAGTATGAGGGTGGGGATGGACTTAGCCAAGTGATCATGAACATCTAGGCTATCACCTAGGTACTGATGCTGCGGTCAAAGCTGCCAGGTTACAAGCTCAGACAACAGTATCAAGCATCCTTGTCACTTCGATAAGGCCGATACCCACGTCACAAAGTCCGATCTACCATCAGATGCCATCATCCCAAATCCCAAATCCCGAATGACAAAAGTACGGTGGAGGCTAACATGAGATTAATAGATGGGGTATAACCTATTTCTGTCTGTACCCTGAGAATGTTTAGACTAGGTGTTGCGATGGGTCACAAAGCCAGATGTCCTAGGTAACTTGGAGAGAACGTAAATCTTACATTTCAATTGCACTCAAGGGACATAGAGCTGGGCGTAGTTTCATACCGACCTGTTTTCTATAGGTTATATGTATGCTCTACCGAATATTACAGCATGTGTTATATTCCTGAACTCACTCAATCTCGGTTCTGTTTACATAACCGTTCCTACCCATGATGCTCATATCATGTTTATGTGTGTGCATCGACCACCACACGCACATATTGTAAAACAGCATGTTTGATCGTGCGTATATAGAGACTTTCTGCCCAACTCCTGTCATCACCGGCATTGGTTAGCTTAGCCTAGGTAGTTTATCTAACTTATGTATTTAATGTCAGCTTCGTGATATTGCAACTAGCTCCTTTATTCACTTTGGCTCAAGTTAACAACCAACTACCTAACCTATATACCTACTAGGTAGGTATTCAAGTCAGTATTAGATCGACATGTAACGAGTAGAACATTAACTACCTGCCTAAAACGGCAGAATACTAAACACAACCGCTCCATTGAGTCATTTATCTCTCACCAGCTGTCGAGAGAACAAAAAAGCGCCTTGTGAAGGCTGAATCTCAAATTCCTGTATCAGCTTGTGTACTAGCTATCAAGCGGGAGAGGTGATTCGCCCACGAAGCAAGGGGTAGTCCAGGGCACAACGTGGTTGAGTTGGGTGTCCGGTTACATCCGAACGACGCTGAAACCCTGGGACCCCTCCATGCAGGGGAGGAAGGGAAGGGGGGGGCTGAGCGCCTGTGCTTTGAGGAGCCTCCTCTCCTCTTTCACACGTTTGGGTAGCGTTTTGAAGAAGCTTGCGGGCGGATAGAGAAAGTGAAAGAGATGGGGGGCGGGATATACTCAATCTTGTTACCAACATCCTCAATGACGCAAGTTTGATCGCTGACCAGGCCGTGCGGTGATCATGGACTTCATCACAAGAATCCCGGGCTTTTTAACTGGTCAGATGGCCTTGCCTATCTATCGACTGGGTATAGGATCGGATCCCCCCCGTTCATAGAGTGAAATAAGCTTATATCGATGGGTACGAGTTCTCCCCTGATCTAGGTAGTTGGCATAGCTTGGTTCCCGCAAGCGTCACAGCTCATTGAGTTAGATCTGTGCGAGCTGGACAATCGCAACAGGATATCTCATCTCAATAGAGCTGGCAGGAATGCGCTGATAGCATGAGAGATTTGGATAACCTACATACCATACGCCTAATTCTCATTATTATAATCCCTCTAGCTAGTGTAATGAGGTCAGCATCGGGCTCGTCTTGTATGTATTAGGATCAAGAGCTGGTTATTATTATTCTCTCCTGTTCAACATGCCAACGACGTTTACGCCGCCCCTCGATGCTCTCACAACCGTCTTCACACCACCGTGCCCGACGACATGGCTGCTTACTACTACAAAAGTGCCATCTCAGAGCCCGCCATTTCCTACTACTGGACCCGCGAGCTGTGATCCGCCGTCCTGGGATACTTATCTTGATTCAGGCGGGTTCCAATACTATTCGCCGGCCATATGTCCTAGTGGCTTTGTCGTGGGACCGTCGTGCGAGGTGACCAACCCGCGGACGAGCGAGGGATTTCCGGCGATAGCTGGGGGTGAGACAGCTGCGTATTGCGTCCCAAGGTGAGATAGTCTTTATGGCCTGTGCAAGATTTCTCCTGATTTCTGTATTACCTTGGTATGTAATTAGGGAAAGCAATTGTCTAATTCTTCCCCTGTAGTGGCCACACATGCACGTCAGACACAACGGATTTCCGCGGTGCGGTATGGGGATTCCTACGGACAGCCACAGCCACTGGCGCTGCCGTGACAGTTGGGCCAGCGATCCAGATCCGCTGGAAGGAAGCAGATTTGGCAAATCTCGAGACGGATCCTCTCACGCCTGGGTTACGACTCGCACAATCGACCAACTCCCCCTCCCCCGTGCAGGAGACACCAACGCCTAGCCCGACGACAGTGGTGGCTACGCCGCCGCCTCCTTCTCCCACCACTACACAGATCATCCAGATGACGATAATTCCGACTCCGAAGAGTCCATCCGCAAACACATCACCTACCTCGTTCACTAGCAGCACCTTAAGAACAAGCATTTCGGAAGACATACCGCCGAGCCCGTCGCCGACGACGGAGAGAGGGGTATCGAGTCCTTCGCCATCCTCCTCATTCTCATCCTCCTCATCATCATTGTCATCATCAACCACGGGCGGAGCTCCAACCCCCGGGTCCGCCACCCAAGAAGACGACACCAACGGCCAAAGCGCCAATCCCATCACGAGCTCCGGCTTCAACATCGCCGCCATCGCGCTGACCGCCATCCTGCTATCCGTGATCCAGGGGTACGCGGGGTTCCTGTTCGTGCGGCGGTGGCGGCGCTACCGCGCGGGGCAGGTATCCACGCTCTTCCCGCCCTCGCCACCGTTCTTCGCCTTCTGCCGGCGCAGGAACGCAAACCGCCACCGCCACCGCCACCCCGGAATACCGGAGATGGACGCCGCACGGTGGGGGTGGGGGCATAAGGACGTGGACGCGGAGCTGGGCGCGGACGGCCCGCTGCCGGAGCTCGAGACCGCGGGCGCGAGCCCGCTCGGGTCGAAGGAGAACCCGGCTGAGCTGGGGGGCGTGGCCATGGGGGTGGAGGGCATGGCGGGGACGACGAGGGGGTGGGAGGTAGCCGCGGGGATGGGCACGGGGACGACGATATGGGCTGAGAAGGATAGGGAGAGGGAGAGGGAGAAAGATAGGTGGAGTTGGAAGTCGAGGGTGTCGAGGATTATGTTTAGTGCGGGGGCGCCGGGGAAGAGGGAGAAGGCGGAGAGGAAGGAGAAGGAGAGGGAGAAGGAGAAGAGGATTTCGTGGCCGCGGTGATGGGAGGGGTAGGTGGGTGGGCGAGAAGGGATGGATGATGTTTGTGTACACGGTCAATATACCCTCTTTTTTATTCTCGGACCGTGGACTGGGTTAGCTTAGGTACGTATTATGTGGTCAGTTTCGGATTGGATGCATGGCTAGGTTAGAGCAAATGGGAGGGATTGTTACTTTATCTGACGTCGGCGGAAGATGTTTTATAGGCGTAGCAGTGACGCAAGGGAAGGTGATGAAGTGAGATTTGATCGGGAGAAATTGTGATTGGTGAGGCTAAGGTTTTTTTCTTACACACTGGCTTTAGTCTTCCCCCCCTTTCCCCCCTCGTGATTGCGCAGAGAACATCACTTGCATTCCCTAAATACCCATCTAGATAGACAGAAAGCACCAAGACAGTCACGAAATTTAAATATATATATATGTTCATAAAAAAAAGAGAATACTATATCGCATTCTAACTCCGCTGGTCTATAGATTATATATCTAGGTATAATCTATGCGTAGGTATCTAAGTCAGGTATATATCTCGCGCTCTCTCTACGTTAAGTTCATCTTCCAATCATGCTTATGAGTATATCTATCTCTTAGAGTGAACTCTGCACCCGTCCCGTGGGATCAGCTAGTCAGTACGGCGTTCCGTACGGGTTCAGCTCGATACCCTCGATCTCTTCAACGAATCTGTACTTGGACCCATCACTGTTGTTCGCCATAGCCTGGGCCCATTTACCGAACGCCGCTATGAACAAGTCCTTGTGCGTATCATTGCTGAGGTCAAGGGGTTGCTTGTCGCGTCCGACTATGCCGATCCTGTGAGGTTATCCCGTGTTAGCCATTGTTGGTCTTTTCTTTCTGGTGCGGGAGGATGACAGTTGGGAGGGGAAGTATTGAATTTATAAAGGAAGAGGGGAGAAAGGGTATGCTTACTGTGATCCAGCTGATAAATTGCCCATGGAGAAATCGTACTCATCTAGCTTACACTGGATCGCACTCTTAACCTTCCCCTCGAGGATCTTCTTAGGCAAATCGAACTCATGACAAGCAGGGCGTCCGAGGCCTACGCCATGCACCGATCCTAGCGCGCCGACCATCGCCGCAGCTGTGCGCAGGCCGCCTGTGACGTAGACCTTGGTCTGCTTGAGGTGGGGCACGATCATCTCAGCAAAATCTAGGAAGTAGGCTTCACGTTTGCGCGTCGACTCGCGCACGTGCTTGAACGCCAGCGACTGGTACGTGCCGCCTGATAGCTCGACGAAGTCGATCTGATGCCGCTCCAGCTCCACACACAGCTCGCGGCAGTCCTCCGGCGAGAAACCCCCGTCCTGGAACTCCACGCTGTTCACCTTGATGGCGATGATGAAGCTGGGGTCTGGCACGCGCCGGCGGATCTCGTTCGTGATATCGAAGATGATACGCGCGCGGTTGACAAGAGATCCACCGTACTCGTCTGTACGCTTGTTGGTTGATAGGGCGAGGAATTGAGCTATGAGGTAGCCGCTATATGAAGAGTGTTAGATCACTCTATTCTTTTCTTCTCACCTCATTTGTTTTAAAATGAGGGCAAAAGCCTGTTACTTACTGTGCGCCGTGTAGCTGTATGCCGTCAAAACCCGCCTTGTGCAGGTACTCAGCAGCGTGCGCAAATGCGTCAACCACGTCTTCGATATCCTTCTTTTCCATAGCCCGGGGCTTGTTGTATGTCTGACCTAAAAGCGTTCCCTCAAGCTGCACGTCGCTGGCCGAGATGGGGTTGGGCTGGATCAAGGAGCTCACTTGTCGGCCAGGGTGCGACACCTGTGCTACGAAAAGGCTGCCGTGTGCCTTGGCCGCCGTTGCCATCGCCTTGAACCTCTCAAACCGCTCACCAGAGAAGGGAGCTTCCTGGGGGATGATCGTGTTTCCGGGACTCTCAAGGTGGTCATACTTGACCATCACGTTACCTGAGAGAAGCACGCCGAACCCGCCCTCACCCCACCGCTTATAGGCGTTAATGAGCTCCGGCAAGGGAACTCCACGCTTGGGCAGGTCTGTCGGGTGCCACGTCGCAAGGCGCTCGCTCATAGCACCCTTGATGAAGCGGTTCGGGGCGGTTTTGCCGCTGAACTCGAAGTGCAGCGGCTGGGCTAGGGGAGTGACATCTACATCCTCGGCGGGATAACGTATAGGAGCCATGATGGTGATGGTGATGGTAATAGCACACAAAAAGAGGGCAAGGGGGGATGGATTATGAGAAGGTAGGTTATAGGGTATGGAACTATATGAGACCACACTGGAAGTATGGGGGATATATAAAAAACCTGTATATCTTCTTACTGGTATCAATGAAGAACAGTTGCACGAGCTTCCTTCGAGGGTGGTTTTTTATATCTATCACGCAATTCCACTCTATTACTATTAACTGTAGGGGAGATGCTATTTTTGATTTGTAAGAAATCCTTTCTACGGGGTTTGAAAATCTGGGTCTCAACTAAAAAAACACTACTACTACTACGGAGTCACGGAGACGCTATGACGAATAGGTATGAGTGATAACTTGCTTACAATTCCATATATCGCATGTTACCGCCTGATTTATGGGTTTCGAAGCCTTTCCCCCCCATATCGGAGTTTGTAAGTCCATCTAGTGCAACGGCGAGCCGAGGCTTCTATTCGCTAGCTTGGATCAGAACCCAGAATGGATCGACACTATAGGGCTTGGGAGGGCCAGGTATGTGTCATGTTACGTCGCATAGAATACAAAAGATTGAAACTTCGACATGACTAGGTAGGGATCGATTTTTTCCCCCCATTGGACCCAGAGATCATGGATTCTGAGGTTAGGTGAGTGGAGGAGGGTCTTCGGGATCTTGAGAGGATCCGCTTCCCACTATGGAAGATAGTGTTTATATAAGCTTTAAATGTGAACCGGGGTGGTGGTTTGCCCGAATGAGAGAGAAAAAACATGAAACCTAAGTAAAGATCCAGGGCTACCTTGGTTGGTATTTAGATTACTTATGTTAGTTCTTTTCTGTTCTTTTCTACCGGCAGTTCTGGCCGGGGAGTAGTGTGGACTTATCTACAAAGTATGTCACTCTTTGTGATTGGTTTATTCCGAGCTAATATGGGACCTTGTTATAGTCCGTGTCCAATCAGACTTTGAATATCTGGTGCCAAACCCCATATTATTTCGACATGCTGGTGTACCTACTTGCATGTAGTGTACAAGACATGACTTAGGTATATGGTAACATCAACCCTTGAGCCCCTCTTCCTACTTACTAATGTTAAGATTGCGCTTAAAGAAAACACTGAAAGGAGTTATCGGAATATAGTACCTAGGTTAATTCTTAATAGGTACCCGGTGTTTAATCAACTAATATAGGACTAGTAACTACTTCCCCCCCTCCTTTCTATGTCCAAAGGTTATACCTGCGCATCGACATGTATATCGTCCGCGGAATACCCAAACGCTCTCTCCCACCAAGGAATTTAGTGATTCGAATTTTGAAGGCAGTTGAAATCTAATAGGACATTAAGGTGTTTTACTGTTATTGAAAGCAATATACTTTCTGGGCTACCTAAAGCCGGTACCTATGGGTTATATCTAGATTTGAACTGTCCACTTATTACCATGTATACCTACCAGCACTATACTCTAGCTGCATGAAGAACGAGGCAACTAAAGAGCGGGAACCACGATAATACAGAGTAACGCGTCTAGGCGGACAAGGGGGTCTACTTAAGCTTAAACAATCCGGAGTGTTGCGCAGGGAACCAGACGGAAATAATAATGATAGCAAGTAAGAAGCCGTTATACCATTGATGTTGCTACCGGTGATTGCCTTATTAGCTTTGTCAGCATGGTGTAATGGGCATCCCATGAGGCTCAGGTGAGCCTAGACAACTTCCTAGCCACCCCGCGCCGTGTCAAAACCGCTTAAGTCAGCGGACTTTGAAGTGGCGTACCTATAGTATGGGTTGCACAACTTCAACGATTAACCAACTCTTAGGTGTAGAGCGAACACATGTAAGTCACTATCATGCATGCGATGTCTCTTGTACATATATACTTGTATTGCAATATGGAAGATTATGAACGCAAATAACTTATACTTACCTAAAGCTATACTAATTAACGAGATTGGGAAAATAAAATGAACCGAGCATGATATATAAGATTTTTATGAAAGAAACCGAAGAAAATAAGAAGAAAAAAAGCAGAGAAGGAAAAATAAAAGAAAAAGATTCCTGGGAGCAGGATAGAAAACAAATTAATAAGTCAACAAACTGGACCCGATTATCATACAAAAATGAGCTTCGTTTGAAGATGTCTCAATGTTCACACATGTACAATGTGCATGGACATCAAACGCAGCTGCAGCCAATGAAAATTGTGCATTCCAAGGCGCTATCTCGATGAGGGTCAAGGATTTATGGGTTTCGTCGGGTTGGAGAGGTAGATTTGATTTTCCATGCCGTTGATCCGGCATAGTCGAGTCATTCGCCGAACCACCCCGGGCTGATGCAAGTTAGCCTATCCATCCCGCTCACCAACGACAGAACATCCTTCACCTCTTCATTGGCCGATATCTATCATGCCACCTGCCTCGAAGCGCAAATCGCCCCCGATGGATCAAAGCGAGGTCTTTTTATCAAAGAGACGCAAGAAACCGACGGCGTAAGTTGACCCAACTCATCGGTGTTTGTAAGCCCCTTTCTGACCCGACTTAGTTGTCGGCCCTGCCACACGCGCAAAGTGAGCTAAAAACTCTCCATTGGTATAACCGGGCCCCTGAGCTGATGATGGTCATCCTAGGTAAAATGCTCTGGGGGAGAACCGTGCACGAACTGCCAACAATCGCAATGCCCAGATGAGTGTATATACCCTGTGAAGGACCAAAAGGTTACGGTGCTTAATAGGTAAGCCGGGTTGGTGTTAAAAGGTATTGTGTAAAGTAATTTGACGTTCTATTTTGAGTAGCTACATCGAAAACCTGCTAGCGGAGAACCAGCGTCTCCGAGAAGCCTCCATAAGACCTGACCCAGACAGGAACGATGATATCAACGCTGCTAATCAGGAAGCTGTGAAGGGTACAAACGCCCAAAGTGACTCTGCACGGAATCCTCTGCTGGATAATGGCTCCTGGTTCGTACCGCATAGTACCTCAGAGATGCCAGGCCTTGTTGGCGAGGCGGCCGACACCGCCTTTGCGACTCGCTTCCGCCAGGCCATGGCAAATGATCAAAACATTCAACATATGCCTAGGACACATTACGTGTTTGACAGTACGCTGGCATCTCTGGCAGATGCTGAGTGCCCCTGGCCTCCTATCTCAAGAGCCCGGCTCCTTGTCAAATTTGCTATTGACACCGTTGGTTCTTGTTATCATTGCGTTCGGCGGAGTGAGGTATTCAGATCGCTGAAGCAGCATTATTGCAACCCATTTTCACTTAATTCGGTACTGTCATGTAGACTGTGGGCGCTCTTCGCGCTAGGGGAGGTGTACTCGGCAAGAACCATGTCGATAGCTGATGGCGACTTTCCGGGCCTAGCTTACTTCGCGCGTGCGAGCAGGATCTTGCGCAATCTGCGTGAGCGCCCCCAAATCGAGACTATTGAGATACTTCTACTCTTGGTAAGTTGCAGGAGCTCCTATAACATCAAAATGCTTCTACCATGAACTAACAGTGCAGTCTCTGTATTCATTACTTATGAACCGCAGGTATAACGCATCCTTTCTGGCTAGCACGGCTGTCCGCGTGGGCATTATTATGGGCATGCATCAAGACATGCCTGAGGTGAATTTCCCCGACAGAGCCGCTAGAGAGCATCGCGCCAGGCTTTGGTGGACAGCATATGTGCTTGACCGGATGTGGGCATCGAAGATGGGCCACCCAGTGTCTATCCAAGACGAAGACATAGCGGCAGACCTCCCGTCCTGCGCCGGCCTGTCAGATGTTGACTCAAGTGACTTTCTAGACGCTGACTACGTCAATGCTAGCATCAAGCTCGCCCGGATATCCCGAGATATAATCGCTTCTATATATAACCGTAGGGCGGCGCACCTAGCTTTTTCGCGACGGGTACAGAAGGCCCTGAGCGACTTGCGTGGATGGGTTAGTGCTCTCCCGAAGCACCTACAGATTGAGACAGGAGAAACAGGCAGACCCTTGCTGAGACGAGTTAAATGGCTACATCTTTCATTCAACCAGGTTGGTATATGCTGTTCGTACAGAGTCACTCCTCTTTAATGCTGACATTTTCTAGCTCGTTATAATCGCCACAAGGCCGATCCTATTACATGTGTTCCAGACACATCAAACACTCTGGTTTGCCCCTATTCAGAACGCAGAGCTTAAACAGGAAATTGGAGAAACAGCTATAGCGCTCGCGGAAGCTTGTATTCGCTGTGCACGTCATTCGCATCGCTTGTTAATTGAGTCCTGGATTGATGGGTCTTTCTATATTTTCGACTATACATACACTCAATACCTGTTTTCCTCCGCCATCATCTTAGCTATCTCTAGCCTGTCCATCGGCAAGACTGATCAAGAAGACAAGGATGGGTTCGATTCAGCCTACCAATACCTCGATCAAATGAGGCGAATAGGTAACTTCGCGGCTATTGAATTTTGTCGACATCTAGAGGCAGTGCGCCTCGGCATGGCTGGTTTTCTTTCGAAGAATGGGAAAGAAGGGGCCTCACCTGAAGGGGATGCTATTGAAAAGTTACTAACTACGAGTGCATATCCCTCGCGATTATTGCCCGCAGAGATCATGACGCCGCACCATGCAGGGTTACAACCAACCATGACAGCAGAAATGGCTCTTGCAGAGCCCCTTCTCCAGGACTTTCTAACCCAAGCTGATTTGGATCTGAACTTTTTGGATACCCAAATGCAAGACAATCAGTTTCAAAGTTTATATATCCCCGCCAATTTCCAGGACGGTATCTAGATGTCTATCTATATATCTATGGGAAATCGGTCTATATTTTCTATATCTTCGTTGATCTCTATAGCATTAATAACGTATTCAGCTGGGGGTTTTAAAAAACCCCTCCACTTTTCTCGAGGCTTCGTTGCATTCGCAGGCCGAACTTTGCTGTTATCAAGGTTAATACTCCTGCAAGAAGTACCAATACTACGCCTAATTATATCTGTTTAGTATATTTAACTAACCATGCGGGTTAGGGATATCAATATACCTATGGTGGTTGCTGGCCCAATTCCAATCGTATCAATTAAGGGAACCATTGATGCGCTTCCTGCCCCGGCGAATATGTATTGAATCAGATATTTGCTGGCAATCACTTCAGAACGCTGCTTGGGCAAGACCTCTGCACAATAAGTGTTCAGACTTGCGAATGCTATCAGCAACCCAGCAGCGGCGAAAAACGCTGTGACGATCGGGAGAGCTAGACCACCAACTTCGTATTGGAGACCCCAGCCGTATATAAGGGAGGAAACGGGCGTTATGAAAAAGAACGAAATTGCCCCGCTCCACAATCTGTCTTGGGGCAAACGGAACCCGTCCCTAATCTTGATCCATCTCTTAACCGTCATGTCCGATATTCTTCCTCCAATAATGGTGCCAAGGAGGAATCCGATACCTGGTGCTATGTAGAACAGACCCGAAACCAGAGGAGTGGTCAATCCAAAACGCGGGTTAAGGATGTGTCGTGGAGCTGCGAGCAAGCTATATTGACTCCAACTAAGAAACCCGCACGAGAGGTCCTGGAGTGGAAATTACCAATTCGTCAGTGGGTCATTTTTCTCTATCTAGTAGCTGACAGATATGGAATCGAGTAACTCAGTGGAAACACATAGGTGCAAGCTTACTGTTAGGAGGACATTGGGCAGGCACATGACTTGGAAGACATTAGATGGGTTCGTGTCCTTTAGAAAGGCAACAAGCTTCTGCTTAAACCCATGCGCGTCTTTATTTTGTTTCGCTCTCATGTCAGGCAAAAAAATCGCAGAGAGAATCATTGACATTCCTATCATCGCCGTCTGGAGCCAAAGGATAGCTTGCCAGTTGGTGAAGGTAGCCATTATACCTGATATACATGGGCCTAGGAGCCAGTTAACAAACATGACCAAAACAGTACGTCTCAGGGAAAGGTGATATACCAAAAGCAGGACCGAATACCGTCCCAACCAAGAAGAATCCGGTAGCTGTTCCCCTCTGGGTCTAAGTCCATGATTGTTCATGTTAGCAACATTTATTACCTCTAGCATAAAGATGATAACCAGAAGGGCTTTCCATACCGGCACGAAAATATCCGCCAACCAAGTCTGGCCCGCAACATGAAAGAAGGTGCCCTCCAAACCGCCCAAAATCCGCATCACCACGAAGATCCTGAACGCCGCGCCTTTTCCCGCCATGGGGGACAGCCCCGCGCCGACGGTGCAGAGTAGGAAAACGGCGCACGCGGCGAGCCAGGCGTTCTTGCGGCCGAACTGCCTGCCGATGGGGCCCCACACGAAGCCCGAGCAGCCCATGGTGAAGATCATGAGCGCGTTGACGACGGTGACGTCGAGGGAGGTGGTGCCGAGCGAGGCGGCGATCTCAGCCGTCAGCGGAAACAGGCTCGTCGACGCGAAGGTGATGGATAGCGTGGTGAGCGAGGCTACGAGGACGATGATGCATTTGCGCCAGAGGGGGATGAGGAAGTATGGCGAGGTCGTAGATGAGGTGCGCTGGAGGGAGAGCGGGAGCGTCGTCGGGTCTCCTTGGCCTTGCTCGGGCTCGCGCGGGGACGGTGTCGAAGACGAGGACGGGGCGGGTTTGTCGTAAAGTGTTGTATCATGGGACGCGGAGGGGGTAGAGAAGGAAGACATCTCGGCGGTGTATGTATAGGGTCTTCTGGTCTAGATGTAAGAACGAAGCTGTAACCTATATCTGTTCTCGAGACATTTTTGTAGTGTTCCGTCGCCCTCTGCACGAAGCAAAAACGTAGGTAGGTACACTTATATAAGGAAATAGATAAGAACCCTTTTCCATTTTTTCCAACCGCAGATTCAAGAATCTTGCCGTCCGACGTCGGTCAAAACGTGATTCTTGTATCGTGTAATCGGTTGCCTTATACGCTCTTTAGAGTGGAGTGGATCTATCTCATTTCTTGTAAGTCATGTTCGGCGTGACAGCCGAGTTGGCCGACGGCGACATGGGACCTTTCGCCGAGAATTAGTTACAACTCCGTCCACGCCCCTTGTCCTCAATCAACGGCAAGTCGATGACTCTTTCTTATGTAGACGATATTATTTTCATTGGTTTCCATAGATACCTATGGATAATTTTCTGAGCATGTTTTGTCGAAGCTTGTAGGTTAGGATCGCGCCAATTGAGACGATAAGCCAACAATAAAGGGTACCACCATGGTAAGCAAATATTGTCACCTCGTCAGATCGTCCTCTTAAACTAGCTCAACTTCATTTTTATTCCCGTCTGTTCTCGTTTCATCATCTACTATGTCATTTTTCGAAGGTCTTCCTTACACATTCCTACCTTTTACCCAACCAAAATCTAGCCCAAACACTCCTTACAAAAGACAACTTTAGAAGAGCAAGCTAATTTAGATTAATATACAAGCAACCTGATCCATGAGAAAACGTATAAGGACATAATTTCTCCCTTATCGCAATTTACCCATTGTATCTAGCACTCTTACCGAAGAGAAGCCAAATTTACTCAGGCTTATTCCAACCCGTAGCCGACGCCCATACATACCTACACGAACGGATCCTCCTTGATTACACGCATCACGCCGGCGGCTTGCCAAGCTGGTCGTTCCCATCCATAGTATACATGAGTGTGGTGTCTATGCCGGGGATAAACGAGTTAAAGAGCTCGATGACGTCGGTGCCAGTGTAGAAACCGTTATTGACATCTGAGTTGCTATCGTCTGCCGGGAGGTACATCATGTCCGTGAAGAGGGAGGCCTGGGTCGGATCTGCTGTGCTTACTGGCGGCATCTTGTACCCTGGCGTCAGCATGGGAAAACATTGAATATTAGAATTTATGAGGAGAGGAAATAAGGGGGGGAGGTCGGGTTGGGTTGTTGTCAGCTCACATCTATAAGATCGAAAACAGGCTCAATCGGGGCTACATTGGTGGTAGATGACGAGGGGAAGCAATTCGTCGTCACAATCGGGAGTGTCTCCTGCTGACTGCTGGTTGCAGTAGGTGCCCCGGAAGGAGAAGAAGACGGCACGGTAGTGACAACGGCGGACTTCTCGGCATTCTGCGGGCGGTTGTCGTTGCTGTTATTGTTGTTTAGACTGTTCACATACTCGCGCGCAATGTAGGAGAACTCAGTGATGAGTGAGCCAGGAAGGTATCCATTGCTGGCATACTCAATGCGGCTAAAGTGGCCGCCGGCGATGTCTAACAGTGCGAGGTTACTATTCGTTTCAGTGTGCCTTGGGTACGTTAGGACAAGATCAAAGATTACAAAAAGGGACACTACGGGGACCCCAGCGATGAACCTAGTGACTCGGCACATTAGCTTTCGATCCTGTGATAGATTCAAGAAAAGCAAGGGGGTTCTTTGAAGCCAGAAGGGTTTGGTATGGAGGCACTGTCTTACCAGGATGGAGTCGACGGTTCGACATCGACTAAAGCTGTCAGCTCCAATGTGGAACGAGATGTCTCTAGCATGAGCTGCGTGCTTTCCGCGTGACTCGATGGGCTGACCAGACCACGGGTGGCAGCTGCAAGTTGCAGTTTTGCGCGGCAGAGACTGAGTTTGAAGCTATTATATAAGAGATGAGTCCAGACGGTGATAGACCTGAACAAGCAGGTTTGAATGCGGCGTATAGGATTCGTATTACCAGGGCGAATATCAGCTGGTATTGACATGCGCCAGTTCTCTAGCTCGCGATCCAGTTGGTCAATGGTAGATAGGTAATATGTCTTCGGTTTACCTGTCATCCCGGCGGATAAGAGATGAGTTTGCGCTCGCGAGAGCAGTCTAGAGTATCTTGCCCGGCTCAGAAACCAGTCGTAGCCATCGAACACAGATTCTGGGACTGTTGAGATAGGGACCGTGATATTGTGGTCAATGAAGAACTGTCAATATTAGCCAGACTGTCTACGTGACAGGGTAATTGAGGGAAAATAGCATTATGTACGTGTATTAAGGAATCTAGGTTCGCTCACAGATGTTCTCCCAAAATGAAAGCTTGATATCTTGTCTAAGGAATATAGAATCCAGAAAGCTCTATGATAACTGGGAAGGGCGTTTTCCGGAAGCTTGACTGTGCGGAGATTCTGTGCTCGTCGGGCCGCTTCTGAAAGAATAACGTGTTCCGTGGCCATGCAACATATGCTGAGTGAATAAAGGCTCATGGCTGTCAACGCCTGAAGGACAATGATCGAGTCTGGCAGAGTAAGGAGGTCCGAATATACAACTACAGACGACGAAAACAAACGCCATGATTCTCCCTTGCCAGGTTCAAAGCTCCCTCCGCCGGCGGCCTGGGAGCCCAGAGCGAGTACAGCATTATAGAGAGCTAATAACGCCTTATTTTGGGAAATCTCTTTACCGAAGTTGGGGCTCGAGATGGTCTCTTTGAACGATTTGCGATCGAGAAATGGATGCGCAGGGTGTACATGTTGGAAATATGCTACCAATACGTTAAGTACTTCGAACAAGAGTGGTAAATGAATAAGAAATCGAGGGTTTCATTCGCTATAGCTTACCGTCTATATAGCCCCTAGCTTCGCTCGGACTAAGTGTGGCATTGATATTCTCTTTCGTTCTTAGAGAGGCGTTTATCGTCTCATGTCTGGGTATGCGATGCCTGACTGTGGTTTGAATTCTCTTCAATAACTCGTCTACTTTGTTGTTCTGCAGCTGCGCCGATATGTGTTGCAGCCTGCTTTCAGAAAAGAATGTCAATCTGTAATTGCCGACTGTGGTGTTTTGGTTAGTAGGTATAGAGTAAACAACTTGGCTGATTTCACATGCCGAAAACCTCGTTCCCCTGAAATTATTGGTTAGAATACATGTGATCTACGCAAAGTCTTAATTTTCATATCACAATACCTTCACAGAAAATGGCTTGTGGTTTTTCAGATCATCGATTGACTGGGCCTGTGCAAGCATTTGGTCGATGTATAGGTCTGGAAGCTCATATGTAGACTTTATTGTTGTTCGTGTAAGTTGAGGCTTGCAGCGCAACGCTAATCACGTTGTTAAGAATCGGGATCCTTACAGTGTTGTCGCCATGTGACGGAACTGTGTTATTCGTGTTTGGTAGTGACGCGGTCGTAAGCTCAATATTAGCTAGGTATTCAGTAACGAAAATCAGCTACCAATAACAGTATGGATATTATACTACTAATGGGAAACTGACCATGAGGTCTTCGAGCTACGTTGATGCGGCTAAAATGGCATTTCTCGTTTCGGCGCTTTCCAAACAGAGTTAACACCGATTCAATTCATTTTCCGTCAAGAACTCACTATGCAGCTCTGGCACGGGCTTGGGTAACCTATAAACTGATCGTAAATGATAAATTCCTTGATCTATTTGCTCAGATGCTTACCTGAGCACCGGACCTTTCTGGACTTGCATATATCGCAACTCTTATGGAATCGTCGTGTACTAGCGTGATCGGCCATTTATGGAATATGATTAGTTGATCAGCCAACAAGAGGCCTTCAGGCAAATGGACTAAATCGTTGCTCTTTTCGGCTCGGGAAATGCGAGAGAAGAAGAGTGTAGTTTCGGAGACTGAAGTAAGGGGGTAAGAAGGTAGAAGACTTCGGACTGAAGAGCCGAAGGGGGTAGATATTTGTTCGGCGATCAGGACTGCATCTTTAACCTGATTCGGCAGCTCGGCGCCGAGACCCACAGCCGGTGAAAGAGGGTCACATCATGTTGCAGTGTCATATGTATGAGCGAATTGTCTTTTGACAGTTAGCATATGCTTTTGTCCGCATCACATCATCTATAGGTAGTAGTCCACACGGCTCTGGCGCCAAATATCTAGGTTACCACATTCTGATCATCGTTATGTCCTAGCTAAGTTGTAACATTCTTCTCATAGTAGCAGGTTATAACTTGTAAATGTCGCTTCTGGGGGTCGGATTGCCAAAGGGGGTTAGGAGAACACAAGACGCAATGCTAAAGTTGTAAGTATCACAATATTTCAATATAAAGGATGAGGTTGTACTGAGGATAAGCCTTTAAGGTACTGCTTGGTTGTATTCTCAATTGTTCCTTCTGTTGATTGGATCTAATTGCGAACACCGTCGTCTGTAAGATTCATTCGATTGGTTATTACCACATGTTTACTGCTAAGTCTTAAGAAACTTCAGGAATTCCTCCATCACTCTTCTCAAGGGGATCATGCTTACATTTTGACTCTGTACGTTTTTGTTATCTCATATGTTCATAATATGGCGGGCGACAAAGAGCTTCAATCTGGACCAAGCCCCGAAAAGGGGATCGAATCAACGAGTTGTGAAAATTTTATATGATATGATATGAAAAGTTATGGTAGTACTATGGGCGGACGCCACCGTATATCTTTCCAAATTAATCTTGTGTGGTGGTGCAGTAAGTATGTATATCAATCAACCCGGCTAGGACTTTTTGCTTCCGTCTAAATAGCTCCCTATTGTAGAATTTGTTAACTTCTACCAGGCCCGACTATGATACCTTGGGCTGTCAGTGCTGCTCTTGAATAGCACTGACACATATCTGCAAACTTTCGGCATATAGTGCGGCTATATTAGCTTGTAATGAGAGCGCGGATGATTTGGAACCCCGAAAGTCAGCGGTGGAAGATTTTTAAGAGCGGAGGGTTATATCATAGGGTCCATGGCAGATGCATATCATAAGAAAATCAATGGAGTGTTCGATGTAAGTTATAAGGAAATCAAAGCACGTTTACTAATTGAGTGGTCCAGTATCTCATCATGACTTTTTTGGGTGTATAGCAGTATTATAAGTCACAGCAAGTGCACCGCTATGTAAAGAGTAAGGTCATAGGGCACTGCTGATGATATCTGTATTCATATCTATGCCTTCAAACCGATTCCTTCTTATCGTTTAAACTTTGCTAATAATGTATTCTGCAGCTTGAGGGGCAAGGTCATCATAGTCAAAGTGCGCATTTGTAATTATAAGGGTCCCTTCGCACACTTCATCGCCGTCGTGACACAATATAAGCGTCTTGTTTGGATCAAAGTTTGGAATCTGATCATCATCTTGTGCCTTTTGCGTGTCGCCGAACGTCACGGCCGCCACGATGTTATTTTTAACAGCGGTGGTCGCTTTCTCGATGGATCGGTGGACCAAAGCAGCACCCTGACTGTAACCAGAGACAGCAATTGCGGAATCTGGGCATTCAGTCGCTGCCCGGGTGATCAATGCTCTCATCGTATCAGCATCTGCAGGGTCACACCCACCAGGTCTCAGATTGTCGATAAGCAGTGCCGGGTAATCAACTCCCTGAGCTGCTACTGCATCATCTCCAAGCGCTGATTTCACCAGATCGACCAGCTGTGGTCCGGGACTACCACCCTATGATGTTTTAAACCGTTAGATCATGCGCTCAGACTGAATATACACGATGATAGATAGGCACTAACGATGTTCCCTTCCTGCGTGCTGCCCCGTGCGTAGATGAGAATAAGATTTCTGCAGCCACCTTCGAGAAACTCATTTTCGGTTGTTCCTGCTGATTGACGGGCCTGGATGCCGTTTGAATCTCCCGCTTTCAGCTTGTCAATGATATCCTCTGAGATATCGACAGTCAAGGGCACTGCAGCAGCTAAAGCTAGTATCGTAGGGATGACGGAGAAGATGGCCTTCATATTGTTCTATACCAAGTCTCGTTTAAATCGGTAAGGGGTTTGAGACTGGAAGAGAGCCTGTTTATTGATGAACCTAATGAGCCAGAGGATGCACCACCGACGACTCCAGCTCTGGGCATCCCCACTACCTATATATGCTCAATACGTCTCACATGTCTATGAGATAGAACAGTGGGAATTTGACTCAGTGACTATTGCAAGCTGATGATGAAAAAGTTTCCACCTTCCCTTTGGATATCATTGATCCGGCACAGCTATGCATAGAGACAGGGCCATGCAGCCCGATGCACCCGGCACGAGAATCGGATCTAAATAAACTTCGTGGGGAAGATGATCAACCCCGGTGGAGGGAGAAGGTGAAGTAGTATTCGAATGTGTGGAGAAGCTTGGTACGGGGATAAGAAGACGGCTACCGTCCAAGAATGGCAAAAGATCTTCCCAAGTTCCCCTCCTTTTTGTAGCTGATGGTATATAACACGGCCTTACCACTAGCTAGGTACATAGTTTTCCGACTTGAACATACCGATTCTATAAATTCTGGTTTGCTGCTTCACATGCGTTATTTTCCCCTCTTTTCTTCATCTTAGAACGATCACTTTAATCTCCTAAGGTTGGTGACCCCCTTGCTTTGTTTCTATCGCATCGCCTGCCCCATTTGTTTTGGTGTCAGAATTGACTTCTATAGCTTCGGCTTGTTTTGCTTCCCAATCTAGACCCCAGTCTAACACATCTGGGTACTTGCCAACGTAGTAGCGCAGACCTAGTATAGCGAGGATACTGCCAGCGCAGAATGCTGCAGATAGAGGAAATCCAATCGGGTATCGTGGAGAGTCGTTGACGCGCCAAGCACGAAGAGGTATGGTTGCGTGACCGATGTACACCAGCGTCACTGCGAGAGCAACCAGAATAGCGCGCGCTTCAGGTTCTTTACGCATGATAAGTGCTAGCCAAGCGATGAGGGCGTAGCCCCATGCCGCCGTAGCATAAGTGAGGAAATAAAAGGTCATCACAGTTGCACGAGAGTCTGGCCAAGCTGATAGAACCGAGGTTGCTACTAATTGTAATGCTGCAGCTCCGACGGCGACCTGCCACCGCCACTCTTTCCAGTCGCTTAGTGCGTTGAGTCCGATGTTGGAGACGATAGAAATTGCGTAACCGCCCAGCGGAATCAAGTTGACGGTGTATATGGAGTAGAGCGCTTGACCATCTGGGGTCTTGAGCCCTTGCAAGTATAGTAGAAAGTAAGAGTTGGCGCGCTGGGACCAGGCGAACTGAAGATATGCTGCTAAGAATAAATAGGATATGGGACTCCGGATGAGGAGTTGAATTTTATGAACCAGCACCTTAGAAGAGACTAGCCTCGATGTCGTTGTTCCGCTGTCAACCATTCGATCTCGCGAGAGTTTCTTCTCCGACGGGGTGAGGTACAAGGCTCGAGTAATGCCGGGAGAGTCAGGGATGATCAAGAAACCAACAATGCCCCATGAAATTGTTATAATTCCAGAAACAATGAAAAGCCATTGCCAACCAGCCAAGCCGTGAACACCGTTGAGGTTACGGTAGAGTGCGGCCTGTAGAATACCCAGAAACATATTCCCAGCGACACCACTCACCCCGAAGATTGCCAATCGCTTTCCCAATTCCTTTGGTGTGTACCAGTTGAAAATTAGGTTAACGATTCCAGGCCACGAGGTAGATTCGAAAACTCCCAAGAAAAAACGCAACGCGAAGACTGTTTTCGCATTTGGTGCCTTAGCGGTCGCCAACGTGAAGACTCCCCAGATGATTTCGCACACGGGCAGGAATAAAGACGGGCGGACTCGCGTCTGAATCATTTGGGACGGGACGATGAAAAGAGCGTATCCGACTGAGAAATATGTCGTGAACTCCACAAGCTCGTTGCCATATAGCGATAAATCTTCCTTCATACCCGAAACGTATGCAGCTGTTGTCGATGATTGGTCCATATCCTTAAGAAGCCCGGCCACAAATGCCCAAGCCAGGAGCATCACGTCTAACTTGAGTGTTAAGACATGCGAGGGATCCCTGAAGTATGGATGGACCCTCCCGAGCCAAGATGATGACTCGACGACATGGTCCTCCAGCTCTCGTTTCCTCGAGACTGACGAATGTTTATTGTCTACTATAACCATTTTATAATATTTATAATGCAGGAAATCATCCGTGCTAGGCGTTGTCGTGATTTATCTTGAAGCTCTGGAGCATACGGTCTTCTATGAGGACTGAGGAAGTGATACATATAACAGAAAAGAAAGACAGACCTATGGGCACTAGATAATTTTAATGTCTAGATATCTGGCATGGAATGACGGAGCATATCCGATCCACTACATATCGACATCGAAACTATAATGATGACATTCTGAAGTTTTTCCAACATCGTATATCAGCTCGAGGCACACACTGCAAAGGTATGAGTTTAGGTCGTATAATCGCAGCAGAGATAAGATATTCAACAAGTAAAAGTCATTGTTAAGGAAAGCTCTGTAATAAAATGAAGATTGTCTCTAAATGTATCTTTATCGCGATATTTTGTGTATTTCCCAGATCAAGATCGCCGATGCTGAATACAAAGGTTCTTATTAAGAAGCAGCATCGCTAGTATATTGTGTTTGAATGGGTTGTTACTGTAAACCACAACATTGTAGTAGGAACAAACAAACCGGATGTTTTACTCTAATAAAACTACCAATCGGGAATGTTGCGACAAGTTTAACTTGGATTGGAATATGATACGGATTAGAACCGCGATGTCGTCTTAAATGCCGAGAATGTCGTGACATATGTACGGATATTCTTGGCGTGTATTTCGGGATTCCCACCGCTGAATTCAAGAAACGCTCGAAGGATTTATATCCCTATCTAATAGGTCAAGTCAATATTGCCGTTCTCGGAAATCTTGATCGAATGATATCAAGTATCAAATATATATAAGCTATATCAATCGCTGGTGCTGAGGTAGGTCAGGAATAAGGACTCCCGTATACGAAGGGTCAACTCAATACCTTAGCCAACCGGAACATACACCTGCGATTATCATCTTCCGAGAATCCGATACCATGTCTTCTCAACCACTTTACCCCACATATCTCCCTACTCGGCCGGATGGTTTTGCGCAGCCAATCGCGATACCGCCGTTTGAAGCAACTGAACCGGGAAGTCGAGCAGATCCTGCCAAGCCTTCACTTTTCAAGGGTGGAGCAACTGTGACCAACATCACGCCAAGAATTGGTACCGAAATTCGTGGTCTGCAGATTAGCCAGTTGTCCAACGAAGGCCTTGACGAACTGGCCCTTCTTGCAGCAGAAAGGGGGGTTCTGGTCTTTGTAAGGAACACCTACTTTATAGCGTTCCTTGATATATGTAATAACATGTCTCTACCCAGAGAGATCAGGATTTCGCCGACGTTGGGTTTGATAGACAGCGCGAGATTGTGAGATATTATGGCCCTCTTCATCAGCATCCTACAATGGGATATCCGGAAGGCACTGGACCTGAGTTCCACGTTGTCTATGCTGATGAAACCGCGTAAGCTATTTACTACTCTACGTCGCTTTTGGTGTCCCTAGGGGTATTAATATGGGAGCACTTAGTGGTAACCTGAGATCACTGCTGGGTCCTCGAACAAGTTATGACCTTTGGCATGTCGACCAGACATTTACGCCCAACGTGCCGGCAACAACTTTCTTTTGGGTTCTCGAGATTCCAGCTTCAGGGGGTGGAGACACCGCCTTTACATCTCTTACGGCGGCGTACGAAGCACTTTCCCCGGCATTTCGAAAAACACTTGCATCATTAAGCTTATTTCACACTTCGGCATCTGCCGGAGAGGTCGCCCGAGTGGGCACGGAGAGGGCCCTGAAAGAGGCTATCAGCACAACACATCCGTTAGTGATCAAGCATCCAGTGACTAGCAAACCATCGCTATTCGTCAACCCAACCATTGCCCGTAAAGTGGAAGGATTCTTGCCAGAAGAGTCGGATAACTTACTTAAGTTCCTACATGATCATATCCGTAGCTTGGATTTTAGCTGCCGTGTGAAGTGGGAAAAGGGGACGGTTGTAGTGTGGGATCAAAGGTCAGCGGCACACAGCGCAGTGCCCGACTTTGCAGATGGGGAGAGAAGACATATGGTGAGGATAATCCCATACGGCTCAAAGCCAGAACCAGCTTTTCCGGGGGAGTTTTCTGCACCATAAAGTTGATCATAAGCGAGGAAAACATATGAAATCCGCATATTGACGCAGAGCCGTTGCGAGACACTGCATATCCTTTCTGGCATTCTAGGTATAGTGGACGATAAACAATAACCATTATGTAGATGTTTTTCTCTACCTTAGATTCTCTTCCTCGTGTTTGAACTGATCATCCCATTAGTTTCCCCCCATCAAGATACCCCTTGCGATAGATATAGCCCTCCCCTAAGCGCTCAAAGAACTCAATCTCTATCTCCTTGTCCCATGTAGGTCGTGATCTTTCCCAAATTGTAGCGTAGTAGGACTTTGTAAGCTGTTCCGTCTCCAACCACTCGCGCGTTGGGCCCCAGACCTCGACCAGCCGGAAGCGGCCGGGCTGACCCGGATCCTGGAACACATCGAATAGGGAACACTCTGGTTCGGAAGCGCACGCGTCCTATACAGGTCTATGCGCGATTTTGAACTCCTCGATCATTGAGGGCTTCACGTGGAAGGTGACGAACAGAGTTAGTTGAATCTCCCGAGTCATAGTTGTGCGTTAGTAAAGCGTTAGTTATAAATTTTGGACTCGATTTGGGTGGTTTTTATAGCTTATATACGGAATTTAAAGGGATCGAAAATTGGACATTTTAATAAAAACTACCTAATGTCAACTTGAGTACGATGTACCTTACTAAAACGATAAATGCGGCGTTAAGAATATCATTTCGGATTTTGGTCGTACCTGGCATCCTCTTGTTATCCTCGCTCAAAGTCACCTCAACAATATTTAATGCCGTTTGAAATCCCAATTAAATAAGCGGTATTATTCTGGGGATGAATACCTAGGTACTCTAGAAGAATGTCAGTGCCTTGCAACCATTATCTTAGGCTTCAAGTGTGCTTACCCTCCTACTCCACTGCCACAAGCCGATATAGCATTAGCAAGCGGAAGTCTTGTTGTAAACCATCGTGCAGGGATAGCGATGGCCATAAGGGATAAACAACCACATCCCACAGAAACGCTAGCAGGAAGTTCTGAAACGAGCCTATCACAGAAATCTGGAAGGGTGTTCTATCTCGCGGGAGATCAGTCTCGTAAAAGGCTTGGAAACTTCCGTAGCTGGAAACAAGGCCTAGCAAGTCATAGTTAGTTAACCACAACCCTGATATGATATGAACAGACAATCATAAAAGGAAAATGGTTATGGTCTTGTACCCCAAGTGTTCAAATAAAGAAAAGATGAGCCATGTATTTGACTCCAAGCCTGAAAGCCTCCATTGAGTTTCGTTGGCCCAGATACGGACTCCCTTTTTATAGGGGATGGTGTAGCAGGATGCCCATCTTTGATTGTAGTTATCTGGGAATTATTTAACTATGGAGCTGCCACCAATATAATATAAAGAACTATAGTGGTCAGTGCGCGCGCTCCCAGAAACTATGGGGCGAAGCTCCATAATAAGATATATAAGGAGCTTCTTTTCCCCATTTCTGGGAGCGTTACTAGGCATACCATCTATCTACTTTTCCCCTACTTTATATTATTGCTTGTTATCGTGATATTAACGTATCCGAGAGACTGCGCGTCATTTCCATAGCAGCTATATCGGATTCATTGAATAGCCACTGAAAGTGGGCACAAAGTTGAGCGTGTATGTAGAGAATCATGGCAAAGAAACTGATCCAATTACGACCCGAAAGCATTCCCAATACTACGTCGAGAAAGGAGAATATGTCCGAAGGAGTTCGGATTAAACTGCAGCTTGATCACATTATCACCACGACGAACAAGCATGGTCGCTACATTCGTATAACAGAGGATTTCATAGCGTGTATCATTGGATTGCGACCTAGGTAAAGCACAGCATAATAGAGCATTGGAAAATGACTAATAAATAGTTGTAAGGTATTATGAAGCGATTTCATTTTCCGAACGGTAGATACACAATACCTACCTCCCTAGTAAAGTTAGGAGTTTATATACAACACGAACACTATATACAAGCCACACATGAGAAAGCTAGAATTACAAACAAAAGAGCTACGATGACATCGCGTACAGAAATCCTCAAACCATACTCCGATCCCTCCTAAGAAACGTGGGGAAATATAAAATGTTACAATCGC
The DNA here is from genome assembly GCA_022578605.1 of Camillea tinctor. NCBI lineage: Eukaryota > Fungi > Ascomycota > Sordariomycetes > Xylariales > Graphostromataceae > Camillea > Camillea tinctor. Next base: position 124,465 of record MU394128.1, read on the forward strand.
GATCGAGGTTTTCGAGAACGCCGACAAGCAGCGTATGCATCCCCTCAGCCTCAGCCTTCTTCACCCATTCACCCAACTCCAGTATCTCAAACGGCTCTCCCTTTTCCGCCTCCAAGTGCTCCCTGAGGCGCTCCAGGGGGATGGTCTCATCACCGGTGTGGTGCATAAATGTGGCACCATTAACACTATCCGGCTGGTTCTGTAGAACTGATTGGACAATATCCTCCGTCACTCTCCCCATGGCAATCAAGTCTAGAGAGCCCCTAAGACGCTCTGCAATCGCGGGTACAGCCCGCAGCTTGCGTGAGTAATGCAGCAAGCTCTGCAGGATCGGCGCATCCGGCGCGCTATGTATGCTCTCTTCCTCCTCCATGTCCCCTAGCCCACCAGCCCCCACCGTCGTGATGCTCGAAGGCCGATGGATCCAGACTTTTAGCCCAGGTGCTGCCGCCGCAGCGTTCTCCAAGAACCGCTCCGCAACCCATTTGGTGGTCGCGTACCCCCTGACGACAGCATCATGCGGCGCGGGTACAATCCCCGCGTCGCGCACCGACTCCTCAGCGAAGGCAGCGACGCCGCGCCCCAGCATCGCGACCTCGGCCGTGGAGACGAAGTGCAGCGGGACGGCGCGGGGGGCGCACAGGCGTGCGAGCTCGCGCGTTGAGCCCACGTTGGCGGATTTCATCGACGCGTAGGTCATCGAGTGTGAGACGTACGCGGCAACGTGGAGGACGGCGTCGACGTGGGCGGAGAGGGAGGCGAAGTCCGAGGCTGAGAGGCCGAGGCGCGGCGCGGCGAGGTCACCTCCATAGTACTGCAGGCGGTCGGACGGTGCGGGCAGCTTCCCGCTGCTGATGCGGTCGTTGACCTTGCGGAGTGCGACGCATATGACTTTCGAGACGGAGGGGTCGCGGAGGAGTCGTTGGAGGATGTATTGGCCTAAACGGCCTGTTGCGCCGGTCAAGAGAATTACTTTCGGGTGTGGAGCAGGGGGGGATGAATTGATCGTCATTGTTGTTGTAAGGAGGCCGGTGGGAACATTCGCTTCGTCCTCCCAGTTGGTGAGTCGACTTTCATCTGGTGCCTGGCTCCCTATTGTACTTGCCATCGCAGACAGTGTGCTGTTTTCGAAAAGATGGATGAGCCTGATGGTGGCACCGAGCTGCTTCCTGATTTGCTGTCTTACTTCCAGGAGTAGCATAGAGGTACCTCCCACGTGGAAAAAGTCGGATGATGGAGCGATATCTGCGGTCCAACTCAGAGTACTGTGAGAAAGCACCTGCTCCCATATTTCTTTGAGCCTACGTTCAGTCTCCGTGAATACTTGCATATCGTATTCTTCGGAATTCTCTCTGGCTTTTCCTAAGGATAGAGGCAGGGCATTAACCGCACGTCGGTCGAGCTTTGAGGATGATGTCAGGGGCATCGCTTCAAGGGGTATAAGCATGCTCGGGCGCATTGTCTGAGGAAGTGCAAGCCGCAGTAGTAGCTTGGTTAGGAACATCTCTTTTTGCTCGCCAACCGAAGACCGTGATTCGGGAGCGAAAACAACGTGCGCAACGATGAATTTCGAATTCCCATGGTCTTCTGATGAAGGGTTCGTGCGTACACTTGCCACAGCTTGGGCAATGACCCCTTCAGCGGTGTTGAGAATCGTGTTTTCTATGTCCTGAAGGTCGATTCGCACGCCGCGCACCTTTACTTGAGTATCGTCGTTGATTCGACCCTCAATAGCTAGATGACCATTGGCTTGTAGCCGCCCACAGTCTTTGGTCCGGTACATAGTAGTCCATCCTTTGCTGATGTATCCCGATGTTGCGAAAGGGTTGGGAAGGAATGCCTCTTTTGTCAGCTGAGAATTATTGAGATATCCGAGAGCGACTCCAGCGCCTGCAATATAGATTTCACCTGGAAGGCCTAGAGGTAAGAGCCTCTTCTGTTCATCCAGAATATATATTGACTCATTTGGAGAAGCACATCCAGCTGGGACTACCGTGGTTTGACTAGACGACTCATCAAAGTATCGAATTTCTGCCTTAGTTGAGCAGCAAGTCGTCTCGGTTGGTCCATACCCATTGAAAAGCCGCAGATCGCGTTTCGAAAGACCCTTGAATGCTTCAAGAAGTGATTGAGGAATCGGTTCTCCTCCGCTTAATGCACCCGTCCATGAAGATTTATGCAACTCTTGCGAGTTTCCGTAGCGCAACCAGCTGCTATACTCTGTTGGAGTCGCACATGTGAATGTGACCCCCTTCTTCACAATTAGGTCAGTTATAGCAACGGAATCTCCACGGAGATCGGCTGGTACAATGACGAGGGTACCCCCGAAAGCAAGAGCGAGGAACATTTGCAAGACCGACATATCGAATCCAAGGGCACTCTGCTGAAGTACAACAGTACTAGAGCTCAAGCCGTAGAACTTCTCTGATACTTCCACTTCGTTGACAAAGTTGGCGTGGGTTAAAGTCACGCCTTTAGGTGTGCCAGTCGTCCCGCTAGTGTATAAGACAACAGCCGGTTGGCTAGGAGCTTTGATTGCTATCGGACGAGAAGAATTGGCCGAAAGGATCCTCAATTTCGATACATCAATACGGTTAGGCTTAGCCATGCCGGCTATTTCTTCGCATTTAGCATTCGTGATTTCATCAACAAGTAATGCCGTCGGTTGACAATCGCCTATTATTAACTTGAGTCGGGCGGAGGGTGTAGCCGGATCCAAGGGAACATACACAGCCCCAATCCCCATTATGGCTAACATAGAGCAAACTAGTTCAGGTGTAGAGGTTTGGTAGACGGCAACGTGATCCCCGGGCGATACACCCCGAGATAATAGTTCACCTCCGATAGCGTGGACTGAGTTCTGGAGTTGATGATATGTGAAGTTACTGTTTTGGCCCACCAAAGCAACCTTGTCAGCATGGTCCCGTACGATGAGATCCAGTTTGTGCAATAAGGTTTCGGGCCATGTAGAATCAAAGGATTCACCTAGTTCAATGATTTAGTAGTCGAGTATAAATCAAGAGGAATGGTTTCGAGAGAACTTACCTTTCCCTAAACCCAAGGCTTTTGTTACTTCCGCCTGAGGATAGCTCCAAACCCCGTCAATAGGGTTACCCGGCTTCGCGATGAACTCGTGAAGGATTTCCTCGTAGCACAAGGCAAATTGCCGAATGTCTTCAGGGGAGTAGAGGGCGCCCTGGCCCAACATTGTTACCATCACGTCTTGGTTAGGGTTGTCAATAATATCTAGACTTAGGTCGTAGGCCGTTCGGCCAGGTTCAAACTGTCTCATTTCGAGACTGCAGTCTGCGAATTTCATTTTCTGGCTCATTCCTTGGCGATAGTCGACGAAGGTTTGGAATAGTGGAGCATGGTTTGCTGTGCGGGTGACCTGCAGCTCATGTAGTATGGCTTCGAATGCTGGCGATGAATGTCTGAGTGCTGAATAAGTCTTATCACGCGCAGCACCAAGGGCTCGGGCGAAGGTAAGCTTGTCTCGTCCTCGAGTTTCGAATCGCAACGGAAGTAAGTTAACATATGGTCCAAAACTAAACATCATCTCCTCGTCTTTACGGTTGGCGTCCGCAATTCCGATGCAAATATCATCGTTAGAGCCACATAAAATTACACGTTGTAAAAGAACCCGGAAAGCGGCAAGATAGAAGTGGAATGGGGTTGCTTTTTGGGAACGGACAAAAGCGCGAATGCGCTGTGCCAAGTGAACATCAATATGAATATCATATCTGTTGACATTATATTGTGTAAGTGGCTTTCGAACAGAAATGCGGGCGCGTGTCAGGGGTAATGGCTCAGGGATGTTAGTGAACTCCTGTCGCCAGAATGCTAGATCAAAATCCCATTCTCCTAGCGAGGCCGCTGACAGTTGCCGGGCAGCAAAGTCAGGATATTGAAGGACATTCGGACTCAGAGAGTTTGCACGACCGCTGTAGACTTGTTCGACGTCACGCATGAAGACCTGGTGGCAGACACCATCCATATTAATATGGTGAGTACCAATAAGTAGCCAGTGTTCATCGGATGAACGTGTAAGAAGAATTATTCGCATCAACCGGCCTGAAGATAAATCATAGACATGCTGCTGGAGCTGTTCATATTCCTGATCTACCTCCCCTTCGTTGGATATATACTTGTGCTCAAGCTCGAGGCTACTCGACACTAGAATACCTTGTAAAGCTTGGCCATCTTCTTCGTAGAAGCATGTTCTCAAGGCCTCATGTCGCTGACCAACTGCTCTCACTGCACTTCGGAAAGGCTTAACCCGGAGCCGTCCTCGCACACAATAGACTGCCGTGTGGTTGAGTGTTGTCTTGTCCTCGACGAGGGAGTGGACGACCCAAAACATGGATTGCGAATAGGAGAGCTCTTGGATTTTCTCCAAGGCTAATTTCGGCGTACTGTGGTTCTCTAAGCTCTCGAGTCGGGCCAATATTAGATCATTCGCTTTCTCACCTTCAGATGGTGTATCTGATGACTCTCCAGTCCCAATCTCTGAGGACCCTTCGGAGGAGCTGTCAACCTGAGAATTCAGCGGTGTGTTCTCAACGCTCGTGGCTGTCGCTATTGTCGGTACGTCCGCCTTCTTTAGCGCGATAGGCGGAGCTAGTGAAGCCCTTCCATCAGAAGATGTGCCGACATTCGGAATAAGCTCAGAGGGGATTTCTTCGACAGCCTTGTTCACAAGTTCGGATATGTAGACCCCGCCAAGGATCTCAAGGACGGGGATGCTGACGAAATAGTTCTTCAACATCCAAGATCGAACGTCGACGGCAATAAGAGAGTCCATGCCTATGTCATTACTCCGACTATTCATTAGAGTCTCATCGTCGGTTCCTTCGATAAGCATGATAGCCCGAAGCTTAGATAGGAAGGTTTCTATGAATCCAGAAAGTTAGTGAACTATTATAGTTGACGATATGCGCGAGCTTACCTTTGACCAATTCATGGACATCTTCACGACTCTTCGCGGCTAGAAGTCTGTCCTTGAGCGATGCGCCGTTCTTCTGGCCAGCAATATCTCCAGCATCGCTATCCAACTCCTTAGCTATGAAGCGGGCGAACTTTGGGTTATTGACCCATAGAGGCTGCCAATCCTCGGTCGGAGAGATGGTCCGGAGGCCTATGCTCATTTCAGGCTCGTCTTCAACCGACAGTTCGATGTTAGCCCGTCCAATTTCGATACCCTCGGCTAGCATTTGGTGGGTATCGCCTTCAGAAATACGGCGCAAGCCAGCCATTAGCAAGCTCTTCTCACCAGTGCCGTCCGCAACCTCGCGAGTCACGTAACCAGCGCCAGTGACAACACCAATATTGGCGACGCTACCTGCCAGCCCGCGCTTGCGTCTTTGCGCTGCTAAGCTGGACATGAAAGAGTTGGCAGCGCAGTAGTTGGCTTGGCCGATATTTCCTACGACGTTGACCATCGAAGATAGGAAGAGGAGGAAGTCTAAGGGTGTATCTCCGAGGACACGGTCAAGATTTCGGCTACCCTCTACCTTCGGGCCAAACACATCTTGAAGTTCTTGAACACCCATTTCACGAATTGAGTGGTCATTCAATACCATGGCTCCTTGCATAATACCAGCCAAGGGTGGCATTGTGTCTGAGATCATATCATAGATGCTCTCAACGGCATCACCATCGCTCACATCGCTATTTCAAGTTAATAATCTGAGAACATGTTGGAATTGGGCAATACTTACTTGGCAATAATCTTGACCGTAGCACCTTTGCGGCGATGGCCTTCTTCCCAGCTAGCCTCTACTTGTGGGTTTCGGCTAGTGATCACGACGTGCTTAGCCCCATGTGCAATCATCCAGTCACAGATGGACAATCCAAGACTTCGAGATAATCCGACAAGCCAGTACGTCTTGTCCCTTTTGAAGAGAGGGGCGGAATCTAGTCGTGACACTTGAGCACGCACAATGCTGTCCTTGGGCCACTCAAGGACCGCCAACCCCTCACGCGAGATGTTGCTATTCGCCACGCCCGAGGGCGTAACGCACGAGATATCAAGGTTTGCTTCTTGAAGAAGATCTGCGTCGTCATCTTGAACGTGTTGTAGAGCCTCCGAAATAGCATCAGCTAAGATGAGATTATGGCTGGAGTAATCACCACTGGGAGCCTTCGACCGAATTGGGAAGACAGGCACCAACGTCTCTATGCGGCAGTAGGAAGGAAGACAAGACAGTATTGTTAAGTCATCCAGTTGAGAGTTGAATGATACGAACAATGACACGCTCGTAGGTAGAAGTTCTTCAACCTGGCGCTTAGGCGTGTACTTGGGGATACTGGTCCAGTTGTTCTGCTTCTCAGTCACGGCAGCATCGGTTGTGAAGGAAACATTGATATCCTTCGCAACTGCTCGGCGTGTGATGATCTCCGAAACTATTGTTGGGGGGTTGTGCACCACTAGAGTTTGACCGGGAAGTAGAGTGTCGAGGATTGAAGCAGCTAACATATTTGCAGCAGTCAGAGCAACAAGCTGCCGAGGAGACTCTGCGCCAAAAGCATCGCATTCCACGATAAGATCACTACTAGTCGGTATGGTCGAAGAAAGAGACTCCGCCAGGGTGAGAATTGCCTTATTTGAATCCAAGGCCGTGCCAAAAGTAAGGAACCGAGGACCAACAGATGTTCTGATCGGGGAGAAGACGGCGTGACTAGCTTGTAGGACCAGTTCAGAGTCGGAAATCGACTGCGGGATGTTCAGGACAGTATAGGCGCCCTTGGCATCTTTCTGGATTTCTATCCGTGCCTCAGCGGTGCTAACCTCGCGAGTCACAGAACGACGCGCCGAGTTATAACGATCATTAGCTTCCGCCATGTGCGTTAGGCGTGAGCATAATTGCCGTCCGTTGGTATCGACAACGATTTCCGGCTCTACGGACCAGAGTAACTCTGCTGGCCCATTGCCCATCACTGTTTCCGACATGTATTCGAGCCGTAGAAGGCTCTCAGCGATGACGCGCCCATCAGCTCTAGTATCTTCGAAATCCAATGATTGGAAGCGCAGCTCGCGGTTTTCACAAATCGCGTTCCGTAGGAACCCAACGCTCATGTTCGCGAAAGGGTCCTCCGACCTGCGTCCGGATGTCACCCATAGCAGGGTCTTCTCGGAAGCCACGACATGCTTGAGACCTTCGAAGTGTTCCGGCTTTGTGTCGTTAAAAACTGGATTGTCAAGGTCGGTAAGACTGAGTACAGCTGATCCCGGCGTGAATTCATGGTGCTTCACCTCAGCGAGCGTCTCAAAGTGCGACAGCTTCTGGGAGAAATTTCCCAGAATGCGTTTGAGCTCTGATACAAGGCGAGTGGTGCGGAGCGTCGCGCCACCAATGATAACCAGATCTTCGAACATGTCTTTTTGAGAACCAGCTAGGTCAGACAAGGGTGCTGAAAGGGGTTCGCGGAGGAACTCGACCCTCTCATCGACTGCTTGGGATATGAACACGCTAGTAGCATAGGTGTCCATGAACTCATCCGGTGTGATAGTATCGATACCCGAGAAGCCAGTGTTTCTCAGGACGGTGTCCCATCTCTTAGGGGGTATGCAGGGCGATAAATCTCTGCCTTCGTCAGCACCTGCCCACCAGCCCGGCAGGGTACCGAATACGAATCCGTCGCGCAGCCAGTTCTGGTTAGTACCCTCACCCAGCACGACGAAACCTCCGGGTCTAAGAAGCTTTCGTACGTTGCGCATCGTCTGCTCGAGGTTGCTAGTCGCGTGAATTACGAAGGACGCGACAATGAGGTCATATGTGCCGGGAGTAAACCCTTGAGTAACGGGGTCGACACCTGCATCCAAGGCACGGAAAACCATGCGCTTCTTGTAGGGGGCGAAGACTGACTTAGCTTCTTCGAAGAAGCCAGTAGAGACATCGGTGAATGTATAGGACTCGAAGTCTTGTCCGATTCTCTTGAAGATGCTCTTAGTGGCACCTCCCGTACCGGCGCCTATATAGCAAAGGATTATGTGAGTGACTAAACGAGACAATCTATCTCACGCAGGTAATGGTTAACTCACCTATCTCTAGAATGCTCATCCGAGGATACCGGTGCACGAGTTGCTCAACGGCTCGGCCAATCCAGCCGGATGACTGGCGCATACCAAGAGCGTTTACGTAGTAGTCAGTCAGGAGGCCGGTAGGGAGGAGATGCTCCAAAATTGTGGTTTCGCCTTCGAATACACGGGGCATCGCCTCGCCGACAGCTCGGATAATTCTGACATCAATGGTGTCGACATATCTATACGTATTGTAACCCACAGATCAGCTTATTGATTCAAAAAAAACAGATATGGAGCGATAGACTATAATATAAAATATCCAGAAAAGGGAACCTACTTGGCCGTCGCTTTCATAAGAGCATCCTCGGTATCTTTAGCCCATTCCTTTTTAGCATATCGGTGTCTGCGAGTGTCAGTTAGATTTATCATGTGACGCCCAAAGTTGAGATATGCCGAGAACGTAGGGTCGGAGCGGGCTGGGTGGTCAGGAGATAGCTCTCTGTCAAACTTGCGCATGTAGTAGCCAGCAGTACGTTCTGCCGCCAATGCAAGTTCGTGTTGCTCCTTGGTTACCAAGTCATCTCTAGCCATCTCCTCCCCATCAGCAAAGAGACTTCCCCAGTGGAATCGCGAGAAGATAGTTTCATCATCGGCAGCTGTGGCAGCTGCGAAGGGAACGGCTTTCACCCCCTGAACCTGGATAGCCGAGTGAGAGGTGTGGCTGCCGAAAATGTCGACATCACCAAGGAGTCCGGGACCGTCTACTGCAAAAGTGGTCGCACTAACGGGAACGGATTCAAGTTCAGCTGAATCCCAGGAAGATCCGCAAAGAAAAGGGTTGACCCGAATGCTCTTGAAGGTTGTCGGAACGTGAAGTGACCAAAGCTGCCCGTCACCAGGGTGGCAATAGGCAAGTATGACAGCTTGAATGGCGCAGTCAAGCATGCCCGGGTGAACTAGAAGAGAATGCTTTGATGCATCATCGCTTGGTGGCGATACCAATACTTGGCATTCCGCTTTTCCAAGCTTCCTCCTGATAGAAGTCAGTCCTCTGAAGCGACCACTGTAGCCATAGCCTAGCTCCTCCATGTACGAGTAGAAGCGATCTTCCCCAACATTGACCATATTGGGCGAAGACGGTACGCGAGCCGGAAGAAGCTCAGCAGATTCATCGCCAAGGTGCAGCTGGACGTCTGCGCTAGCCATCAACGTTAAAGATTCAACGTCTTTGCCGATGGCTGCGGAATAGGTGAATCTGCCCGTGATGAGCTGGGACGCCTCATTATAGTGGATATCTGATACTTCAACGACTGTTTCAATTCCGGCATCTTCCTCGTCAAACGGCATGGCTTGATGGATTCTGAAGTCACTGCTGTCAATCAGACGAATCGAGCGACCTTGTGGCACTAGTAGACGACTGGCTTCCAACATCGTGGAGATGTATCCCGCAGCCGGAAAGACCGTCTTCCCCTGAAGCTGGTGACCCGAGAGCCAAGGTAGCTCCCGTATCTTCAGCAGATTTCGCCAGCTCATGTGGTGAGGAGAGCTATCCGAAGTCGTGTCTCCGAGCAAGGGGTGAACTGTGGCTTGGCGCCGTCTCATATTGCGCGACTGGCGGGATTCGTGCCAATATGCCCTCTCATGGTCCCATCTGTAGGATGGTAGGTTCTTGACAACACTGAAGTCATGCCCAATACCGCTGATGGATGTCTCGTATGCATTGAGGTCTACAATCGGCTTTTGTTGGTTGCTCCAAACAAACCCGAGTGCGGCAGATGTAGCCTCAATGGCGTCGGTACCGCGGGTGAGCACTCCCTTATAAGGTAGCGAGTCGCCCAGGATGTCCTGAATTGTCTGACTCGCCGGACCCTGGAGAGCAGAGTGTGGGCCAACCTCTAGAGCGAAATCGTAAGAGTCGCTTGAGAGTGCCCTCCCAAGACCCTGCGAAAAGAGCACAGGCTGTACCATGTTGTCAGACCAGTAGATGTCTGACATCTTGTTTATGGCCTCGCTGCTCCGCATATCAAGGTCTTCATAGACAGTAGAATACCACACGCAGCTACTGGACCCCTGCTTCGCATGTATACCAGATGCCCTTAGTGATTCCATGTACGGCTCGGAGCAAGGTACCATATGGTTTGAATGGTAAGCCTTGTCCACCTTCAAGCGCCTTCGGAATTTCTTCTCGTCCTCAAGGATCACTTCCAGTTCCTGGATAGCATCCTCGTCACCGGAGAGAGTAACACTGGTGGTCGAATTGCTCGCTGCTACCACCACCCGGCCAGCAAACGCAGGGTCGCTAAGCAAGTCTAAAGCATCTTCTATGGATGTGCCGACAGCCAGCATTGCTCCATTGATACCTTGGCCGTTTGGACTAGAAGCTAGCCCTGAGTGAAGTCCACGATAGTAAGCGATGTAAATAGCATCGCGAGCAGACAGGTAGCCAGCCGCATAAGCCGCACCAATCTCACCAGATGAGTGTCCCACGACGCCAGTGAAAGTCACGCCAGCCTCATGCAGCATATCGACTAGCATGATCTGCACAGCAGTGCACAGGGGCTGAGAGATTCTAGCCTCGTTCACCCGGGACGCCTCGGGCAAGGCCAAAAGCTCATCCACCAGCGTCCAGGTAGGACGGTCCAGCGTGGGAAGCTGCGCGAGGTGCTCATCTAGTTCGCGCAACACCCGCTGAGCAAACGGCGACTTCTCGACCAGCTCAGCGCCCATGCGAGCGTACTGGGCGCCTTGACCCGTGAAAATGCCCAGGATGCGAGGCGATCCGGACATAGCCGACCGGGTGCCGACCGGAGTTTTCTTGGACTTGGTATCCAGCAGCGTGGCATCGATCGACTCCCTCAGCTTATCAAGCGGCCCTGCCGGGAACGCAATCTTGAAGGGTAGCGCTGAGCGGCGGTGCCGCAGGGTCCAAGCGAGGTCACGAGGCCTGATCGCGCTCCCGTGCTCGGCCAGGAATTCCACGTAGGCCTCGAGGTTGGCGACGAGCGCTTGTTCGGAATTGGCTGAAAATACGTACGGTCCGTACTGGGCGACATTGGCGTCGGCACTTTTGCTCGAGCGCGGGTCGTAACTTTCGATGATGGCGTGCGCGTTAGCACCACCAAAGCCGAAGCTGTTGACACTAGCACGCCTTGGCTGGCCCGGGGCGAGCACCGGCCAGGGCTTGGTGGAGGTGGGGACCTCAAGGCCGTCGTAGAATGGCTTGATAGAGGGGTTAAGACGGGTAAATAGCATGTTCCCCGGAATAGATCCGTTTTGTACGGCGAGCGCAGCCTTGAGAATTGCTGCGACTCCCGCGGTTCCTGGATAATATGAACTATCAGCATGGCGTATGGAGAAGAAAAAAGGCAAGGGAGGAGAGAGGAGTGATGATCAGTGCTCACCTTCAGTATGACCAAGAACTGTCTTGATGGAGCCGACATACAGGGGGTCCTGTTGCTTCGAGATAACGAGTTCCGACTTGTCGTTCTGGAAAAATGAGGATTGTATCGCTTCGGCCTCAATAGGGTCTCCAGCGGGAGTTCCAGTGCCATGAGCTTCGAAGTACTGGGGGCGACCCTCTTTCAAGAGGTCGAGGCCAGCTCGGGCGTATGTGTCTCGGATCAGATTTCTCTGTGCAGACGCACTGGGCATGGTTATCCCGTTTGTAGCTCCATCCTGGTTCACACCCGTTTCTCTAATAATGCAGTCAATGTGGTCGCCATCCGCAAGTGCTGCGCTGAGCGTCTTAAGGACGACACACGCTACACCATCACCACGTGCATAGCCTATAAATTGTTAGCTCTGCTTCATACGATTCGGGAAAATAATATTCGTATGTCTTACCGTTGGCGTTTTCATCCCACATTCGCGATCGGGAGTCAGGGGAAAGCATCTTGAGTTTACTCTCAGATATGTAATTCTCGGGGCCCAGGATGATGTTAGAACCGCAAGCGAGGGCAGTTCGTGTCTCCCCGGCTCTAAGTGCTTGCACGGCAAGATGTACGGCATACAGACTGGAAGAGCACGCTGTATCAATCGTCATGGAGGGGCCGTGCCAGTCGAAGAAATACGAAATCCTATTCGACATTACACTCCTTCCGATGCCTACGGCATAGTACGAAGGCATCGTGTTATGATCACGAAGCATCATAGCCTCATAATCGTTACACATGAGTCCGACGTAAACAGCGGTGGTACTTCCGCGTAGACCTTCTATAGTAAGACCGGCAGATTCAAGCCCCTCATAGACGGTCTCGAGAAGGAATCGCTGCTGAGGATCCAGAGCTCGTGCCTCTGTAGAATAATACCATCAGCCATTGCCATGTTTAAGTTTGTGGCTAGTTCCATGTCATGTTCCAAGCGATGTTTGCCGTTGTACTGACAAATACATGCACGCAATACAGCCATACATGGGTAATAGATGAGAAACTCAAGGAATGCTTACCGACTGGCTTCACGCCAAAAAATTGGGCATCGAACAATCGTGGATCCTCTGATAGGAGGTATGACTGTTGGACGTTGCTGTGTCCGTGATACAGCCCATCTTCGTGGTAAAATCCCTGAGCGTTAAAGCGCGAGTCTGGAATCTCGCTGAGAACGTCTCGGGGCTCTTTTAGGAGCTCCCACAACTTCGACGTCGAGTTGGCACCGCCGGCGAAGCGACAGGCGCTGCCAATAATGGCGATAGGCTCGTTGTTAGTTTGAGGAGACATGATGAAATTTGGAGTGGAAATTTTGGCCTCGAAGGAAGGAGATGGTAAGAGCCTAGGTTGAATAGAATACGATCAACGAGTGAGTTGAGAAGTTGCTACAGATGAGCCTGCTTTAAGCCAAAGAAGAGTATATCGTACTTCGAGCCCCTTGATATCTATGTACTCTTTCACAACTTTGAGAACCATTGCCATATGCTCCATCTAAGCTAGAAATCAAGGCATAGTAGCCAATAGTCAGCTTATCCATCCGAGCTGGTCTGGGCCGTATCCTATCTCCTCAGGTTTATTCAAGTTATTTTCCAAATATCCGATTTTCATGATTACCAGTAGCGTATGTCGCTATACCAGTTACTATCGAGGCATGTACAGCCGCGATATCGGTAGAATTAGAACATATATCCGATCACAGGTATGTCTCAGGCTATCAATCTACTCAGCTTTCCTACCAAATGGCCTGGCGCCACATAGCTACTCCTTTAATTGCTCAGTCACTCTTGACATATCTTGAAGTTACATTGCATCGCCCAGATTTCAGGTCGTAAATCCTATTCCTTCAGCCCCTTTACTGTTTGTCCAGTCGAGTCGGTTTTCCGAGTTCAGCTTTCAGCAAGGTTACATCCGAATCACACGCCGCACGAGGTCATCCGGCGAACTGGGTCGTAAAAAACGTGGGAAATCATTCCGATGCACGATTACTGAAATGAGATAATAATCAAGTGCATCTATCCTAAGTGGCGTAAAATCTATCCGATATCAAGCAACCATTTATTTCCGTAGTTTAGTTAGAGGCTATGGTCCAGCTTACTTGCCTTTGCTAATTGATCGGTTCATGCAATTCGCCTTCAGAGCTGGGGTTTAGTAGGCCACCTCTTGTTAGAATAATGAGTGTAAACGGTGTCCCTGGCCTCGAGCAGTTTATCAGTTCGGTGAATTCAAATCTAGAGTCGTACGATAGTCCAGGTTAGAAAGCTATAGGTAGCATATAAAGCCTTGTCAATAATAAAGTTAAGTCTGTCATAATCATTTTGCTAGAGCACAACGGGTCTACTCCTGTCCATGAATGAACCTCTTTCATCATGGCGTTCGAAAGTCTTAACGAAACATTCCGCAACGCCCCTTTGGCTTTATGGGGTACTGCATTTGCTGTGATCGTAGGATACCTTACACCCTCCCTAGTTATACAAAGAGAATCCAGTGCTAATATATCCTTTTTTAAGAATATCGTCTATTTCATTGTGCGCGGTATCTATCTACTGAGATACCATCCTCTCTCTAAATACCCGGGTCCCAAAATTGCTGCGGTCACCGATGCCTGGTATGCTTATCATTGGTGAGTGTTGAATAGCATTAGTCTATACATACTTCCTATCCCTAACTGGCTTTTAGGCTCACTGGGCGATATCCATGGGCAATCGAGGCAGCCTTCAAGAAATATGGTAAGGGACTACCCATAAGCTATGGTCCTATTAACTGATTTTTGCTTTTTATTTTCTTTCATTAGGGGACGTCGTTCGTGTTGCCCCGAACCAAGTTGTATTCTTCACGCCAGAAGCCCAGACCGACATCCTCATGAGCGGCACAAAAGGGCGGCCAACCTTTAGAAAGACAGAATTCTATCCAGTATTTGGCAAGATTGCAGGAATTGCAGCTGAGAAAGACCCCGACAAACATCGAGTTGTGCGCAAGAATCTGGCGCCTGCATTCAGCCCACATGCGCTGAAGGAGCAGGATATTTCGTTGCACCGAGTCACGGACCGGTTTGTCGAGAAGCTCGAAGGGCTTGGTGGAGCAGAAAAGGGGATCAACATGAGCGAAGTAAGACTGATATTTCCTTGATATGCAATAATTCGAATGAGCGACTAACTTAGCTATAATAGTGGTTCGACTGGGTTGCTTGCGATCTTGCTGGTGCATTCACCTATGGCCATGATTTTGAAAATGTCAAAGAGGGTATTTCTCTATTTCCCGGCAAAGTTGTTTATGATGTTAGAGCTGACTGGGATTATTATAGCCAAGTTCAGCCCTTTTCTTGATACCTTCAATCGCGTCGATCTTTGGGGTACCTTGGATCAAACCATGAAGCGATTTCCGCTACTATATCCACTTGTGTTTTTCGCTCTTCCACCAAGTCTAGCGAAGACTATCCCTTGGCTACTGAAGGAGAACAAGCGCATCGTTGTGGATCGCATCGAACGCCGCGACAGACTTGAGCATCCAGACTATTTCTCTGCTTTAGTGCGCAACAATAAGCCTGTGCCGAGCGAGGAGTTCCTCCTAGCTCAAGCTAACCATCTCATCATCGGAGGCCTTGATCCCGTTACGAATCTCTTTACCTCGGTTCTCTTTTTCCTCCTCCAGTACCCCGATAAGCTGGAAAAGCTTCAACAGGAGGTCAGAGGCACATTCGCTTCCTATGATGATATTCAGTACGATGCTCTTACCCATCTTCCCTGGCTCTGGGCTGTGATGGACGAGTCACTACGCATGCACACTAATGGTGCGTTTGGACAACCTCGCTACAGTCCAGGGGCTACTATAGATGGCCACTATATCCCCAAAGGCGTATGTTTTTATTTCTTCTGTAATAACATCAAGAGACACTACTAACAAGATTACTTCGTTCTTGTTAGTGCTGCGTTGAAACATCCAGTTTCGCAACTAGCCGAAGCGAACGCTACTGGGCCAAACCGCGGGTATATGCGCCCGAGCGTTGGCTGCCGTCGACACACCCAGACTACGACCCAATATTTGACAAAGACTCACGGGCGGCGTTCAAACCCTTCAGCATGGGCCCTCGCGGATGTCCAGGACAGCACATGGGATACCGGCAGACCAGCGTGCTGTTTGCTAAAATGGTCTGGAAGCTCGACTGGGAATTCGTCAACCGTGGCCAGGTAGACTGGGATCGCGACACCAGGCTGTATGCTATCTGGAAGCGGCCTCCGGTGATGGTCAAGTTCAAGACAGCGCAACACGCGATTGTGGAATAAGTAGTGGCTGTCGCCGTCTGCTGTACTAGAGTGATATTTTTTTTTTTGAGTATGAGTTAACTAAGAAAGATCTCTGTCTTTCTCCCAACATCCTCAAAACCCAATTAGAACAAATACAATTACTTAAGTGCATGATGAGACATGTGACAGACAGATAGAACGAGGGGAAATGTGAATAGCCAATATGGTTGGCGGGTTTTGCATGAATAAGTACTATTAGTATGGATCATCCACCAATTGAATTGCAAAAAGTGCCCATGAAAATGAGGAGGTCTTTAGTATATAATGTGTGATAAATGACAAACCAGTACAGATTCTGTGTTTATAGGGCAAAAGAGGGTCGAGAGGTTAGCTCAATTGGTAGCAACCCGCCTTGAAGCCAAGAAACATTGTCTAGAGACCCACCCAGTCAATTAGGTCGAGGTTCGAGTCCAGCAGAGTGCAGTGATTCCGGAAATGACAAAGAATGTCGTTCTGGTCTGTGCCCTGGCCGCCCCCTACATTTGCCGTGGTTAAAGGCCTGTCCTCTGGCTCAAAGAAAGTAGCCAAGACTAAGAAAAGCCTAAAGTGGTATAGAGACTTCAGAATAATTAGCCCGCCATAGGCCTAGGCAAATGGGCAAGAGCGCGTGATCCGGCGTAATTGGATCAAATTTTTTTTGTTTTTTCCCCCTTAGCCTCCTTGCTTCATAGTCACGATGCAATTAAATCCTAGTCGTCGCGAGCTAAGACATTAACATCAGATACATTCAAAGTTAATACATTTTTATAAGTCAAATGTAAAGCAAAACTTCAATCTTCTGCATTGATGAGAGAGGATATTAGTTGTAAGTAGTGATCTATTATCCATTACTGGACGGGCAAGTATCTCTTTTTAAATTCTATGTAATCCACAGTTTGAGATGATATTTAAATATTTTATCCAGATTTCAGCAAGGACATCTCATGCCCGTCGGCTATATATTTGTAAACTTCGCGCAGGGGTCTATCAACCCGCCATTCTCCGAAATTGATCTTACACATTATGTACAAATGCTGTTAAATAGAAACCTGCTGCAGCATTTTCAGCTGCTCCCGAACCAGGGTTACCACACGGGAGCCACTGCCCTCACCCCCTTCAGGGGCAGCCGCCATCACAGCCCCCAGAAGCGCGTTACCTTCCATACCTCGTAGCAGTCCCATGTTGACCTGATTGTATGTTGCGTTCGGCCTGCTCGACGAAACGCAATACTGCCGCGGAAGTCCCAGAGACCTCTCCACGAGCTCTAGCTGGTACTCCACGACCTGCGACACGAGACGGCAGAGGAGCTCTCCCCGCACAAGATGACCGGCAAAGCAGAGTCCTAGGATAGGCCGCCGGTCGTACCCGATCTGGTCGGTCTTTCCTAGGAGACTGTCTAGCAGGCGATGCAGGATCTCCTGGTATATAGACAGCAGCTGGAGGTAGCAGGAGAAGATGGTCAGCTGGTGCGCGGTGCTTATGAAAGCGCTGGTGGCAGTGGGAGTTCCAGCGGTGGTGGCAGTATTATTATTATTTTTATTCTTAAATTCCCCGCCGCTGGGGTTCAAAGAAGGAGAAGACAGGTCTTCGGCGATGGTCGCGGAACTCTCCAGCACGCGGATAACGTCGATGAATATCCCAGTGCTGTTCAGCACGGCTGTGAAGGGATTGAACTGCAGGGAGGCAGTGTCGTCTTCACATTTGTCGCTCTCTCCCGGGGAGCACGTGTTGCTCAGGATTCCCAGGTCCCAGGGTACGGATTTGACGCGAAAGAGCTGCCCCGACAGGTCGGCCTGCAGGTTGGAGAGCAGGATCCCGGGGTCCGAGTCTCGCGCCGATGCAGACGTGAGGGTGTCGTCCGATATCAGGCTTCGTGTGGCAGACGCGTCGCCTGTTGTGTCCATCTCCTGGTCACAGAAGACTGATTCGGGTGCCGACATCATAGGCCAGGTGTTGACCAGCTCAGACAAGAAGTTGGGAGAAAGTGTCTCCCGACCATTGCAAAGGATCTGGGGGTCTGATGTTTGGGTGAAATCGGAACTGCTCAGGGCAGCATCCACGGGTGATTGGTTGAGGAAACGTAACGAGTCATGGTTTGGCTCGTTGATCTCGGTGTCTTCGTCAACTCCGTGGAGTTCTCCCGTAGTTTGCTGCCTCGTATCAAACACAACCGACTCGGGCGTCTTCTCTACAGATATCTGTGTGGAGGTAGATCGTTTGTGGGGCGGTCGGCCGGGAGGCTTCGGTGAGCTTGTGAAGCATGGAACACGACATCGGATGCACCTAGTGCATGCTTCCAACGAGTCGGCATCTGTGCGTGGACATCTAAGCTTCATAGTCCGGCATCGATCGCATGCGAGCCGCTTCCATGGCGAATGAAGTCGTGGTTGTGGCGGGAGCCCACGTGTATCCTCGAGCGTCATACCCGAAGTAGCAGGTTTCATGGAGACTACCAATACACTACGATAACGGGAGCCGGCCTTGGAACGATCTATTTCCACAGAGGAGGGTACAAGGTTATAGACTACCGAATATAGTACCTATTAAAACGTGGTATGCGGCCATAGATTCTCTGTTACAAAGGGGCAAGTATCTGTGGTTGGCTTAAATATGTATAATAACAGAAATACTGACAAGGCGATGATAGGTAGCTGATCCTTCGTCGTTCTAGGAACCGGGGGCTAAGAGCTATCCATATAGGTTATCAGATGTCTTAGCAATCCCCGAAGACCTATACTCCTACTCACGATCTCTTGACCTTACTCTATTCACCACTAAGTTGGCTGTAGGATGTGACAGCCAGGGATTCTTAGTCAACCCCACTACACTACACAAGGCCAGCTTCCTTCCCCTCCCACTTCCTCGAAAAGGGTATTGACCTGGGATACTAAGCTTGCCTGCTTAATATCTTACATTTTTATTCCTTGCTTCTACTCAGGACTAAGCCATAATGTTCATTCAGTAGCATATGGCCTAGTTTACGACGTGTATGCAGTGACTAGTTCTTACATTGTGCAACTTTATTTTGTGTTAAGCAGTTAACCGGCGTAGTTGTATAATAACTCGGGATACCTTCGGAATTCATCCACCTACTTCCTTACGAAAACACTTCTGCTGGCTAGAGCAGAGTTTTCAATATTCAGGAGGTATTCTCACTCTCTGTGCTATCAAAGAAAAGCATGTGTCTCGAAACTAAACAAAAGGATTGATCCACAATGATGGATATGCAATATCGAAGTTGGAGCTCAATATTATAGGCTGCTGTGCAGCCATTGCCACGGTGGTCAGCAAGGCAATGTCACTAATGTGATGTTGCCTGCCTAGTCTATCACGGTGATAATACGATGGTTTTCCGTGGACAATCGGAAGTTGGAGCCAAGGTAGGAGTTGACGAGGCTTATAGGAATAAATCTCTCTTCTTGGAACGAACGCCACAACCCAGACCTATTGAAGCCGTACATTTTGGCCGGTCAAGTCTGCATCTGCTTTGACGTCCTAACCCACTCTTGTAACTCCAAGATAAGGCGGAGCTAGACAATTGGTACCGTGCATTCCTTGATTCAGGCTAGTGTCCCCTATTCGCGCAGCTCTATGTTATGGGGAGGGCGTGAGCATGTATTCTTAAGCATGTCAGCGTCGTTATTTCTGGAATCAACTGTACGGGGTTGGCATCCGTATGGACTTCATTGTCTCTCTCCGGTTGTTTTCTGTGACTACATTTTGTTTCTTTGATATGTATGCGTGAAGCTGCTATTCTAATGCTTATAGACGTCCGTTTCTGTCCCACGTAACCCAAGATACTGATGGATATAGAGTACTACACGTGAGCTCTTGGGTAGCTTCGACGCTGCATTACTATACAATATGAGGTATGTAAGACCAATGATCCAGACTAATAAGGAAGCCCCTGCGGAGAATGTAGTTGTTTTCAGGATGGGCCACGTGGGGAATCAGAGCCAAGGACTAGCTGGGCGGCTGGATCTCACATAAGACCCTTGCTTTCCCCGTCAAAAGCGCTTGCTGATTCCTTTCGCCTCGGGTCTGGAACGAGGATCAGGGTCCTCCGCAGACTGAACTTGACGCAATGGTAATCACGTAATTATTGCGCGAGGAGCTAAGCTTATAGAGATTTCCTCGCTTCCAACGCCTCTTACCTAAGTAGAAACCGTTCACTTATTTCCTAGCTTCTCATACCCTTCTATTGGCGACTCTCGTGTTCTTTCATGAGTGCGTACAACGCTCACTTGAATTCCAGACTTCAGTATTCCTAAAGAACCCCCGCCTATAGCATATTAAAACAACAGGTTCGCCGTCTATACTTATATCTAAACGAAGGAGGGAATGAGGGCATCATATACGCATGTTGGGTGCAAAAGATACGCATGTGGATGCAAGTAAGCAATATCGACCGTATTATATTCCAAATACAACCAACAGGATGCAAGTAATGCACGAAAACCTGATCTTCAGATTAACCGCACCATTGGCCAATAACTAGCGAATAATTCGGAGGCTTTGCAGGCCTGTGCCTAACTGTGCCTCTTTTCTATCCAACGTTGCAATTTTGGCTTGCCTGAAGCGTCTCGGAGACTTTTGATGACCCTATGGCTTGAAAGGACTGTTAGAGAAGCCCTCAGAAACGGCAGCCATTGTGGCTAATAAGGGATAGTCAAACATCCTCCAATAAGCATCCCCCTTTCGGAGACTTGTTCAATAGTCTTTTGTTTCTTTTCTATATTCGCAGCCGCTATGGATTCTCCCGAGTTTGTGCTACGCCGGGAGGATGCATTCCTCCGGCTTTGGCTTCGGAGCGAAGCCATAACAAGCTACACACAGCTAGAAATATCGGCTGTCCGTTCTTACATCTAGTAAATCAATCATAATGGTGTTGTCGTTTCTATACTAGAAAATCTTCTGAACTAATACATCCAAACAGACTTCTCCCCGTTTTATATTTGTTCTTGTATCTCTTATCTACGTACCTAGTGTGCTTATACACCATCCCTTGCCTCCCTTTTTTTTTTTTGCTTGTGCTTAATATTTCATCGTTAGGCTGGTGTGAGGAGCAGCCATGGGTCTTCAAGATGAGGATCGTAGAGACCAGCCTGAAGAGGTCGCGCAGGGCATAGAAAGTGGCAGCACCGAGTCTGCGGACTTGGGGCCACCAAAGAAAAAGTTCAACCAGAGCAAACGATTTTGGGCCATCATGGCTACACTCTCCATCACTAGTATTCTCAGTGCTCTAGAAAACACCGTTGTGACGACAGCGCTGCCCTTTATCACTGAGCAACTAGACCTGGGTGATAACTACGTTTGGGTAACCAACGTCTTCTTTCTGACTGGGTAGGATATCGCTTTTAACAATGAGACACACTATAGACGATATAACACTAACTCGATTATTTAGGGCCGCCTTTCAACCATTCTTCGGCCAACTAGCGAATATTTTTGGCCGGCGATATGTCACTCTGGCTATCGTTGCATTCTTCACCCTTGGTAGTGGTATATGCGGTGGCGCAAACAATGCAGCCACGCTTATTGCCGGCCGCGCAGTCCAAGGCATAGGCGCCGGTGGCATCAACATTATCATCGATGTCATTGTCTCGGATCTAGTGCCCCTGCGAGAACGCGGGAATTACACGGCTATCGTGCTTCTCGTCTACACAGTCGGGACTGCACTGGGCCCTTGGGTTGGGGGCGTTATCGTGGCAAACACAACATGGCGTTGGGTATTCTGGATTAACCTTCCTGTAAGTCTCGCCGTCATATCGTCCATACATCCATTCCCACCCTCATAGCTGCTGGCGGTTTCTGAACGTCTTGATATTAGGTCGGTGGTACAGCGTTGATTATGATCTTCCTTTTCCTCCAGGTGGGGTACAATAAGGAAATGTCGTTCATGGAGAAGATGAAACGCATCGATTACTGGGGAAACCTCATACTGGTCGGCGCTACTGTCTCGGTGCTCTATGCGCTTACATATGGTGGTACGAGATACTCATGGTCGTCAGCAAATGTCATCACACCCTTGATTATTGGTTTGTTCGGCCTGGGCTTCTTCGTGTGGTTTGAGACAACCAAGTGGGTAAAGGAGCCCGTTGTACCGTCACGTCTGTTTTCGAACCGGACATCAATTACTATTTTCGCCGTCACCTTCCTGAATTCAGGTGAGTACCTACTACCATGATCTTGTATTAGATCCTGTATCAATGAAGTATATAATTCTAACGTTCAGACCTGGTCTAGCCCTACTGTACTGGGTTCTTTTCTTCCTGCCAGTTTATTTTCAAGCAGTCCTTGGTTCATCCGCATCAAGAGCCGGCGTTCAGATACTGCCGTCAGTGTTGATTGCGATCCCCGGTGCAATCTTCTCTGTGCTTCTTCTTGCGAAGTTCGGGAAGTATAAGCCGCTTCACCTAATTGGTTTTGCCGTTTGCACAATCGGCTTAGGATTATTCACTCTGTTTAATCCGCAAACCACGACCGCGGAATGGGTCATATTCCAGGCCATTACGGCAGCAGGCTCTGGGTTTGTGCTCAATACGCTTTTGCCATCCATCCAAGCTCAGTTCGAGGAAAAGGACCAGGCTGCCACAACTGCAGCTTGGTCATTCATGCGTGCATTCGGGAGCATCTGGGGCGTTGCAATCCCTGCCGCCATTTTCAACAACCGATTCTCAGAGTTACAAGGGGCGATAACTGACCCACAAGTACGAGAGATGTTCAGTGGCGGCGGCGTGGCTTACGAGCGTGCCCAAGCGTCGTTTATCTGGTCCTTCCCCTCTCCTATTCGAGAAGAAGTGATTTCTGTCTACAGCGGCGCATTACAGCGCGTGTGGCAAATCTCCATTATATTTTCCGGGCTTTCATTCTTCCTGGTCTTTATTGAGAAGCAAGTGAAACTTCGAACAAATCTAGAGACAGAATTCGGCATCGAAAGCAAACCTAAGAAGGACAGCAAAGTGTGATTAGTTTAGTAAAAATGGGCAGGAGACAATATGAAGTGTCTTGGCTTTTCCGGGCTTATATCTCAGCATGAGTAACAGCGGGAGGCGTTGGGTGCATTAATTCTTCCGTCAGCATATAGACGTTTCGATATACTAAAATTTGTAATTTAGCAATAGTGGTAAAAAGGGTTCTTCGTATACTTCATCTATGATGGATAGTTAGAAGAGAATAAAAATAAAAACTCATATAAGGTTATTTACTGCCGAGAACAAAAAATTGTGAAATACAAGTCCAAGATACAGTGAGAGAAAGCGAGGATGGACTTATATATTTGTCAGATGTAAACACTATGTAAGACTGAATAGTGTGGGAACGATCATTATTATTCGAGTACATAAACAAACTTCAGCATAATCTTTTTGCCAATATTTGCAAACTAGAAGCAGTAAGACAGATAGAAATATTATTCCTTCATCATCCTTCATCAAGCCAGTATTATTACATCAATTTTTGTTGGGGTAAAATAGCCACTATACACATAATAAAATCAGATCTGGGGAATCCTAACAATCAACTTCTTCCCTTTCACTCGACCACCCCGCAATGTCTGCAGCCCATCCAAAATACCCTGCCAGCCCCCTTGCACCTCCTCAGCTGGGTGACTGCTCAGCAGCCCTTGATCTAGCAACTGCTGAACTTCGGCAGCTGCTTCGATTCCCAGCACATGCCTATCCTCCCGGGCGGGCCTAGTATATTCGGAGCCCTCACCCAAGTCTACAGCTACACCTGTAGTCTCGTAGGCCATTACAACAGCAGCACGCACAGCCCGGCGCGTGTGCCAGGCCTCCGGGAATGCTTCGAGACACGCGTAGTTCCCGCCCCGCCGGGACAAGGCCCCGAAGCACGTGGGCACCGACTCGGCATCAGTTATACAGTCCAGTGCGTGGCGGATGGGGACTCCCGCCGCATCTTGTATGTCCCGGGCACAGGAGGTGGAGAGATATGACACAGTGCGGTAGGCGCCATATTTACGGGCTAACGCCGCAGAGGCAGGAGATGCGACTGCTATAGGTGTATATCCGGATCTGTAAGTGCGTGAGTGGCGACTCTCAAACCTTTCTCGTATACTCCGATCAATGGGGAGAGTGGGAATTTGACGCGGATAAGGAGGATAAGGGTATCAAGAATACACTAAGCAGACCACTTACGCTTTAAGCAGTTGACAAGCCATAGTACCCGTAGCTGTGGCTCCTCCGTACACAATCACAGGAGCCGCTCCATCTTGAGCAGGCCTAGAAGGCCGTCCAGTCAGAGCCAGACTCTCCGAATCCCACAGAGCGAGCGCGGCCGTCTTCCAGCCCACTCCTCCGAGAGCTGCGGCCTGGATATCAGTCCAGTCGCTGGGAACGCGAAGGAGCTGTCGCGCATCGGCCACGACATATTGGGCGAATGACCCTTCTAGGGGCAGCGCCGGGTTGTAAGCAAACACGTTACCGCAGACGCGCGTGCCGGGCTGGATCACCTGCACATCTGCGTGCGCAACCTCGACTACGACGCCGCAGAAGTCGCAACCGGCAACACTGCCCGGCATAGGGAAGTGAGTCGGCATCTTGTGATCGGTGGGATTCAAGGCCACAGCCAGGACGCGGATGAGTGCGTGGCCTGGGGGCGGAGATGGGATAGGTTCATGGCGCGAGATGGTAAGTGGGATGGTACTAGAGCCCTTGGAGGCAGCGTCACTCTCCTGGACAACTGCGGTTTGGAACTGTCCCCGGACGGACGCATCGCTATTCTGAACGACTGTCATGTTGAGTATAGTGAATATGGTAGTGTTTCCTCTGAATTATGCCAGTGAAATCTAGAAAGTGATTTTAGAGACGGGGCGGATGTAGTAATTCTAATCTCAAGATTCGTTGACTTCCCGTCTTCATCGGCTGGTTCTTTCGCAACGCTACACTCTACATTATCTCGGACTAATTCCTATTTCCTATTGATGTTCGTATACGCCACCGCGGTGATTTTGCCTCTATCTTCGTTTTACACTTTCCAATTCCCCCGAAGCTGAGATGATTACTACGCTGGATGTTCGGATAGATATTCGGTAAGATTACCTATATACATGAGGGCTGCAAGTGAGATACACGAACATAAGCCTCATCCTTAAAGGAAGCTTTAATTAATTATAGCTTCCAGATTCTTCTTCTGTAGTCAAAAGACCCTGTCTCCATAACCGCGTAGTGGGTTTCATTCTACTGCATTCTCGCCACCCACAAAATCAAGAAAGAGCTCTCAATCTGTCAGTCCTCATTGTGTCTGGACCTGATGAGTTTCCCCGTGTTGCCTTGCGACCATACTCCCCCTAGAACCTAAAGACTTTGATTTCTCGTAAGTTGCTGAATGACTCCAAAGAAAAATAACATCATCTGATCCCTAGTCGGCATAGTTTATATTTACGACTTATCCGTGAGAACAGGGGAACATGGCAGCACCAAAAGGGATGAGCATTGGCACCTTGAATGGGGCGTTTGTCTTAGTACGTTGTCGCCATCTTACCTCTGTTGCCAAGAAGGAAAGGAGAGAAAAGTCAAAGTGTCAAGGGCATGCAGTCTCTAAACCAATTCACATACTAACAGGCAATTCCTATCTAGAATAAAGACATTAGCGATCCCATGGATCCTATTTTCATAATTGTACGAGGAACCCCAATAACAACTCCTGCCTACCATTATCATGATTTAGGACTTCAAGTTAACCCCAAAACGCCGGGTTCAACAGCAAGGCATACCATACCCAGTGCGCAAGATCACCCAGATCGCCACCATACGCCTCGAGAAGGTCGTGAAGCCCTTGGATCCGAGCACCAAGTCCGATGTTGCGGCTCCTGCTACTACCAGCAGTCCACCACAACAACCCGTCACAGACCCGGAACACCCCGCCCCACTACAGCTCACCATGACGTTCATCATGTCTCAGCTCGGACCCTTCGGCACCGGACCGCTCCGCGCCGTCGGCCTAGCCGCGGACCGGGTCGAGACGCGCGCGCGTAAGCCTACCTACCACCCCTATTCTCCCCTACCCCTTACCACCATCCCCTCCCCACCCAAGCCCTCGGTCATCCCAAACAGTACCTACACAGCCAAAACAAGTATTATAAAGCCCGGTACCAATTAACCCTTACTCCGCAGTCGACGGTTCCGAATACACGACCAGCGAGCCGGTCATCGGTCCCAGCCGCGGACGGTGGTGGCTTACTACCCCCGCGGGCATCGCGCAGGACCCGCAGCTCGACGCGTTCCACCGGGAGGGGCGGTGGGCGGATGGCGCACAGGTGCTGCGCATGTCGATCCGGAGCACGCGGGACAAGGACAAGGGGGCGTGGGCGGCGGAGCACGCGTGGGGGTTTGAGGAGGTCGGGGGAGGGGAGGGGTCGGATGTTCGCTACGTAGCGCGGATGAAGGCGTTTAGAGAGGTGAAGGGAAAGAAAGAAGAAGCGCACGCGAGGCTTGTGTATGATTATGTTGGGGCGCCGGGGAGTGGGTAGGTACCTATAGATAGGTTAGGTGTTCGGGGTTAGATATTGCGGTACATGATACTCCTCCTCCTACCTTTCTCTTTTATTACCTATTTCAAATTTTATCTATGAAAGGAAATGTAGATAGTTCTAAGGATGTGGGCTTATATACGTATGTACCTATATCTAGAGATATTACCAGGTTTGGATGGTAAAACCCCATCATGGCATTGCTATTGAAATTATGTATACAGCTAGTAATAGAAACAGCCACAGTGATACAGCTACCTTTTTTCATTCTTTATTATTTCACTATATGGATATACTATATTTATATGCATTACTAATAGTTATACAGCATAATCTATAAGAACCTTGGCAATACCATATTTCGCCGTATTCCTAAAAGAAATTCCCTTGCTGAAAGTATATTACCACACCTTTGGCTTCCCCCCCTTTTAGGTCTATCTACCCAATTTCAACTTCCAGCCCAGTCGTAGAGTATAATTGGCGCTCACCAATGAGGTGGTGTGAGGTGAGTGGTCATCTAGATAGAGAACCAATATATAACTTTCTTCGTTCGTCACTTGCCTCTTTCTCTGTTCCCAATACCCAAATAGATGAATGGATGTGACACATAATCCGGTTAACCCGAAAAGCTGATAGTAGCCATTCCTCTCAATATACCTAGGTAAGTATATTCTATGTATTACTTATATTATATCCAGCCCGAGAAAATGGCTTGAAAGGGGGTGGCAACAGATCGACGCACCATCCTAGCCTTGCCAAGTACATACCTACTATGCTTAATCTCTATGAAATACGACTCTAACTTTCGAGAACAATATATTTATGTTCAATTGGGCGACTGATACATTAATTAAGTCCATATCCATTTCGAATTTCGCCGCCTTTACCTTCTATACCCGTCTATACTAAATCACCCCATTTGTTGAAGTATAAGCCCTAATAAGCTACGACGCTTAATCATCTTTTACTATTCATTTCATCATCATTCTCCTCAGCCCATTCGATGTTGAGCCATAGATTCGTCGAAAACTCATTATCCAATACCTTAAACCCACTGCCGTACAACCCATAAGTCTACACAGCAATCCTTGTCTCCTTTGTAGCCCCAAATAGACCCTAGACTTAGAAACAGAGTCAACGTATTATGTGCTAATTACAAATCTACCTACCTACCTAGATATCTTCCCTGCCATTTCCATTTCCTAAGGATCAGAGGTCGATCATCTCATAAGTACCTACCTCCTCAAGGCGCTGCCACCTCCCTTTACTGTGAATCTATATGCATGCGTACTAGTAAATAGGCGTCTGGCTTACTAAGTAGCTATTTTTACTTTATATTTGGTTCTCCTCATTACGTACCTAACCTAGGTACTTACGTCGGTAGGTTAGGTATGCTACCACACAAAGAGCCTCGGAAATCCGTCCAATCTCTCACAGCCTAGCTTTGTTCCCTTGCTGGCCTAATTGGCCTTTTTTAGACAAAGCCCAACATTCCCATGCCCCTCCTCGGTTTCGTTGGTTGCCCAAGGGCTCGATCGTATTAGGTTGGTGTAACCTGGGCATGTAGGCTGGGTAGCTAGAAAGGCTAGCAATATGTGACTTATATAGTAGGAAGAGGTACACAATAAGTCGACGGGATGTTAGAATATTATCGAAAGCTCTAGCTAAGGGTTTGGTCATCCTTAATGAGAAGCCCCCGATCGTATAGTGCAGTATATGAAAAAGCACCAACGACCCTAACCTAGTAAGCAGCCCCGAGGCTATTTCTGTCCTTCTTTAAGCAGTCTGGTAGCAGTAAGTAGTATAAAAAGAAGACAAGAATCATGGGCCATTGTAAAAAAATACGTCCTTACTTGACTTAGGCCTAGATCTAAGCAAGCCAGTGAACTTTGTGCTTCCCAAAGGACTCATCCTCAAATTTGCCTTGTT
The DNA here is from genome assembly GCA_022578605.1 of Camillea tinctor. Classification (NCBI taxonomy): domain Eukaryota; kingdom Fungi; phylum Ascomycota; class Sordariomycetes; order Xylariales; family Graphostromataceae; genus Camillea; species Camillea tinctor. Next base: position 152,611 of record MU394128.1, read on the forward strand.
TTTCCTTGCCTTTCTCGTATGATATAGGTATACAGACGTCTATTCTTAGATACGTACGTAGTAAAAGCCGAGATCGAACCGCCAACTTCTTAGTGCAATACTAATGAAGGTATACATGTACTAAGTAAGCTAATTCTTTCAATATGAGGGCATCTACACAAGCACGAACCGGGCTTATAGATGTAGTGAAAGCGAACGATTATAGCTCTTCGGCTATCAGCCCATATATACTAACCTAGGTCCGCACAACATATCTCTTTCCTTTTTTCGGGTGTCTGCTTGATTTTCATTGTTCAATACGTTACCGAGGTACGACTATGTAAGGCATGTAAAATGCCACTAAGTAGAACAAAGCAGAAGCTAGAAAGGGGTCGGGAGCCGGATTCTAGTTGAGCAATCAATGGCCGGCCATGTTCACTACTCTGTGCCAAGCCAGTGGGGCCGACAAAAGGGATAGTTCTAGTATTTCTTTTCTAATATATATATACCCACCGTCACTTAAAAGTCATTCCTGTTGATAGCCCCGGTAGGTGGTGGCTGTTAGTATATCGACAGCATAAGGCTATGTGTTCAGTTCATTAGGCAGCGCTCGCCTATGGTCGTCTGGCCCTCTCCTATCTCTGCGGTATATCACGAGAACTAGCTTGTGTGCCGGCTATATCAGCAAGCCAAGACATTTCCTTCATTAATCTACGACGTCACAACAGCAGCCTATATACGAACCGGGTTTTTGACTCGTCGTTCGATTCGTTTACGCAATAGAAAAAGGCTATGTTTACGGCAGTCAGTCAGTGAATTCAGTCGGTGCAATTGAACGAGCAAAAGGGTGGCGAACGGAAGGCTTAGGTACCAACCAAGCCAAGAACACCTTGCTGCAGACTCCCGATTCGAGTGACCTCTTTTCAACTTGGACACTTCTTATCTATCCACACGAGAGATAGAGAGTGATAATTGTGATATAGAACCAAGCACTCTTGCTACCTACAATGGATTATGATTGCCCCTCGGACTCGCTATCTCTTCTTCTGGGGCCAGGAGTTCCCTTGGATACAGGGCATCTAGGGACTTCGTCGCGGATCCTCACAATCCTGAAGCGTTATCGTCTCAAAAGCAAGTTTCCGTCGTCAGAATGCAAGGAGGCAGACCTGAAATTTCTGGCACAGATCTATGGACGGGTTGTGGCCAGCGAACCCATTCTCATGTGTCTCCCCGCGTTCCCTTTTAAGTCTCCCAACGCAACCTCGAAAGTTCTCGGTCGTCTGCCTGACAAGGCTGAGGAGTTCGCTCTGGCACACCTCAACGGCCTCTGTGCGGCTATCCGAGACATTTATCCCCCCGGTGCGCGGCTAACCATAGTCTCGGATGGTCTTGTGTATAATGGTATGAGTCCTTTTACTTGTTGTTTTCTTATTGCCTCATATTAACGTTAGAATATCGAAGACCTCCTAGGAGTGCCAGATCGAGATGTATGGGCGTACGGTCAAGCTCTACGCGCTCTAAGCGCGCATCAGAAACTCGGCCATATTGATTTCTGCCGTCTTAAAGACCTGGTCCATATCGACGTGCCAGATAAGCTCGATGAGATGACTTATGTGGCCAATGCCACCAACTTTCGCCACGGCTTGCTAACGAAGTTCAGCAAGCCAGATTTTAATGCCTCACTCAGAATTTCGGAGGATGAAGACACTTGCTTGACATATAGGGGCTACATCAAATTCCTCGCAACGGATCTTCGTTACGTTTACCCGGTCGGTCCAGGGCGGACCAAATCAAAGTACAAGAAGGGGATAGAGTATATCGCGAAGCAAATGCTGAATAGGGGTGATGTGAGCCGATACCCTCGCGAGCTACCTATCATGACATTCTAACCAAACAGGCCTTCGCCCGAGCTGTGCGCGAAAGATTTCCCGATCGAATCAGACTTTCGATCCACCCTTCATGTGGAATGAAGAAGCTTTCTATCAGCTTGTTGCCGACCGATAACCTCTTCACTACGCCGTGGCACTGTAGCATAGCTTTTCGATTGGATGGTACCATTGCCACGGGACATAGAGGCGACTTTGATAGCAATCCACAATTCGAGATGGTTCATGAGGATGGTCGACCTAGCTTCTACCGCGAGAAGTCAAATCTCGTGTCTTGGGCTACAGAAAAGGGGGGTATCACATGTACACCGGTATATCCAGCAGGTTGGCTCATCCGCCCGGCTAAGGGTACTGGTGCCTTATCTATACTTGATATCGACGCTACGAAAGTGAGAGCAATGTCAGAATTGTGCTCGCCCATTATCCTGAGGGATTTTTCACGGACGAGGAACCACGAACTTTTCGTGAGGAAAGCGAGCGATTTTAGAATAGAAGTAGAGGCATCAGACACAGAGACACGAGAATCAACCGATGCTTTGGCGATCAAGACGACACCATGCTGTTGCGATGCACTGTCCCGGACACAACAGGATGCGCGGATGAATAGGGAGGGCGAACAGGTTTCCGAGCTGTCCAGGTAGGTAAATAATTTATTGCCCCTCCCGACCTGACTATCTGTTAGGATTCGTTGCGGAAAGATACCTGGCTGATCGTATGAGCAAGATTCCAGTTTATAACTGCTGCAACAGCTTCAGTGAAAGATTCGAGGGTTATGACATTCTCAAATTCATCATTAGTACTGAAATACCTACCTACACACTTGTCTCTCGATTACTTGCGCAAACTCACGTGGACAACGACAAGTTCGGCTCCGCCCATGGACGGACTGGGACTAAGAACGGGGCTGCGAGATATGCCACTTATTGTAGATCATCCACGCACGAAGACTCCTTGTCTACGCTACGGCCAGATGCGGCCACAACCAGAGACCAAATTGGGAGAAGCTAGGGTGGTGTCATCAGAGAAGATCCGGAACATGCCAGATAGCTTGGCGATTCGCGAGATCCTCGATGGCCTACTCCAGGACCGTCGCGTCGCCTATCACCACGCATGGGCTAACGGTGACCTGGTAGTAAACGACAACATGCTGACGATGCACACCAAGAGCAGTTTCACAGCCGGGGGCGATGGGGAGATGTGGAGGATCTATTTCGACTAACCCAACACCAAGTACACCACTTTAGCAGTTTGACCGAAGGGATGCTCTGGCGTGAGTGAGGCGGTGCTAGCTGGCGAATTTGATTAGGATACCCTGTAATTATAATGTGCCGGTGTCTGTGTGTGAGAGAAAGAGAGGTTTAACCGTTAGTTCAGTTCGAGACTGTCGTAAATATAACTTGTCCTCGTTTCAAGTTGAGTAAGCCAAGGATCGCCATCAAAGTCCCATGTATAACACGATGGGCGGCATGACGGCGCGGGACGCGTTTCTTTTTTTTCTTTTTTTTGTCTTGTAATGAGGAAAGGGGAAATACGATCAATATGTAATGCATTTTGTAGGCTATCCATATATTCATCTTGATGGCTGTTGTTGACCTATTATCATGTCAATGTATTATGGATTGGTTAGGTAGGTGGTTGTGTTTTTGTATTGAGTTGGTCTGGTGAAAAGAAAGAAAAGAGGGAGAAAAGGGAAATAGTTAGAATAATACAATGCATACACGTGAGATGACAAAAGAGGAACAAGCAAACTCGAATTTAGGTATCTTAAAGGAGATGCTGTGCTACCGTGTACCTAAACTAATACACTGCACTAAAATGAAGGAAGCCTAAAATAGCACCGTTTACAGTATGTAATTGACCTAGTGAGAGAGAAAAACTGATCAAGGAAGAACATGCTTAAGCTTAAGATAAATAAGTGGGGACAATACTATCGGGGGAAGACCCAAGACCACTAACCAGCCAAGCCACCTTTCCTATCCCCACTAAAGCTTTCTGCAGTGATGCATTGTACAACCAACCAGACCAACCAGACCCTCCGACTCCTTACATGGCAATATACCTTGGAACAACAGCGAGGGAGAGAGCGACGACAACGCCAACGACAACGTGTATTGTGTATCGAGTTCTACAATTAGATTCCCCTTCATTTAACCTATTTTTTTTTTCTGATCTTGGTTTCATCCCATCTTAAGACCATAAAGGCAATGCATTCTGGTACAGACAATAATATAGTTCATACATAGGTAGTACCTACTAGGTACGGAGTAGTTACATATACTATCATCACTACCATCATAAGACACAGAGACACGAGGAGGGGAAGAGAGGGGAGGGCGGGGATGGCCGATCGATAATATGATCTTCAATTTGACAACTAGGTACAAGGTATACTACGATTAGGTGCATACACGTTTGTACAAGTAGGCAGTACCTAGGTAGGTGTATACGCACTTTGGGTAATAGAGATAAGTACATATAGGTAATGCATGTAAGTACACTAGCGTGGTTACAAGTTACTGGAAACAAACTTTAGAGAAAAGGACACACTTGCTAGGAAAAAAAAAAGAACAACCTTCCTATGATGATAATAATGATGAAAAGAAAGAAGAAACAGATTCGAGGTCATCTTGGAAAGAGCAAGCGGAAGCGATGGCACGACAGATCAGTAGATGAGGAAAGAAACCAATCAGGTTGAAGCTGACAGGGAACCCGGAAATCTTGAAACAGAGTTGTAGAGGCAGAAGCTGGTCCAAGCGGATCCAAGCACATGCTGCGGGGCTATGAGAGCATCGATTGGTGGCTTCATCCCACCATCGGGCGTGTTTCGAAACACTGCGAGGGGGGGCGGATGCGCTGACGACGTTCAAGGCAGTCACCCCTTAGCGGTTTCAGGTTGAGTCCATTCCCTCGACGGACAGCCGACAAGTCTTTTTGAGGAAAGAGTTGGGAGAGGGAGAAAAAAAAAAGGCCACCAACCTTTATTTTTTATTTTTTATTTTTTTTCGCGTTTTCTTCTTTCCCACGAAATCCCTGCATACGACAAGGTAGGACGAACGAACCATCTTCACCCACCAACAACAAACTAAAACCCTCGAGCCAACCAGGTAAACCAAACGGCACATGGATCCGAGGAAAGAAGAGAGGAACTCGCCGAGATGGGACAACCTTACCAGCAAACACATGCATAACCCTCACACTGGCACATCATAGCCAGGTTACCTCTCTTTCTTTTCACTCCATCACCTTCGCTTTCTCTCTCTCTCTCCTTTTTCTTTTTTCTTCTTCTTTTTTTTCTTCTTTTCTTTTCCGAGATAGGTTTAAGTCTAGTATGTGTGATGTGATGTGTTGTGTATGTGTGTAAGTCAGGGTCTTGTCACTCTTGTCACATAACCCAAGGCGAATCGAATAAATATGTACTTTACTTGTCTACTAAAGAGTACTTATCTACCTCACCCTACCTACGTAATATAATAACCCGACCGGGGGTTGAAAACGGGGAATTGATACTAGTACTAGGTATCGAAATAAGGTATAAGGTATATTAGGTATAAGGTACGAAGTACTTACGATTTCATATACATATCCTGGATATTCCCAGATCCCATATACTGGGTATTATAACCTAGTACTTACCTACTTAGTACCCATAACCTCGCAACACACACACACACAACGCAACTCGACGCAACACAACGCTACGCAACGCTACGCAACGCACGCACACTCACATACATACTACACATACATACATACATACATACACAGATACATAACATAACCTAGCACAAAAAAAACACGCGCATACGATCCTACTAAAACCTAGACTTAACGTTGCGTTGCACTATTCTACTTTCTTTTTTCTTTTTCTTTTTTTTTTCTTTCTTTTCGTTTTACTCTCTCATCTCGTTTCGTCTCGTTTAGTGTTTTCTTTTCTTCTCTTTAGTTCATTCTCGTATACCACCTACACTTATACACCATACACATACACATACACATACACACTCACATTCACATTCACTTCTTTTATTTTCCTTTCCTTTTCTATCTTTTTATCTTTACATTATTTCCTCCGCAATACTACCGCCCTCGAGTATATTCTGCGTTACCTGGTCTCTCCAATTAGCGAGTCATCGTCTCGTCATTCGTTGTTACCAACTTGAACAAAGAAAAACCAATAAGCAACAATAATAATACCCAAAAGGAAACAGACTAGATGGAACACCCTTCGAGGCATCTAGCGCAGCAGTCTGGGCTTAAACAACAAATCGTAGCCTTGAAACAACAGTATGGTCTAAGTCGAGATGAATTATTAGCATTGATAGAGGAGGATCCTGAGCAAGAATCACAATCACAACCACAACTACAACCACAGCAATTGCAACAAGCACCACCCTCGCGGCATGACACGATACCTGAGTGTACGTAAAACAACCCCTCACTATTATATTTCCCCTAATATATATATATATATGTATCATAGGAACTGACTTTAAAGAAATAGCTCCCGGTAATATACCAAACTTCAGTTACAGAAACATTAACTCGTCATTCACCCCTTCACACCAATACAGATCCTCCGTCTCCTCAAGTATATCGAGTTCGAGTCGCGAAAGTTGTTTCTCGTCTACATCAGCCCGAAGTTCAATTTCATCTACGGCCGGTGCTTTGGAGACCAAGTTCTGGTGCACGTCATGCGACAAGACGTTTAAGAGGAAATTTGACTGGAAGAGACACGAGGAGGAATTTCACGAAAGACCTCGAAAATATCCTTGTCCTAATTGTAACCAGAGCTTCTGGGGGTCCAACACGTTTAATCAGCACCACAAGTCAGCACACGGCTGCAGAACGTGTCCGCACGCCGAATCCGTCGTCAAGCATATGCCGAAGAGAAAGGCGTACGGATGCGGTTTCTGCGCGGCCCTGCACTGGTCGTTCGGCAAACACATCAACCACGTCGCCGCGCATTTCGAGAGGGGCAGCACTAAGGCCGACTGGTTACATTCCAACGTCATATACGCCTTGCTGCACCAGCATGGCATCCACGAAGCCTGGAAGGAGTATATCGCGCAAAAGGAGAGCCAGTTCAACGGTCACCAGCCCATGTTTTCTTGGTCGCCCGAGTCGACAGGAAGAGCTCAGGGATTCGTAGAAAACGAGAACCCCGGACAGCTTCAAGATTTGTTAGAATTCTTCGACGGCACACCGGAGCGCGCTGAGAGGATATTGCATTTGGCCAAAACCTGCGTCCACGTTGTGTTTAAGCCCAAGTCCATGCCGCTGAGTGCGGGTTTCAGCCAGCAATCGCTGCCGGCTCTGTCGAGCAATTCGCACAAGAACATATCGGTGCTACCCAAAACTCGAGAACCAAGACGGTCCGCTTCGGTTTCGGCGATTTCAGCGACATCACGCATCAACAGGGCGAGAAATCGAATCACGTCGGGTTCGGTTGAGTCTAAAATCACTATTCCTATCCACGCGCCCGCGACGGCCCTTTCACCCCCGCCACCACCGCCAACTATCAATAATACATATACCAGCTTCCTCCCGACTATACCCTCGCAATCGGCAGCCTATCCCACCACTTACGCGGACAAGGCGTTACCCCCGGCACCGCTTGACCCGGTCTCGCCCATGGACATAGATTTCCCGTTATCGGGGAATGCGATGCAGCAAAGCACAGGGCTCCTTCCAGCCCTCGACTTGTCAGATGATTGGCAAAGCTTCACAACCACCCTAGTTGGAGATCATTCGTCCATGGTGCCTCAGGGGTTTCCACTGAGCTGGGACGATCTGGGCCAATTTAGCTCAGCGACAGGCGGGGCTGGGAATTCTTGAGAGAGAAAAAAAGAAAAAGAAGAAAAAGGATACGCAAGCAGCACAGGCAAGGACTGTGACTTGACTCATGCAACAACGCTTTTTAGCGATTGGATAATGGTTCGTTATTATTAGTATTTATTATTGTGCCCGGGGATTTTTCTCTCCTTTTTTCCCTCGTGTCGAACTCGAGGCAGGCAAAAAAGTTAACAAATGATGATACCCCCCGGCTGGCCTAGCATAATATTGTTGTATTTGTATGTTATGTATGCGACAACACATCGATTGATTGGATTATTATTTATATATATGTAGTTACTTCAGTAACCTAGCTAGTCTAGCAAGCGGCAGCGCATGTTGCGAAAGATAGCAAAAGAGAAAGAAGAAAGAAGGGAATCAAAAAAGGCTCGTCAATCGGACAGAGTATAATTAATTGTCTAACCTCCTTACCTATATCAAATCTACTTTGTCTTTGATCTATGCAAACACACAACTTTGATACTTAGTTATGGGCTATACATGTACCTAATCCAATGGACATGGTGTAACCTATAGTGTTCTATTTGCTTGGGACTTTAATGACTGCATCTGATTCGTTAGGTGAGGTGGTGACCTGGTGAGCTGTCAACCTCCGAGAGGTGGAAGGGATTGACAGCGGGCGGGCTGGCTTGTCAGGATGGCACGATGGATACCGCGACTATGACCTGGGGGGGGGGGGGGGGGGGGGGGGGGGGGGGGGGGGGGGGGGGGGGGGGGGGGGGGGGGGGGGGGGGGGGGGGGGGTGGCG
>MU394128.1:161086-182190 GCA_022578605.1 Camillea tinctor
GTGTCCTGGGTGTTGGTTAAACCCCCCGTTGGGGTTTGGTTTTCACTGGGGGGGGGGGGGTTGTCATTGTGGGCCCGTGGTTATCCCGCCTTTTCACCCCCCCCCCCCCCCCCCCCCCCCTTTTTTTTTTCTTCTCTTTTCCTCTTTGCTACTGATCTACGTTATAACACTCAGTTCTCAACTAGGCAACTTTTAGCAATCTCCATATGGGATCTACAATGGCAGGTAGAGAAGCAAGGGTTATTGTTTTTTTTTTTTCCTTTGAAAATGACCTAACCTAGGTTCTATGATCGACATCATCCGATTATGCATACCTACTGTTAGTACAATATGGGATGTGTGTATATTACCCCTAGGGTAGGTTAAGTTGGGTTAGTGCAGATATCTAAGTCAAATAGATGTGATGTGAGCTTTTCAAGGCGGACCGAGAACGGGATTAGGGTATATGCAATGGAGATGGGTACATAAAGCGGCTAAAAGCTTACTTCCTCATTCTGAGTCTCACTCCCGATTTTTCTGCATCTATCTATCACCTGAAACGAGCTGAACAGGGGAGTTTTTTTCGTGATGAAAAAAAAAAGGAAGAGAAAAACGGGAAGAGCACAGAAGGGGAAGGGAAGGAGAAAAGATAATGCATTCTTCTTCTTTTATTTGCTCTCGACACGGGAAATAGAATCACATGTCGTGTTTGAGTACCCTGTGATATGATTGATGGCTTTTACGACGTGCGCGGTAGAATAACGAACAGGGGACAATGGATACCAACAACCATTACCTGCACCCTTAGTTGTATGAGACTGCAAGGTACTGAAGGTAAGCTCCAGTCCACGGCACCCAACCCAGCCATCATACCATACTATTTAGTTTCAATATATCTAGACTTAGAAGGAAATCATGCAAGGAATGTATCGATCTCTTCGTATTCTGTAACCAACTGAATACTGTCAAGAGGAAAAGAAAGAGCTCCTGGGCATCTCCCAAATCAACGCGAAATACATGTGCGTATTTACTCTAGCACTGATGCTGGATTCCTCTTAGTCCCCGCAATAATAAGTAGATAGGTTGAAAGGGAGAGTATATAAGACAGAAGGTAAGTAGTGAGTAAACTAGTCTCTTCCCCTCACGTGCTTATTCTCTTTCAACCTCCCTCTCTTTCGGTGTCTGTATATATGCATGGACAGATCTCTGCATAGGTAGGGTTACATAGGTAGGGTGCATACAAATACGGGAGGGATGGGCAGGGCGGGTAGCTATGTAAGGTCCCGGGAACGTGGAATCTACCTAACCTAGATATGCTCCTCCTCTCCATCGTAAGGCTCTACTAGTATCTTGGATTTTCCCTAGGCAAAGAGGGTAAAAGGAGACGCTGGAGAGAAGTGACAAACAACCGGGATAATTGCCGGTGATGCAATAGGATCATAACATCATACCTACCGATCTACCTACATTCTCGGGACCTGGGGTATGAACCCCCCGGGAAAGGAGGGTAGGAATAAGGCTGCCATACGAGATGTAGCGGGTAGTTAAACACGGGGGTTATCTTCAAAGGACAAGGTAGGGCAAGGTAAACCCAGATACCGAGGCTGTCAACCTGGGGCACCCCGACCCGAGAACACCCTCTTCGGGTCCCGAAATTCTCCTTTTCCCATTTCAAAATTTCGATCTTGAGATATAATTCAAGTCCCGGGGAAATGGCCAGATTGTCTACCTAGGTAGCCAAGTAGCCAGGTAGCCAGGTAAGGAGTGTATACCGCCCAACCTGAAACGGGGGGGGAACCCCCGGCCCAGCCTTAGCCTTTCTCCGCCCCCCGCCGATCTAGCTCCGCTCATTCAGCCTCAGGAGAAAGCGGGAAGGGAATCGGCGGGAATTGACCTATCATGATATCGAGGAGAGAGAGGAAGGAAGGGAATGGAGTTGAAAAATAATGGCTTTTACGGTGATGCGACGCAGTTAGGGGGAAAGCTCGAACTCCCAGGGGAGAAGAGAGGAATTGTGGATTAAATGGGCTTGGCTTACATAGAGCTACGTAGATGAGAGTTCTACTACGCTGCTCTTCTCCTCTCTAAAATTCTCTTTTCTTTCGATTCCCCGTGCTTGAACGGCAGGTAGGGGAGGTAAATAATGCGTGTGTTAAACATATATCACAAGGTAGAGAGCGTGCTTTGCTCAGCTCAACTCAGTTCAGTTCAGGTAGCCTCGGAGGACACTTAATCTACCTATCTACCTACACCTGATACATTCCGGGCGAAGAGGGAAAATCATCGTCGCCGTGATGCAGTCGATGGCCCGATATGGAGAGATGGACGGATTGCAGTACTCGACACGAACGCCACAGCAGCGCTTGTCTTCGCTCTCTCTTAGTATGGATACCACGACTGTTGGTGGTGGTGGTGGTGATGATGATGAACATACTGATAAGCTCAATATAATAACCCTCGTGAATCGTCTCTTATGTTGATCAACTTCGGACTACGCACCCAACTACAGGACATCAGATATCAACCTAAATCCAATCCAATCTACTACTGCCACCACCGCTTTCGCTGCTATTCAGCTTATACACACTGCTTCTCAACCACCCTACATACTATCACTAAACACACCCATCTCAAGATGCCATCTACCAGCAACGTCAAACCATCGTCTCACACCTCCAAGAAAGGGGGTGCTAGCAACAACAGCGCCAACGCGCCTCCTAGCCAGAGCCCTCCTCCCAGTGCCGGTACCCCATCCTGGGGCATGGCTAATTGGCTGTCCGAGACGTCCCGGGAGCAGCCGTGGAGCTCGCAGAACACGCGCGGTGGGAAATAGGGAAGGGTAAGAAGAAAGAGGAGGTAAAAGAAGGTCTTGGGGGAAAGACAGGTGTTGGTTGATGGATTTGGAAGGGGTATTGATGTTGTTATGTACATATAAAAAAGGGCGGGTGGAAGGAGGAAAGGGGAAAGGGATTCGATTGGGAGGAGCATAGGTAGTAATACCTGAGGAAATGAGGCACGAAGGAAACAGAAATGAGATTATATACGGGAATGAGGCTTAAACATAGGGAGAATCGGATCCAGGGAGAGTACACGTGTAAGGCAATGGAAGGGTTACTATTATATTATTCGGTGTCTGGTGTACTATTAACGATTTACTGTGAATACCATCACCTATTCTATCTCCCTCTCATACCAAACTCATACGTCGATCTTGGGTAGATAAGTAATTGATGATCTTTGTCGGCATATCTACACGATATCAGGTATTCCACTTCATAATTACAGTCCCCATCGGGAGTATGTTCCCTGCTATGACTGCTCAAAATTCCCGAGTCCTCTGGATACAGAAGAACCAGCAATCCGATGGGCACCACGAACAAAAAACGGGCCTATCCGGAGGACACGGGTCACTCCATTGCTTTAGGTAGGTATTAAAGAGCCGATACCGAACTCTCTACACCACTTTAAATGTCTACTCCTTAGAGGTTATTACTAACCAAGCCTCCTAAATTAGTAACCGCTTTCTTCCATCGTAACCCCAGTCTGTTGTCGTGCGAACTCCTCGAAGAACTCGCTCGACAGCCAATCAAGCAAGACAGCCCGTCAATCCATGACGCCGGCGGCGGTGATGGTGGCTGATCCGTGCTTCTAAGACAAGCCACCGAATCCCCGGGCGTCTAATGCCATGTATGTAATAAAGCGCGGGTATGTACCAGCCTACAACCCGACCAATCACAACCTATACTGGCAACTTAAATGGAAAAGACAAAAAGGGAAAAGAAAGACTGCAGCTAGGTAAGCTGCCTGTTTCGTTATCACGCATGCAGCCACACTATATATCCACCCAGCCTCCATAAGCAGATAGGTAATGCGGGCGTATATTGCAAGAGAAAAACCAATTATGTGAACCAGCAATTCCTCTCGTATTAAGCTGAATGACTATTGAAGCGAGGTCATTTGTAGGATAAAAACTAACCTGTCTTAGGCGGTCTAAACCCAGCTCACATTCCCTAGGTACTCACTTATACCGGGCTTGCCCTCAGTCGCTTCCTACTGGAACTTCGTATACGCCCCCCTAGCTGTTATCTAGGCTGCAGACCCTTCGACAAAGGCACGGTTTCCCGTGGGTGGACAATCCAACGCTTACCGAATTCTACTTCGGTATGATAGGAAGAGCCGGCATCGAAGGATCAAAAAGCGACGTCGCTATAAACACTTAGCCGCCACAAGCCAGTTCCGTACTACCCACAGCTCATGTAATATGGGCTGTTCCCGTACTTTGGCCCGCGCAGGCTTTTATACGTACAAGCACTGTTTCCGATAAGCGTAACTTGTACTTTAAGCAGGAGTTGCTATATAATTTTATATAGCATATTTCTTACTAACACTTTAAGAAGCATTAAACCTCTTAGCTTTTGCATTATAAACAATAAGTGTAGCTAAGCAAGCTATAAATTATCTCTATTTAACAAGTTGTTAAGCGTTTTAGTTAACTACACTTAAAGGTATTCCCTCTTAAGCTTCTTACTGTTAACTTAACAAAAGTTCCCCACATCTAAGTATTTAGCCTAATTAGCTAGCTAAAACTAAAAGTCCTAATAGCTAACAACTGCAAGTTACTAAACAGTTATATCCCCCAGCGCATATAAAAGATACTAAACTAAACAGTATTTACCATCACACTGCTTGGAACTATTTGGTTAATCCCTGTGGTAACTTTTCTAGCACTTCTAGCCTCAAATTTCGAGGGACTAAAGGATCGATAGACCACACTCTCATGGCTTGTATTCACACTAGAAATCAAAATCAAGGGGACTGGCTTTTACCCTTTTGTTCTGCTAGATATTTCTGTTCCCTATGAGCCCGCCCCTTTAGGACATGGTGAGCGTTACGGAAAGGACGGACTGGACAGCACCGGGTAATCAATATGTATAGAGGTATGTAATAAGTGCACACATAATATAGAATATGTACCAGAGGAGAAGCAGGATACAGGGTCCGGGCCGGGGTTGTGTGTTACTTTAGAATCGTATCACATCGGTCACGTTTGTATGCATGTCTACTTACTCCGTACATGTAAATGACTTAAATACCTAGATAGGTATGTATGATAATGAGATGAATGTAGAGTTCGCTAATCTTAATTACTATGACAAGAGCAGCGGTATAATCATTTAAATGCTGAATCTACTAAAAAACATCCCGCGTCATCGTTGAAGTGTGTACATAATCGAATAGCCCCGATACATCCAAGTATACATGTTGTCGGTAGTAGCACAGTTCACATAGAAGAATCAGAAGTGACCAATCATATTTCTATTTCTTACCCCCCATTTTCCCAGCTGGGCGGTAAAAGGAGTTCGACCTTTCTTAGGTAATCCCGAGAAATTGGGTTGGGTTGGAAAACCTTCCCTCCTTGCTCGAACGAACCTCACGTGTTTGGCCAGTTAGGTAGGCCGCCTCCGACTGCGGGGTGGAAGGTGGGGGGTAAGATTCTAGAAATGGAAGGTTTTCGCTAGCCCAGCCCGAGAAGTTCCTGTCCCCTGACTAGTGAATACTGCGCTAGTCGGGATCGGGCTTAGGCAGACAAGGTATCTGTTACCTAGTTAGCTGCGTAGGTGGGGAGTTTGGGAAGCCCTTATCTCCGAAAATTGGTGGAATAGTACAATGTTAAGAAGCAAGAAAAAGGATCCGCCGCACAATATAGAAAAATTGAATATGATTTTTTATTTATTCAAAATCTAAGAGAGATAAAAAACGGTAGAAAGCTTCATGGGTTTCGCTATGATGAAATTCAATATAAAGAAGTGGTGGAAGGCGAGGAGAAATATTTAGGTTAGTAGGGAAAAGGGAAAACTCCGATGTGACGATAGTTGATGTAAGTTGTCAGCAAGAATTAACATCCGATTAGCTGCAATACAAAATGAACCAAGCAAAAATGAAATAAGTCGATTAAAGTTTGAGCTAATATGTAGAAATTAAGAACAGAGCAAATTTAAAAAAGAAAAAGAAATTGACGATTAGCTAGTTAAAAAAAAGGAGAAATAATAGCTTTGCTTGGTTTCGATCCAAGGTCCTCCGGGTTATGAGCCCGGCGCGCTTCCACTGCGCCACAAAGCTTCCACTCGCTGGATGACATGCTAGGCCGATGTGGTAGCTTATATGCTCTTTGTTCTGTTGCTGGGCTGGGAGTCGAAGGTGAGATATGGGATGAAAAACACCATGGTCGATGACTTATGAGTCTCCGAAGGGCCCACAATGACGGAGGGGTCTTTTACCGAGAGCTGCTCGTGATTTATTTTTCTACTATGACAGATAGTCACGTTGACACTGAATTTCTGCTTGGGACAGTCATCCAGTATTGGCAAGTAATGCTGGTGGTGATGGCTTCGTAGGGAATTCCTTTAACCTGGCTCTTCGACGTCGAAATGGCTAGAGCCCCGTTGACGGGATATGCTACCTAAGTAGCTAATACTCCTTCTTGAATATAAATGATATGATAAAATACTTAAGGTAATACCAGATAAATCAATTACCAGCCTCCACTGTTAAAACGTCCTACAATCATGTACAAGTTATTCCAGTTCTGATATTCAGTGAGCATGATAGAAAGATAGTCTCTGCGTCACTGAATATTTTCCCTTGAGGATCAGGACCATGTTTATGTAAAACTTCCCTTACACGACTATTCGGAGATACGTCCTTCGAATACATTTGGCATAATTAGTCGATGGAAACAAAAAAAGGAGATATATTAAAAAGGCAAAAGGGGAGAAAGGAATGAGATAGTTCACGAATCGAGGAATCAAACTCCGGGCTTGACAAATCATACAAGATGGGAACGTTAAAAGTTGGCCACTACACAAATTCAGAAGCATATGTTGGGAGCGTAAGGGATAAGTTCAATGGGAACGGCCTTACTCATGATTATATGTGACATTCCATGTCCTCGGTGATTTGAAGACAGTTAACATAGTGTAATACGCTGTATTCTATCCATTCAGGTAAGTTAGTGCACATTATAATTTCCCCCGTAAGTATATTATATCCCTCGAGAAACTGCACGCGATATCGTTCATTTCCTTGACATTATGCCAAGGGCACATTGTCGGATCAATCATATAATCTGCAACGAGCCGCGTAGAAGAATCGAAGGGTAGATAAACTATCCTTCATAGTCGAGGTGTGAGATACCTTCCATCTTTAGTACGAGGCATAGACTGCCAATATATCACACGTTACTATTCCTTTGTCGTATATAATGATTTAGTTCGGTTAAATATTTCTCTTCCTATTCTTCTTGGCCTTCCCTATATCAATTTACCTATTAGCCCCTTTAAACATTCGCCTCGTAAGGCGCTCTCCTAACAAGTCACTAATATTCCTAGGAGGTCGATATCCACGACACTTTGATTTGTATTTGGACAGCTACCCGGGTCTCGGCGTGACGTTGCACACCGCAGATCGATATCGTGTACACGGGCAATATGAGATGATCGTGAGTGAGAAGGGGTATGGGAACGTTGGCTCGACCCGGCGTATAGCTTCTTGGCCCTTCCAATCCAAATGATTGGGCATGAACAATTTCTTGACTCACTCAATAGCACTCCCGCGCTTACCTCTGGCCCCCTAGGTAGTTCAGTGGTTAGTAAATAGAGATATTATCACGAATAAGGGAAACTACCAAGACAACCAATCTATCGAGCCTGTTCAAGCACGCTGTTATCGTGGCCTCGACAATCTAAACTCATCTCTCTTACACAACGAAGCTGCCGCCTAGACCCCCCTAAAATAGCGGAACTTGGGGAGAAGAAAAAAAATGACTGGGCCAGGAACTTCGCGTCCATCTCAAACGTCGCCAAGTATGAGAGGGCTTAGTAAAGGGGAGAATAATAATTGAAGAGAATAAAAAATAAACGGCTAAGCATGATAATATGGCTATTACTTAGATAATCTACCTACTTGGCCTACCTACTGCTCGCTAATGCCAAGGACTGTGGGGCAGGCGGTCTACTACTACAGCTTGGGGCGAACGTCTCTACTCCGTATTTCGAAAGACATAGCCTCATTCGGAAAACAAGTTCTTTGGTTACCTTGCCTGGGGCTTCTTGCTGTGACCCTGACTGACCGCCCGCTGGTCTTCTAGAAACCCGAACCCATTAGCCAAGCTTCTCTTCCTCCCTATCGCTTCGCCTGATATCTTTTATACCTATGGATTTGGGCTGGAATTCATGCGATGTCAATCTGGAGGTTATAAAGGTAGTTGACTGATGTACCTACCTAGGTTGGTATGTTAGGTTGGTATGTTAGGTTGGTATGTTAGGTCGGTATGTTAGGTCGGTATGTTAGGTTGGTATAATTAGTGTAGAGTGAGAATTGTGTGCACCCATAGATCCGTGCAACTTGGGGAACAATAACAAAAAGCATCGAATTGTCAAACCTGTAACCTCTCTACGTAAGCTAGATCAACCGCATTGCGCATAAAGAACATGCCAGCTTTTGAGATAGCCGACAGCGTGGTTATGTACGATACGACTCTATAAGCAAGCAGGACCCCTATAACACCACATATATATACCTACCCTTAACGTCTCATCGGCCTACTACCTAGGTATTCCTATCGAATACGGGATTTATAGTAGCGTTGAAGCTTCTACATGAAACTCGCTAACCTAACCCTCCATGTGGGAATGGTCTGTCTGGGTTAGGTTCGGTTGAACCATCTTGTTCTGAGAAGGTGGTGTTCGTCGTAGTCGGAGAAAAAAAAAAATCAAGAAGCTGGACCCTGCAGAACTTATACTATGCACTACACCATACCGATACTACCTACATGAACAGCTAACCTAGGTTAGATAGCTATACAACTACTCTAAAAACTTCGGTTGCGCATTATACGCTATACTGTTGTAAACATTTTTCGGTCCTATACTACGTAAGCTACATGCATAAAGTAGCATGTTCTTTTTTCCTTTCTAGATTAATTCCATTCCATTGTTATTCTTCCATTCCTTATTCTTTCCCGTGTTCTTCGAAGCTTTCATGTAGTAATATGTACCGTTGGTTTTTTTAGCCTGTCTCTTCATGGTATTAGCCCCTGTCTAACATCCTTCCTTTAGCCACGCGCGCTTTAAACCTCCGATCTTTTTCAAAGCGCCAGCTAGCCAGGTCTCTGCCTTGATTTTTACTATCTCCCAATACCACGAGAACATAAAAATAACTACAATGTAAAACAGCTAAATAGCAAGGCCACTCTAAAAATATAAAGACTAGCTACGGCTATACATCGCATCGCATTGCATAGACGGGCAACGTATATTGTTTTCTCTATTTTTATACTTACCTGGTAATCTAGGTATCTAATCTTGGTCTCGGTGAACATACACCTATGTAGTTGGTAGTGTGCGTATGCAGGTTGGTCATTCTTTTTTCAATTCCTATTATCCTTTCATTTCTCACCGTAGGTTTGAAGCAATATGCATTTTACCAAGACCTCTTTTGCTTTCAATAAAATGATCCAATCCAAGACAATCTAGTTGCATCAAATATCAGTAGCAATTCAACCGCGAGTTCTCCATTATACTATTTCTCTGAGTCCCCCTGGTTGTATTTAGTGACACAGCGTATTATCCCCTGTATGCGCACGCCACGTTTCCCCCCCTTTCCCCTGAAAACTCCATCCTCCCTCCCGGCACGCACACCAAGCTATACAACTTACCTTGTCAGCTTGTTCAAATACCGGTGGTCTGTGCTGACTGATCTTTGCGTATAGGTAGGGCTGGGCAACTCCGCCGCGCCCCAGCTCCAGCTGTTGGTATCCTTTTGGCCCTCTCTTCTTACCAATCCGTACCTAAACCCAGCAACACCTACCTATTGACCAAGCCAGTTAGCATTCGATTTTTATGCCCATTCTTTCTCTGACCGACTTGCTAGAATGGCTTGGGTAGGTCGGCAGACTTTAGTATACCTACCTATTTAGATAAAAAAAGTTAGCCTCATATAATTCTTGGCTATCTGAAGCTATCTATTAACCTAGATCCCTGTTGTTAAAATGGATTTCGCCTTCGCCGAAGTTTATTGCATCGTAGGTTAGGTAAGAATATGGAGTTACGCTGAGTACAATAACATAGCGCAATGGTAAAAGCTGGTGTAAAGTCAACATTAAAGTTTCAGTTTTTGTTCTCAGTCTAGTCTATATGGATGCTAGCCTGCTGGAAAGAGGTCAGTCAAGTCAGGTTAAAGAAAAGTTGTAAATCCCATCCCCATATTGTTACCTGCATGATTCGTTTCGATCATCTTCTTTCTCTCACACATCACATATTCCGTACATGTCTCTTTAACATCATAATAATACCCAACTTAGAAAAGATATTCAGATCCTTATTCTCGGACAATTCTTTTCTTCACAGTTTGGTGGTCTGAGTGCTGCACCAAGACCTATGTACCGAATTATTTGAGCCTCTGATGCGACGTTATTTTGATGATGACCCACGGGGTAAGGCGGTCTAGCCTATCCCAAGTTGCCTCCCCCCTTTCAGAATGGAAATGATAGACAGCCGATACGTTGCCTAGAGACGCGCCCAATGATCGGTGCTAGACACGAGAAATTTGAAATTAGAAATTGCAGTATACAGCACATAACCCCAACATCCAACAGACTTAATGACTATCATATAGCATAAACATCATACCTACCCAGGTGTGAGTCTTCCTGAGTTGTTAGACAGATATCATCACATATTGACGTATGCTGTCTTGCTTCGGTCTTTTCGATCCTTTTTGGCTCGGCAAGCTTATAGAGATCTCTTATGCTCCGGGATCGATCAACACAGAGTTGCTGTTGTGTTGAGCCCCTGTAAAATATGCACAATACTTTGATTGTGCAACGATTATTACATGTGGGTCTGAATCCTTGACAGAGTATAGATAGTAAGTCATGATATTCCATCATGTCGTATTTTTTCTGGAAATCAAACTGACGTTATTTTTGCAACCCTCCTCGACTTCCTACATCATCAAGGTAGTGTGAAAAAGAATCAAGATCAAGCAGCTTATCAATCTAACCACGTGCTAGATCCAAGAATTATAATGTCTTGCATACACAGACGACCTACTAAGCATAAAATGAATAAGAGGGGGAAGAAAAGTTCGTGATGGCTTCACCATCTGGGTCTGCTAGGCCCGTGTCATCTCCAAGCTGGGTCCGCGTTTTCTTCTCTGCTGCACCCACAGGGCTGTTAACGGAAGGGTTGATTGGATGGACCTGCGTAGGGTACCCGCCGGGGCGTATGCCGGATCTCCAGACGTCTCTTCGGGGCGCTGATCACACCCAATATGATTTAGTGACAGAATCCTCTTGGCACTAACTGTCAGCTCAATTTTAGAATTCTGTAGAAGTCAGCTCACTGGATGCTCATTTCAGTGTACGAGGAAACCTTAACCCAGGGGAGGGTCCTTGGCGTGACCATCCCTGACTCTACGGGTGAGGCGGGTCGATTTGCTGGCGGTCTTCCAATAGTCCGTAGCATCACATCGGCTCAGAGTGGTAGGGCCCCCTATCGTACCTCAGACGGGTAACTCTGGATAACTTACATAGTTCGGTCCTTGGATCCAGACCTAAAGAGGCTTGGATCGCCAGGAACGAAATGTTCATAAGCTCATGAATTTTCCCTCCTTTGGTGCCGGTAGATCGAGTTTACACCTCACACACAGACAACACTGTCAACTCTCAGAGTCCGTGAACTCGTCCATTCCTTCTTGATTGTCACTCATTACAGCAATCCAACTACCGAGATGTCGCTCTTTCAGATAACCAAGTCCGTTGCTAGCCTGGCGGCATGCCTGCTGCTCGCGAGCCCGATCCAGGCCCTGCCTGTCGATTCACAGTCACTAGCTCAGCGTAACTCGGGGAGCAAGCGGATAGCCATGTGGGACTACAGAAACACGCGGGATATTCAGAACGGCTACGCGAACCTCAAGATAACCGCCTCCTCCCTAGCCGGCTCGCAGTTCAGCATGGCTTCCGACTGGGATACACTCATCCCCCCGGAGCTACCCGAGTCCATCACATTCATTCCTCAAGTCCGGACCCTGGACCACCTTTCCGGCGACCACTGGAACAACCTCCTTAACGTCGTTGCGCGACAAGGTAGCAACACGGTGGTTCAGTATGTCAACGAGCCGGACTTCAACGGTATCAGTGTCGATGCTGCGGTGCAACACTGGGGCCAATTGGTGCAGCTCCGTGCCGAGAAGGGTGTCAAGATTACCAGCCCGGCGCTCACCAGCGACCCCAACCGAGCCAGCTGGTTGAGGGATTTCATGAGCCGGTTGTCTCCCGATCAGAAGCCCGACTACATCGCCACCCACTTCTACACGACCCAAGGACAGCCATGCGAGAGTGAGATGGCGTGGGGCAAGGACTACATGCAGAAGCTGCACAACGAGTTCGGCCTGCCGCTGTGGGTCAACGAGATCGCCAGCACCAGCCGTGACCAGGCCGAGGTCAACCAGTTCGTCAACGAGATGTCAGCCTGGATGGATGCCCAGCCTTGGATCGCCGCTTACGGATTCACGGGCATGTCGAGAGAGGTTGCCGATGACTTCTCCAGCCCGGCATCCCTGCTTCTAACCGCCGACGGTTCGTGGTCGCCTTTGGGCCAGGCCCTGCACGGTTAATTGGAGGATGATGTGGGAAAGGTGCTGGCCGGTGTCGTCAGCAGATGGGGATAATGTGGGAAGGTGAAAATGCATCTGAGAAAATGGGAACGTTCATTATGGGCTGGTGGGGAGAGGAGTTAGCATAACCGTGTTTGTAGCGGAGGCGTCATGATGATCTAGACGCGGTTTTGCGTCCTTGGATACTATTCTCTGCCACCGACGGTGGCTCTTTTAATGTACTAATCATCATGTCTTGACGTGTCTTCCGACCTTGTCTTCCGTACATGATTTAATTTAATCACGTCTATCTTTCTCTCTCTTCATGACTGGCGCCTTCATTCTCCATATGCTCGTAATTCTTGTGACCTAGCTTAGTGTAATGTTTCTTGTAACTTTGAGATGGACAAGTATCTAATATGGCTTCCAATGTTGGATCGCAGGATTATCCACTGGGTAAGTTCCCGATGAATAGACAATCGTCGTCGATGCTGCAAGACTCAAGACAAGGAATCCTTTTTTTTTTTTTTTTTTTGTTATTGGCCATTTTAACGAGAAGTTGTTGATCACGAAGCCTGTTGCGGTGTATCACTTTTTCTCTGACAGTTGTTATCATTGTTGGGTTCATGTTGTGTTTGAGGGTGTGCGTAGGTATGTAGCTTATGTGTGCTTGCCAACCTGCAAGGGGTAATATTGTAGGAAGTTTGTGTTTTAGATGAGGACCAATATTATCCATGGAGTACCTCCTAGCTTAAGAATCCCGATATACCTACCTATGTAGGTGTAAGGAGGCGAAAGGGAAGAGGGTAAGAGAATAGGAAGATAGGGGTAAGAGGTGTAAGGCTGGAAGGGAGCCGGGCTTAGTTGATTAATTATATACTATCAGATGCAGAGTTTAAAGTCTAGTTGTAAAGGCTAAAGCCTAGTTTAAAGTACTGTAAGCTGGTACGTGCGAGAAGCTCATCAAGGAAACTGGCATCATCTTTAGATTGCGCCTGCTGGGTTTTAAGCATAATTACCTAGGAGGTAGGTACATTGAATTGCTCTTTGGCCTCGTGATCAATCCTACTGTGTATGGTATGTATCTTTTCTATGTTAGATAAGGCTATCGCCTTCCTTTGCGTCCTTCTAGGGAGTACATGCTATATACCAGGTACGTACCGAACTACATACACTTACATAACCTACATACATAGTAGTGTACATAATAGTAACCGGGGTGCTGCTTTTAAAACTGACCTGACAGCCCCGAGAGCCTGATCCACGGGCTTGGTACGGCATATTATTGGGCGCATTAAGTAAGCATTTCTCTTATTATCATTTTATTATTTTATCATTCTGCAGTCTCCGGTAACGCATGCCATGTTTTAAACTTGCTTGCTTCCGACCCAACAAGCACGTGCGCTTCCAACTGCATTTTATACATACCTCGCTTCCAGCCACGCTTCCTGTATTCAGGAGATGACAGGCGTACTACGCTAGGTTAGGTTAGATAACTCGGAATCAACTCGAAACTGCCGATGCCTTGCCTTATGTACCTAGGCAATTGTGCTTCTTAAAGTTAACCTTGGTTAGTCAAGTCCATACTTTAAGAACCGATAAATATTTCAATGTTCCATTAAGAGCGGCTAAGAAAGTCCCTTACAGTAGCAGACCCGAACAAACCGATGAACGTAGTACCAATCCGTCCTACATGCTTGTAACTTGGCAGCCTTCGGTTCTGTTGAGCTTGGTCCTCGAGGTCAGGAGACTTGTCACAAATGTAGTGTATAGCAAACCTTACCCACAGTGGGAACTAGCGTTGTCTCAAAAGCTCAACTACGTACATAATGCTGGTACTACATAGGTAATTGTAAGTGGTATCAAGCTTCAAAAAATGGTAAAAGGATACACCTTCATCGTTCTCAACCAAAGGGAAAAAAAAAAGAAACATAAACTTACCTAACTACAAAGTATGTCCTAACATACACCTAGTATTGGTATATATATATATATATATGTATACAGTGGACTTGGGCTCCGAAGCTTCCACCCAAACCTAGCAAACAACCTTGAACAATTTTAACCTCCCAGTTAGGCCCGAGCTGGAAGTGACACACAGACTTTTAAGGTGCCTAGACACCCAAAGCACAGATATGTACATAATGTAGGTACCTGTTATACGTACAGCCCGCGTCATCATTAGGAGAATTAAATCTAAGTTACATTGGCATATGTACCTGTGCTCGGTCACGTTGACCTGTCTTTCCCTACCAGTTTCAGATCACGGATCTACAAAGTCTGTGTGCGGTCTGTTTGCTGTTCTAGAATTTGCATATAACCTATAATCTTTTCTGCTGCAGGTGCTCAGATATATTAACCTGTCTCGAAACGGGTTAGCAGAGGAACGAACCTTTCCAGCTAGTCATTTGGTGAAACAAGCCTCGACAGCTCTCGATACGGGTCTCGATACCTTCGCTATACAAGTTACACAAAGCGGTGTAGCTTGGACTACCTATGTACTACCTAACACGACGAGTTTAGGTAAAGATGCATACGTACACGTTACTTCACAAGGACACAGGGACGGTAGATGTGTCCATGTGCCCAGCGTGGTTATCCATGCGGTGACAGAAACTGCCGAGCGACCTACTAGTAAGTTATGAGGACAAAGTGGACGCTAGTAACTTTAGGTAGGAAGGAAAGTAAAGATGCGTACAGGCATACAGCATCGTTTTGATGCAAGGTGCCTATCATCGACCAGTTAATTCAGACTAGGTACTTATTCCTACCCGATAGACGATAAGACACAGAAAGCGTTTGGATACATACATGTACGAAGAGAGAGATAAGTAATTCTCGAATCTCGATCTTGCTTAAGGCCCTAGTACCCGGATACGACGTAGGTTGAAATCTCCCGACTTAACGGGGAAACAGGCCCGGAAGACCCTTATGACGATATATGGTGCCATTTTGGAGGGACCGAGAGCGCTAGGCACTTAACCGGGCTAAATCTGGAGGAACTCTTTCCCTTCCCCGCCTTTGTCAACTGGAAATAGGCAAGTACCGCGCATGTACCTCTCTTACTAGTAAACTACTCGGAAACTACATACAGCTGTGTCTCAACTAGTAGTGTACGACCTTGACTAGCCTATTGCTAATATGTAAACTTCTTCCCGTTCCGCTGCCACTCGAACTCCAAGGGGGGCCCTCGGGGTAATAGCGGCCGTTGAATGCATAAGAGCGACAAGTTACCAGGACTTACCAGGTAAGTTAGGTAAATAAGCAAGGAACGTGTACCAGTCAGAATAGCCATGATTACATACATATAATCTCAGGTGAGTAAGTAGGTGAGTAAGTGCATGTTTGCCCATCAACAACTTATAACTCACCTAAGATAATATAGGTAACGTTAGGTGCATAGGTAAGTAAAATTGAAGAAGAAATACGTAGGGTAGTCAATTGACCAGACAAGGGTTTATTGTGCGCTGGCTAGTTATGTTGCGTTCTTTAAGAAAAGAAAAAAAGTCGGGAATCCTGGTATCGAAACCTGCGTCTGAGAGAGCGAGAGAAGTTTAAAAAAATTTCATCACATCAGGCCACCGACAGACCCTCGTGACCCCGCCGCTCGCCTGATTATAGCTCTCTTTTTTCTTCTTTTGCTTCTTTTCCACCACCTCTTTCTTTCCTCTTGTAGTGCTCGTGAAACGTCGGTATGGGTCATTATCTGGAATACCAGGTAGGTACAGGTAGGTCTAGGAAGGTACCTGCTTATTTGCGGCATAGTAAGGATGGGTGTACCTCTTTTTCTTTTTTTTTTCTTGTCCCTCTTTCTTTCCTTTTTTTTTCTTACATCGGCACTCCCCGAGGGCGTGCGACTGTAAGAAAAAGAAAAGCAAAAAAGAAAGAAAGACAACAACGGAAGTCTTCCCTGCTGCCGCTGGTTGTTGGTGCCGTTGCCGCCGCTTCCTTCATAGGTGCGTATATGGATCGGAAGGGACCTGGACCTGGACTTGGGATGTTACGCATGTATAATTTACAGTAACTGCCTGAACTACGTTTGGTAGAAAAGTTTACTTTGTATGCACCTACGCCATCTTACATTTCCCAATTTCCACCAGACCTAAACCCCCAAAGGTCTTGAACGGCGAATTCCATGCCGTTTCTCAACCCGTGACCTCGTCGGTACTGGCCTTGGTGGGATGATTTGACAACTTGTGCCGCCATTACTTAAGCCCAGTTCATTGGGGGGTTCTCTCTTTTCTAGCCTACACAAAAAAAAGTCTCCAGTTTCTAGTTTTCCCCTCGCATTTTTTTTTCTTTTTTTAAATTCAATCCTAATTCGATAAAAAGGGGGGGAAAGAACAAGGTAAAAAGAAAAAAAAAAGAAACCGAATAAGAAAAAAAAAAGAAAAGATCCAATCCTTGTTCAGCACGAATCCCTGAACAGCCCTGGCCCTATCTTATCCCACCTACCTGGTGCTCAGATTGTTTCGTTCCTACGGACCTTTTCATACCAACAAGTACTCCGTATACCAACAACTTGAACTTAGTACTTCCATATCTTTACTATATCCACATCTACACCTACACCTACACTTACATATTCATACCTCTCTTTTTATCTTTCTTTCTCTTTCTTCTTTCTACCTTTCACCTCTTTTCTATCTACTTCTTAGATTTGGAAATTCCCCTTCCCTCCTCCATAACATACACCTCTTTTAGGAAGTAGTATAAGAAGAGGAAGAGGAAGAAGGTTTAAAGAAGAAGAAAAAGATATTAGTCGAAATCTAGGAGAGAAAAAGAAAAAAAACAACCAAAAGCTATCTAATTGATCGATCGATGGGTACTACTACTGCTACTACTACTACTACTTCTAGTACCCAATTCCAAAATCCCATCTTTTGATCATCGTCTTCTCCTCTTCTCTCCTCTCCTCGCCCATCCCACTTCCAACCCCACGAACTTCAGGATCTCCAAAGAACCACAATTACTACTACTACTACTACCACCACATATAACGACACGCACCACGTATTCGTCTTACGAAAAACCACCAATCGCAACGACGACGACTTACCCTCCCTGTCTACGATCCCACCACAACCGGCCGCTGCCATGGCCCTCACCAGAGCAGAGGCCGACTTGGTCAAGGAGACCATTCCGGCTCTTCGTATGCATGGCGAGCACATATCGACCGTGTTCTACAAGACCATGCTGCGAGACCATCCCGACCTGAACAATTACTTCAACAGTGTCAACATGCACACGGGCAGACAGCCCCGCGCCCTCACGGCCCTCATTCTAGCCTTTGCCTCCAACATTGTTAACATCAGTGAGCTCACACCCAAGCTGGAGCGCGTGGCCCAGAAGCATGCCTCGTTGAACATCCAGCCCGAGCACTACGAGATTGTCGGACGGTACCTGATGCGCGCCTTTGGTGCCGTCTTGGGTCCTGCCATGACCGCCGAGGTCAAGACGGCCTGGACCAAGGCCTATTGGCAGATGGCCAAGATGCTGACCGGCCGCGAGCAACAGATCTACCGCGGGTTCGAGGGCTGGGTCGACTGGCGAAAATTCGTCATTTCACACAAGAAACCCGAGACGGTCGAGGGCGATATTGTATCTTTCTGCCTGAAGCCGGTTGATGGCAAGCCCCTGCCCCCTTTCATGCCTGGTCAGTACATCACCATGCGGGTGCGAATACCCGGTATGAAGTATTCGCAGCTGCGCCAGTACTCGCTTAGCGATGCCCCACGGCCTGACTACTACCGCATCACCATTAAGAAGGACCATGGTGCCCCCAGGGACTTCACCGCTGAGTCCAAACTTAGCTTCCACAAGCCGGGCGACGATGACCCACCCATGTCCTCGGCTGCCAGCAGTGCCTCGGACAGCAGTATTGGCAGTGTCCGACCTTGCAGGCCTGGTCTTGTGTCCAACACCCTGATCGATGAGTTTCGCGAGGGCGACACAGTAGACCTAACCCACCCCGCAGGGGAGTTTCGCCTCGACACTCGCGACCCCAGCACGTCCCCACTTGTGCTTATCTCGGCGGGTGTA
The DNA here is from genome assembly GCA_022578605.1 of Camillea tinctor. Classification (NCBI taxonomy): domain Eukaryota; kingdom Fungi; phylum Ascomycota; class Sordariomycetes; order Xylariales; family Graphostromataceae; genus Camillea; species Camillea tinctor. The sequence continues at coordinate 179,762 of MU394128.1, forward strand.
TGTGCGTCGCCATTGCTGTCAATTCTGACCACGGTCGCCGAGCATCGAATCAACCGACCCGTGTCCTGGATCCAGGGCTCGCGACACGATGCCCCCTTCCAAGCCCACGTCGAGAACCTGGCCAAGACCTATCCCAACATTAGGACCAAGTTCTTCAAGTCGAGACTTGCAGACAACGATGTCCTTTCCTACACGACCAATTTCAAGGATGATTTCTACTCTCTCAAACCTGTAGACTTGTGCCTCGATGGCAGCAACAATCATGCCGAATATTTCATCTGCGGTCCGGAGAAGTTCATGCTAGAGATATCTGGCTTTTTGCAGAAACAGGGGGTAGACCCCTCTAGGGTGCGCTTTGAGCTGTACAGCGTCGGCAACTTCGAGATGAGGACGAATAACAACCAGTAACGTAGAATATAAGCATAGACTGCGCGGGCAATTAGGTTCACAAAACGCTACTCCTCACACAGTATTCATATTACTACTACTACTATTACTCTTCCATACTGGGGCGCAAGTGAGTTGGCCAGAAGAAGTTATGGCCCACGTGAAGTAGCATCATTCGCCTGACCAGCACCCGTTGGTATCGTCTACTACTACTACTACTATTACTCGCTTTCCGAATTAAGTACGACGGACCCCCGGAAGATACCGGACGGGCTTTGATGACTCACTACTATATGGGCGGGTCCTCCCGTCTTTAGCGGCCTTATCTTATGGTCTAGCGAGACCACAGAAATGTCATACATTTTCGCTTGTTGGGGCGGTTTCGGTGGCTTACGAGGGTTCATGTCAATTTCCTTTTCCTAATGATTAGGTGGGCGTTATATAGAAAGAGAGCTTACGCTCTCCAGATACAAGGATCAGATTCTATGCTATTAAACGGACATGGGAATGGGGGTGACTAAGGTTAGACGTTTGGCTTGATGGTGAGACTAGGTGGAGAATGGACAATATGTATCAGATATATATGAGTGCGAATCAGCAGTCCATCTAGCCAACCTATGCCTCATGAATCTCTGGCTAGAAGAGTCAGTCATTTCACGCAAACTGAACGGCCCTGTCGAGGGTTATAGAGAATTCTATTCTGGTCATGCTATGGTCGGTGAGGGGGTCAATGGATGCAATCTGGAGGCAATGGGTTAAAAATACGGCGAGATCTCGAATTACGCGAATAGACTAAGATATTTAGCTTCTCTCCACATATAATTGAGGTATTATAGATCGGGTCATTAAGGGAGAGGGGGGCCAATACCTACTACATGCATACAGATATTGATCTACTTTTCTTTTCTTTTCTTTTTTTTTTAGCTAAGCTTCCTATTCGGTTGTGTCTTGGACCGGACTAACCAATCAGGTGTTGTCTAACCTGGAGAGGTATAAGTCTATATTATCAACAACCCCTGCTTACTTATTGGCTATCAATACGGATGAGAGAAAGGTGGATCGATCATATTGCACAATCTGTAGGAGATGTCTTACACGTGCGCTAGGCCGTCGGCAAAGGGAAGCGGTTTCTATAAGTATTGATATGCAAGAAAGTAAACAGGTGAGACCCTCCCTATATAGAGTATCAATATCACATGCCTCACATGCCAAGTTAAGACGAGTTATAGGAACATCGTAACCCTATAAGTTATCCGGTTAATTTTCATCGTCTATTTCAAAGGAAATAAGTAGGTAATACCCGGAAATGTTTCTCCCCTTTCCCCTCTTCCCTCTTTTTCCCCTTCATCCCCTTCCCTTTTCCGTCCTCGTCGTCTCAGTCCCCTCTATAAAATCCTACCTCAACCCACCCCACCACCCTAGGCAGTTCCCGTGCTAATACTCCTGTCCCCCCTCCTTTCCCCGATACGAACCAAACCCGCGCCCTTGCTCCTCGTACGACCGACGACCGCGCGCATTCCGGCTCCCCGACACGGAACCCGCCTTCGTGATACTACACTGGTTTGTAGACGGGGTGGGTTTGTCTCTTTCCTTTTTTTTCCTTGTTTATTTCTCTCTTCGTTGTTGCGAAAGCTTTTGACACGCGGGGATAAGGCTGGGTAAGAAGGGGGTGTAAACAAGAGGGAGGGTTAGTTTACTTGTTTACATGGTTTGCGGCGCGTAAACAAGTTGAGGTGAGCTTTTTGCGGAGGAGTATGAAAGGAGTATACGCGGGGTTGTAGGGTTATGGGGGCGGGTTCTATGGCTAGAGATATGGATAGAGATACATACAAAATTGGCTAGATAGACTATAAACTTGCTCATAGATTCTGTATATTAGGTTAATAGTGGTTTGATAGTGTTGCCGTTTTCAATATTTCGGGGCGGGGGGGGGGGGGGGGGGGGGGTTTAATGAAAAAAAAAAATAAAAAAAAAAAAAAAGGGGGATTTAATTTTTTTTTTAAGTTTTAGTTTACAAAAAAAAAAAAAAAAAAAATAATTAA
>MU394129.1:0-184975 GCA_022578605.1 Camillea tinctor
ATGGTTGGGTGTCGTAGACTAGGGACATTAGTCCCTAGTCCCTCACAGCCTCATACAACTGTTGGTAGGGGGTCTCCTCTATCTCCAGTTCAATAATATAGCTTCAGATAAACCGAGTATCTGTATATTATATATACTCCTTATTGCCTATTCCAGCATTTCCAATACACACTCTATCTTATGTAGAATGCAAAATGTGTTGCGTTTGCCACTTGAACACTAGAATACAATATTGCGTCTCGTATAAGTATATAAAATTGAGCTCTTTTTCGCCGACCTCTCTCTCATCTCGGGCTATCGGGTATTATTTATCTACCAAGGTTCAAATCCCCCGACCTGATTGATATTCTCGGGAAAGAGAGTGGATATGACCTATTATATGCAAGCCAAAGCGGGGGATAGTAATATATACGATATAGGATTGAAATACAAAGAGCATCCTGTCATTGCGTGAAGCTTTAATCGCGGTATTATAGGTTGAAAAAATATTTTGTAACAAGAGTATCACAAGTTAAGTGTTAGAAATACGAGAGCGACAACACCACATAACGAAGACGTAGTGTAGATAAGGTACAAAAGAACCGTAAATGACTTGAATGATGTTATGGAAAACTTTCAGCAATTCTATTTAGCCTAATAGTAACTGCTTGATTCGCATGTTCCTCACTCTGTTGGGTTCCCTTACGTACATGAGATGTAGAGGGGAGCACAATAACACTAAGGGAGACACACGGAAATAAATACAAACGAGCACAGATCGCTACGGTACGTCGAAGTGAACTGTTAAAGCATAATTCTTAGACCAATAGTCAATGGGTGTCACTTCCCTGAATATCTATTTATTAACCCACTATACACCTTTTTCAATCGTTCTTAGCTGGCGGATCAGGAAGTACAGGAAGAAGAGGATATTACCAGTATATTGTTAAGAATGCTTGGTCCAGAGCTTTCTCTGAGATCCTCTGGAGTTATAGGGACTACCTTATATATGTTTTATAGTAAGAATTCTCTGTATTGTAATGCCAAAATCCCGCGAAAAGCCCCACTACAAGCCCGCGCCATCTGGTATGAGAGGAGCTGAAATAGGGGTCCCGTTTTTGTCCCCTAATCACTAGGTTCGGACTCTCAGGCTTTGCCAGGGGTTGGGCCGAAACAAAAGAAAGTTTTCCTATATGGGATACCTATATATAACGGTGACATATGTCGTCGTAGTCTATACTCCTCGCATAACAACATAGTGATTACCTAAGCATTTGCTTGGTCCGTCGTAGTAGATTTATAAGTTCATCAATATTATATCAGAAAGAAGCACGTATCGAAACGTATATATCTTTTCCTTAAGGAGCTTTCCATGTTGTGAAACAAGCTTCCTCATTTTTCCTCTAGAATCTCAAACTATCATTGCTGGAAACATTAACATAAGATTTTGCTAGTTTAAATAATACGACCTAAAATAATGTATCCGTGCCCAAGTAAAGCATGTGACACTACCGGCAGCCAAGCTAAGCAGCTTCTATGTGAGTTATTTGGAATACCCATGACCATTAATATGTTAACATGTAGCAGCATAGGTCTGTCACTGGCTGGAGTGGGAACCGATGACGAGTGTCGTTCTATCTTCTCTATAAAGGCGGCCGATGAATATTTTCTTCTGCCGTTAGAGAGCCTCATCAACACATGGTACATCGAAGCTACCACCGTCTAGTAAATACGGTATAGCAACTTGACGTGATTCTAACTAGCACAGTTTTGGTACCTTTCTAAAAAGTGCCTCATGTCCCCTTACTGGTTAATCGAAGAAGGTTGGGATGTCAACAATGAAAAGGCGGTTCAGCGCGTCGTTAAAGATCAATGATAAACCGTTTGAGACCCTTACTGACTGACATGACAATTATCAGATCAGTCGAAATTTACATTCCATAGTGATGCGTCTTATATCGATAATCAACTCAACATATTCTATATTCTGGACCTCAGCTTCATTATCTTGCACTAGGGCGTCCCCTTTTTTCAAAAACCCGAGATCCTTAAGAGCATTTTTCATTACGTCAATCGTGAAATTTAGGATGAGCAAGTAATTGATGCCTTTTTCCTGAATAGACTACGTAAGTCGTTACGTTATGATCAATTTGTCGAAAGCCAAGTACTTAGTTTCTTGAGATTCTCATTCCCTTTGGACTGCCTAGGTTAGGCTGTTGACTGAAATGGTGTCGAGTTTCCCCAATTTACAACCCTAGGATGCTAGGCAGGTTAGAAGTAGGCAGGTATTTAATATAACAGCGGTGGTTTTATGTAGAACACAAAGTTCCATTTTTCAACGGCTAACCATGTGGCTCGGTCCCAACTCCGAGAAAAGGAAGCTCGGAACTTCGATTCCTACAACGATGGGGTAGTATTTATCATACTGTACACTACGTACATCGAAGTACCGAAAGGTCACTACATAGACATACGTATGTGAGGCTTGCAGGGATCAGCTGCTGTTCGTGGTCCAGTAGTAGTAAGTATTTCATACATATGGACTGACCGAAAGAAAGCGCTGCAAGCCACACCCCGGTAAGAACCCCTGTAGGGAGCGGATCTGATAACTTTGTCCCCACATCAGGACCGTTCGGCCGGCCCCCCCTGGCCACACAAACCACTCAAGAACGAACTCCTGCGTGATTTTCATGTACATACTGACTTTATCAGATGGAAAATTCCCGGATACGAATCCGTGCGAGTTGAGAGCAAAGAAGACTTTACCAATGTAGTGTACAAGGCATCACGGCTATGGCGGGATGAGTTGTTCGTCATCTTTTGGGTTTTTAAGTCATGAACTCACTTACACTAACCAGGAGTCTAATATGAATATGAGAGTAAGAGTCCGTGAAAATAACAACTCAACCCGACATCGGGGTACGAGTTATAACATACAAGTTTAGGCCTTGGCCTTATGCAGAAGCGACCTACAATGTACACTACATACGTAGGTAGGTAGGTTACGTCTAAGCCTATGGAGCTACCATAATGTTCAAATTGGATCCATGGACAACAGCAGTACAGGGGGCACTGGCACTCCAGAATTTTGGCCGGGGCACTGGGGCAGTCAGGTCATTTAGGCTGGCGCTATTCCGGGCCCCGAGTCACCGATTGTCTGGTTCCATTCGATGCCAATACTACTACTACCACCGCTGCCGCGTGGGGACTATTTGTGTTAATTCTTCTTCCCACCCTCCACAAAGCCTCAGCAGAACAACGGTTTTTACAGCCTCAAAGCTCGCCAGCACCTTGCATCCACGCTATTTTTCTTCTCTCAGCACCGGATACCACCACCGACAGCAGCAGCAGGTTAAGATGAGCTCAACTATTACTGAGGGTGTTCGCACAGCGGCGAACCCGTACAAGATCCTCATAGCAGGCGGTTGCTATGCTGGCTTATCCGCCGCTATCAACCTGCTAGAACGCTGCGACACTATCGAGTCGCCTATTCCCCTCGATATTACCATAGTAGACGAGCGCGATGGCTTCTGTAGGTCATCCGGAACTGCTATGCCTGTTATCTGTACCTCATCACCTCCGAAACTGACTCTCCATGACCCTACTAGACCACGTCATCGGCTCACCTCTAGCCCTGTCCTTAAAGAGCTACGCGGAGAAGGCGTGGGTAGACTACAAGGATGTCAAGATCCTGCAGAGACCCGACGTGCGGTTCGTCCACGGCACCGTCTCTAAGGTAAACTGCGAGGCCAAGAGAGCTACCATTTCAGAGCGCGGAAGTCAGGAGCCCCGCGTGCAGGCTTACGACTACTTTATCACGGCCACCGGTCTTCGAAGAGTATGGCCCGTCGTGCCGCAGTCCGCGACCCGGAAGGAGTATCTGGAAGAAGCCGGTGCACACATCGATGCCGTGATGAAGAGCACGGCGCCGGTGCTCGTTGTTGGTGGGGGTAAGTTTAGGACCACATCCCTAACTACCCTCGGCTAGGGCATGGAGAGAATAGATCTTACTAATTAACCCCTTTCAGGTGCTGTTGGAATCGAAATGGCGGCTGAGCTGAAATACGTGCAGCCCAACGTCAAAGTCACCCTAGCCCACTCAAGAGACAAACTCCTCTCAGCAGAGCCGCTACCCGACATGGTAAAGGACTGTGCCCTAGAGATGACCCAACAAGCGGGCGTAGACGTCCTCCTCAGCCACCGTCTGCAGAGCAGCACACCCGTCAAGGGTGAAGACGGTGCAGATTTGTACGAAGTTGAGTTCACCAACGGCCACAAGATGACGGCCAGCCAGGTCATCATGGCCATCTCCAAGAGCATACCCTCCACCGACTTCCTGCCCAAGGAGGCCCTCACGGAAGAGGGCTACGTCAAAGTGCTAGCGAACATGCAGTTTGCATCTCCTGACGTGCCAAACGCTGAGTCGCACTTCGCCGTCGGCGACCTGATCCACTGGTCAGGCATCAAGCGCTGCGGCGCCGCCATGTGGGAGGGTAAGCTCGCCGCGCTTAACATCCACCAGACCATGCTGCAGACCATAAAGGGCAAGGAGCCCGAGTTCACCGAGCTCAGTGAGATTCCGCCTATGATCGGTCTCGCTGTCGGTAAGAACGCCGTGTCTTACGGCCCTGAAGGAATGAACTCCGGACCGCAGGTCATGGAGCGGTTCTTCGAGAATGATCTGGGTTTCAGAAGTAAGTCTCCATTATTATACACTTATACTCATTGCTATGGATAGTCACTGACCGTCATTTTTTCTACAGTTGTTTGGGATCACCTTCGTCTAGGGGGTGCTTAGGTGATGAGAGATATGCTAACTATTTTTGGGATTGGAATTGGTGCAAATGGAGCGATATTATAAGACACACATATTATTTTGGGCACGTCGTACTTATGACATAGGTAGACAATCCACGATGTGAAGAAAGAAAAAAGTAAAAGAGTAAAAAGTAAAATAAGAAATTGAAAGAAATCAATATAAATGCCAATTGAAAAGACTACTTTTTGCTACTCTCTATGTGTGTGCATGTGTTGTCAATGATATAGTTGCTAAATATGCTGCCAATTTTGATTTCCCCCTTATATACTTCGCTCCTCCTTCTCGCATTACCGGTCCCCACTCCCCATCCTATCCCCAAACCACCTACAGCTTCGGCACAAGTCCAACCAGCGTGCCACCAACGATCTTCTCGCTCTCATGGAAGGGGCAGAGCTGGAAGAAGCGCTCGCGGGAGCACTTCATGAAGGCGGAGCGCTTATGGGGCAGGTCGACGAACTTGTCCAGCCCGAAGCCGTGGATGAAGTCGTAGGCCAGCACGGAGCTGTTGGTGTACTTGGGCTCGCCCACCACCTCGGTCGTGCGCGGGTCGTCAAGGAATAGGTAGTGCATCAGGCTCGACCACCACGCCGTCACCCGGTGCGGGCCCCGGAACCTTATGTCACCCACCAACGAGTGCCGTCCCCGGTCGAAGTCGCCTGCGCTATAGTACGCGCCTAGTCGGTCCTCCTGGATAGTGAGAGAATAGGTTAGTAATTGTATAATAGCCACAAAGCATGGTATCGTATGTGTCTCTATGTAACGTACCTTGGCCCAGTACACCTCGAAGTAGGCGAAATACGTATCCTCAAACCGTGCCAGGATGGTGATCTGGTGGGGGTCGTCGTGGGCCTTGCGGAGGTACTCGCGGTGCTGGTCGAGTGTGCCGGTCTCGTTCCATCCCTGGGAGACGCGGGGGTCATTCTGCCAGGTGTGGAAGAGCCCGAGGTGCTCGTCGTCCGTGTAGTCGAGCGCAACCATGCTGAAGGTCTCGCGTAGATGCGGGATCCAGCGCGAATAGATGACCGAGCCCGGGCGAGGCTTCGCCGGCCGCCGCGGGTGCCACGTTAGCACGCTACCCGGCTCGTTGGTCATCTGGTGCTCCGCTGGCGTTAGAGGATACGCCGATAGTGGCTTGGGCAGTGGTGCTGCCACTGAGGAGGCGTCCTCGGGGATCCAGGCTGTGCGCGGTCCGAAGGGCGAGCCGGCGCCTTGCCAGAAGGTGCTGCGCAGCACGAGGAGCTCGTCGGTTAAGCCGCTGGCAATGGGGTGGTCGACGGCGAGCAAGACGGCTTTGAGCTGTGCGGCGAGGCCTTCGCGGCCTTTGCCGGAGAGGTCGAGGCGGAAGCCCTCCATCGCTGGGCGGATGGTGAAGAGCACGTAGATGAGTAGCCAGGCCTGGCCCAGCGTCGGCGGCGTCTCACCGTCCCATGTGAACGTTGAGCTGGGCGAGCGGCGGGCTCGTCCCCATGGCGTGTTGTTGGATACGGGCGGGCGCTCGCTGGATTTGAGGTCGGCTGGTTCGGTGAAGAAGAGAGAGTCGTTGTGTAGAGACTCTGGGGGAGGTGTTGACTTGTCTCCGGCTTTCTGGGTCGTCAATTGGAGCAAGGGAGCCGAGGACTCGGTTTTTCGTGATGACTTCACGAGGTAGTAAGGTGTGAGATATGGGTGTGGGAGCCTGATCACAGGCTGGTTCTCTTGATTCCCTGCCATTGTGTACGTCTAGAATACCTAAGGTACTGAAAGAATGTGACTTCAATTGGCGAATAACAACAACTAACTGACTGACTGTAAGGAAAATCCTTCCAAACAAAAACCCTCCGCCTCTCCCAAACTTCAACAGAGTTTTGTTTGTTTCCAAGAAACCCCAGAAGCTATTAACTACAGTGGAGCCATGCTTCTTGCGTTAGATGACCGTTGCTATTTCGTATACGACTTACCTTGCTTGTATCCATACTATGGACCGGTCCTGCATTGGTGGTCTGTATACTGCTGTACTCAACCTCCTCGGAGGTCCGTAGTCAGCGTAAGTAACCTTCATGTACCAGTCCATAGCTGTTACGACTAGCTTGAATCAGTGACAAACTCGTTTCCGTGGCATGAGAAATCAGAATTTTCGCCACTAACGCAGACGATCGTACGTGAAGCGGTCCAATCTTCTTGGTTTTCTAGAGGAGATCACTGCATCGTCGGTCTTGGCGTACATGCAAGCACGGATCTGATAACTTTAAGTGGATTGGACTAGGGGGTAGAGGGGGTCCCCTTTGGACCGGGCAGCCCGGCTTTGAGCGGATCAGATAATTTTTTAAAAGGGCCAACCCGAGTTCGGCGTCGATCTATCCTCGGATCAGATAACAAACCGCGGGCCGATGTCGGCCTCAACAACATGGTCCATAGTGGAATGCTCCTAACTTAACCCCTTACATATTTCAAGATACATATCACATACAATCTGGTGAAAGAAGTATTAGGTTTAGCATAGACTGAGTGGAGAAAACTACTAGTTCAGAGTTTGGTAGTTTTTGTAGATACTCTACCTATCTTTCTTTTCGACTTCTGAAGATTAAATCACTAGGTACCTAGGTACCTAGCCTACGTAGGCAGTTCGAAACCACGACGATGTAAAGGACGACATGGAATATAGAATGACCTCGGACGGTGTAAATATACGTAATATAATACCTAACTCAGTCCGACCTAAGCTATACATAAATAACACGGATCCATGATTTACTAGATACACAGCCAGTAAATAAAATTATCTAGGCTCTTTTGTAGTATTGAACGGGTGTCATAGATTCACTCATAATCAAGATCTATCTTCCCGTTCTTGCTAACATGAGAGAGCCCTTGATTTCATAGTCCAGTTAAATGCACTATGCGTGAGATAGCTAAGAAGAGGACATGCAGACTTCCTACGTATTGATCAGAATACAACAAGTTATAATTTCCGTACTATTTAAGCATAAGAAGGATATGATTAAAGTGAAAAAATACTTAATACCAACACAACTATACTAAATGACCGAACCAGCGTTCATCTTGGAAATGCAAAGGGGTTTAGCCTTCATAGTCATTAACATGTAAAGAGAGCTTCAACGAGATAGTTTCAGATGTGGATCTCAGCCCTATGGTCAGAGCCTGATGCCAAGAATACGGGGTACGTAGCTAGTCATTGAGTTAATGTACAGCTACCTACCTACATAGTTGGTGTTTCAACTGTTGATTTTGGGTTGCTATGCAGATGCCCTACGGACTAGGGTCATGCAGAAATTTTGAGCCGCCAAACGACAACCAATGAGGGTTACGGATATCAGACAGGGACTCTTTGTCACAGACTCTTCAGGTCAAGCTAGCGATTTGGGAGGGGCAAAGGGTCTTTATCTGGAGTGGCACAGCGTAGATGAAGGATGTTGTAATTGTCCATGCATGATAACAGATCTTCGGATAAGAGGGATGCTGTTACAATTATCAAGCTTACCCCCACGTTCTTTAATGACGAACAGGTCTCTCTCCGTTGGTTCTGACGGTAATTGGTATGAATCCATATAAATGATGATATCTTTAGAATTTCTAATATAAGATTTCTGACAATTTCAATATATGTACACTGCAGGAGAGAGCATAGATTAAGAGATATTTCTGAAGGAAAGTAGAGTAATTTGGATACATTTATAAATGAGTTAGAGATATAGGGTTCTTATGCTAGACATATCGAAGTTGCAGAGATACATACATTCTTAGGCGCTGCCACTCTTTTATGTCTCTCTGTAAATAGGGCTATATTAAATATAAACTAAATGGACTATCGTGCTTCATTTAATATACTCGAACAGGTTGATTACCATTTCCAAGGTCTGTCTATACGACTTCCTATATCTAGGTCTAGTTTGGAATTTGCGTGTATCACGTCTTAATGATTCCTTCGACATAATACCTACCTTGAAACATTTAACTTTCTCCTGGAGGAGGGTTTGAGTATACAAGACAAGAGAGGAATGAGAAACAAGACTTACAGGATTTTATCCTTTGTGTATAGCTAGACTACATTTTCACAGACTGTGAGTCGATAGATAGGTTTAATGCATACAATGTTATCTGTCACACGTCACCGAACTGTTACCATACCAACAACATTAAAAGTCAAACTCATTGTGGATAATTATGAATAACCATTGCTGGAGTAACTCATTCACCCGGCCTTTAAAGAATAAGGTTGTTCAATTGTCTAAAAGCCCACCGAGCAAACAATAAAATAATTATTTATCGACATAAGTGCTTCTCAGTGTCGGCCTTAAAACTTTTCACTTTCTCATACACATACTCAATCATAATTGTCGACTCTGACACGCGGAGATGGTCGCGTACCATCTCTGCTACTATCATAACAGTCCACGCCTTGGACTTATAATTATAACAATCTCTTTCTTGAGTCATATACTTCATAATACATATGAATCCTAACCATTGCCTCCAATATGGGATCTCTTCCATTGGCTTATTCCTGGCAATAAATCCATTGCTATGGCGAGCACCCGTCATATCGACCGCCTGTCGATGTCGACATATACGGTGTATCGACGATAGAGTCAAGAATAGCTCTAAATATGGTATGTAATTGTCAATGAACTGAATTATCCCACGCATATTCTTCCTTCCAAATACAAAATTCACTTGCTACACAAATCTCGAGCCCCGTCTTCTGCTCTGAATTCAGACCCAAAGCACCATTTCAGGTCTTGATCAATTCCACATACTTTCAAGCCCGATTTACCAATAAAATCTACGCTGCATATCACCCCAACTAGAGTGCATCTGTAAATAGATTCTATTGATTCCTCCTGGTTCCCGGACAACAGTGTCATCCCACAGAGGCGCATCCAAAGCCAGCAGTCTCATCTTATCCTAGTCGAGATATCCCCAAAAGTATCTTGCTACCTTGGATCCTAGAAGCTAAGAGCTCCTGCTAACAAAAACCCAATCACTACAGTTCTGAAACTCTATCAGTCGAGGGCGCTACTATCCCGACCCCCTAGGCGACCATGGACGAAATGTACCGGCTCCGAGGCGTGAGGCGCAAGCTTCAAGATGGGGCCCAGATTCTTAACCTCCGGGAACAGGATCTCCTGTACCGACAGATCGACCCGAGCAGTGAGTATCTTTGGCCGTCGATTGAGCTTCTCGCCACGCAAGTCATCAACCGAACACCCCAGCTCACGACGAAGGTCGCGTTCTGGTACCGCAACAACCGCCCCAGCGACAAGGACACAGTCGTGCGCCTTCTGCGTGAGCGCCTCAGCCTGCACTCAGCTGACGATGTCTTCGGTGAGAGGCTGAGCGTCGATGAGGTGGGTGAGCTCATGGACTGCCAGATGTTGCTTGACCAGGTTCAGAGGGAAATCAAGGAGGAGAAGAACAAGAAGAACGAGAAGGATAAGAAAGACTGATTGTCTCTTATCATGGCGGGCATGATGCAGGAGAGGGAGGAGTCGGGTCGGGGGATATGATATCTCAACCCCACGATAGTCACCGTACTTTCTCACGAGACACCCAATCAAGCTATGATTCCTAAGCACACAGCCTTTTCCCGTAATCATTAACATATTACAGATTACCTTTGCCATATGTGATAATACTTAATCGATTCATAAATCTCTGACGCATAGTCATATAGCCATTGAATTCATTACCGAATTAACCTATTTCATTAATTCCTCTTTTCCCTAATAAGCCCCATCCCGAGCCTCCCACTCCGGCGCCTCCACAAGCTGCACCTCTTCCCTCCCCGTCCACACCGGCGTCCCCGCCACGAGCTCCAAACCCGGAACCTTCGCACCGCCCTCATCAAGCGCCCACACCGACAGCCCGATCCAGTTCGTGCCCTTGTAATTCAGAATACCCTCAGGCACGGGGTACTCCGTCTGCGGGCCAATATCGCTAGTGTACTTGCCGAACTGCCAGCCGTTGATGTACAGCTGCGCGCGGTACGCGCCGCTCGACGTATCGTTCGTGAACACGAACGAGAGCGGGATGTCCCACGCCTCGGACGGCAGGTCGAGCGTGAACGGCGCGGCGTAGAAGGCCACCCCCGCGCTGGAGATCCCGTCGAAGGGCGTGCTCGCCGACCAGCCCGCGTCAGAGACGGGTGGATTCGGCAGGTGGTACCCGTGGCGCTCAGCGAACAAGCCACCCTCGTTGAGCGGGCCCCGCGCCGCGTCGTGGTAGTCCTCGCCGCCGAGGTTGCCGGTGAGCTTCCAGGAGATGGGCGTGTTAGTGGCCTTGGTGGTGTCGAAGCGCCAGCCAACGATGCCGCGCGGGGACTTCATGTCGTCCTCGCCGATGCTGAGCTCGTTGTGGCCGGTCTGGTCGACGACCACGGTGAAAACGTGCGCGGACCCGGCTTCGAGGGACGATATGTTGTAGCTCGCTTGGCTGTACTCGGAGGACCCGTCGCCGTGGAAGGAGGAAAGCAGCACGTCGTCGAGCCAGATCGACGCGCCGAAGCCGCTGCCGCCTTGGGTCCAGAGCGAGAAGCTGTTCTCCCAGCCTGTGGCGTTGAAGTGGCCGCGGTAGATTAGGATGCCGGCGTTAAAACCGTAGTCGGAACCAAATAGCGAGACGGGGGTGTTGAGACGCTGGTAAGTGTTGTTTGACGAAGTCAGATCGGCAACGGGCCAGGCGGAGTCATCGTAATCTGTTTTAATCTCGGGGAGCGTGTCGATGTACTTCCACTCGAGGTCCTTGAGTGCCGGGATGTCGTACCTCGGCTCATCCAGCGTGATGTTAGCCGTCAACGATGAGCCATTTCCGTTCAACGTGAATTCGCGGTCGTTCACGGTAAATTTGGTGACTCCAGATGGCGCGCCGATAATCTCGATGGACGTGGATTTGTTGAAGTCAGCACTAATTTGCAGTGCGTTGTCGGCAATGGAAGCTGAGCGCACGAGGTAAGGTCCGTTGATAATAATCTTCGAACCATCATCTCCAGTGCTAGTAACCCAGTAATTGTAGGCCGAGTTACGATCTTCATTTCGTTAGCCATATACGATGACGATGTGATCCAGTATACTCACCTAAAAGATACACTTGAACATCCCCGATCTGAAGAATGGACCTCTGCGGCGATGCGGTCCAGCCAACTGTTACAAATTCCGTAGAGTTGTCGCCTGCGAGTACGTAGTCTGCCCCATTCTCGATTTCCTTCACTGCGCTGCGTGAACCCTGAATGGCGAACTCGTTGTACTCACCAGCTCCAGCATAGAGGATGAGGATCACCCCACTCTCCGTCTTCTGATGGGTGAAGATGTCTGAGGTAGAATAGAGAACCTTGGTGCCTTGCACATCGTAGTCGGTAACCATCACTTTTGAATCTCTTCCATTCAGGGTTAGGGTCTGGTTCGTGACCGGGGCCGAAATGGACCCCTTGGATGTGGAGAAAGTAACTCGGTAGTTGGTCGATGCGGTATTAGCGTAGTTAGTATGCCTGACAATGAAGAATGATGCAGCTGCTGTGTCATTTGCTAGGAGTGGCGTTACGGTGATATCTCCATTATTGCTGTATTCATTGACAGTATTGGTGCCCGGAGTGGCTGTGAGATAGTCTGGGCTAGACTGGATGAAGGTAGCTTGAAGCTTGAGCTCGGAATATTTCTCTCTTGTGATCGTGCGGTCTTCCTTTATGACACTGCCATAGTCATAAGAGGTATATCCGCCGGGATGGCCGAGGTTGCCCCAGTTAGTTCCTCCATAAATCATGTACAAGTTCAAGATGGTTACTCCCTATACATTTGTGTCTAATTAGTATACAGCTCCGAATGAATGCATCGATTATTGTACTTACAGCAGCGTAGTTGTTCTTATAAAACACTCGTTCGAACTCATGGTTGATAAGCTCGCTGCACTTCTCAAACCCCCAGCCTCCCCAGGGATCAAAGCTGCCTGCCTGAAACTCAACGAGGGAGT
Organism: Camillea tinctor; assembly: GCA_022578605.1. NCBI lineage: Eukaryota > Fungi > Ascomycota > Sordariomycetes > Xylariales > Graphostromataceae > Camillea > Camillea tinctor. Next base: position 12,758 of record MU394129.1, read on the forward strand.
ATGGCGTGCTTGGACTTTGCTGTAGATGGGTTGACCAATAATTCGTTCGAAGGTTGCCAGAAGGCCAAACTGTTGGGTTTGCGCAGTCAAAGCCAAGAGGGTAGTTGTCATGCCCGTAGATATCAACTTCACCCACTCCGGTACCCGGTGCATTATGGCCAGAGGAACGTGCATCGTTGCTAATAATGGGTACCACGACACCGGCCTTCTTGGATTGCTGAATCACGTATTCCATGTAAGCTCCGTCGGGGAACGGGAGATAGCTGACTGCGCCTGTGTACTCGTTCTCAGGCTGTAGTAGGATGACCGGTCCGCCATTGGTGATTTGAGCGTCTGCGATGATTTTGGCAATATTCGACATGTAGTTGTCGGTTGCGGCGAGATAATCAGGCGCCGAAGTTCTCAAAGTTCCTCGAACCCTTGAAACCCATCCCGGGAATCCTCCTCCGCTTGCCTATCCAGATGTATTAGCGCCGTGAGATCGACCTGGTAGCTATTTCAAGAGTTCTTCGAAATTTGAATAGGCGTTTTGATGACTTACCTCAGCATTGATATATGGTCCTGGGCGTGCGAGAAGGTAGAGACCTGCCTTTTGGGCAGCATCAAAGAATGGCTTGAGATCAAAGACTCCTTCAGCCTTGAAGTTCCCAGGTTTCCCTTCTAAGAGGGCCCAATCCACATAGAACGATACACAATTTAACCCCATCGCCTTCACTTTCTGGAAGATGTCTAGCCATAATGAAGGCACCGGGAGTCTGAACGGATGGAACTCCCCGCTGAAGATCATGAGCCTCTCGCCATTGATAAACAAAGAACGGTTGTCCCAGGTCACAATGTCCTGGTCAAGTTGTCTATCCTCAATTGTAGTTCCGAGTTTGCCTCCTGCACCTGAAGCAGCGCAAACCTGGAGAGCTTGGACCACTCCGGCTAAGATTAGCGATGGCTTCATCTTGGAGAATGGTACAAGTGAAGACTCACGAAGACCCCTCACTCAGCAACAGGTGGGTGAATAGAGTTAATAAGTACGACAGCTCTCCTGCTTTGTGCCTTATAGACTAGGCAGGATGCAGCAGCTACATGGTTAGTTTAAGCATATCGTGTTGTTCGTGCGTATGATGGAGATCGTATTGGGGTCTGTGGGGTTCGGAAACCGGGATTAGGTTGGTCTCGAAGAGCCATTGTCTGTGTTGCTTGGTGGACAAATCAGCTCACCGTTGAGCCTGAATAATAAGCGAGTAGACGGACCAAAGAATCTGAATGACGAAAAAACCGGCAAGCTGCAAGGTGATCTCAGTACACCCAAAATACCGAAATTAAATCCCCGCACGTTGATCATTGGGTGGTAGTCGATGCTATCGTTACTCCTCGATTGGGAAATACCTCGGTGAATATGGATCGTGCTATTCAGAAGGATCACCTTACTCGGTCTATTATCCTGCCGATTTATTGGAGAAATGTGTGACGCCCCTGAGTATACTTGATCTAGATGCTTAATGTCACACTGCGTGGCTAAAGTAGCTAGATCCAATGCAGGTCCGTTCACATGTGCCGCATGCGCTCCTATGATCATCGAGATATTTGAGTTGCACCGCCTAACTTTAAGCTGTCGTTAATATGAACCAAATATTTATATGCTCAAGGGCATAGTATAAGTTAGAAGGCTGGTGTAGTGATATTGTGTCGTATAAGAACATTTAAGTTTACAATCTGGTGTCTACTATTTTCAAAGACTCATCAATGGAATTAAGACCAAAAGGAGGGATTGAAGGTATTCCGGGCATTCCGGAACTAGTAGCGCCTAAAGAAACTAAGATGCTTGATTTGACAGCAGAGATCATGGGTCGAGATATCAAAAAGAAGGCTCCTTTAGATCATTAGTGTCTATTTATACAAAGGGGCTTGTATGGGAAAGCCTTTGAGTATTTAGTTTCAATTAAATCAATATAATTATCATATTCTGATGAAAAAAAAAGATGTAAAAAAATCGTCTCCTTTAAAACTAATGCTACGTCAAATTCAATATTTCCATCAATCAACATGTGTATTTCTACTGCGCAGCTCATTATATCCTACCAACTTAAGTCCAGAAAGTTACGTAGATGAATATCTATCTATTTATTTGATTCTTAGAGAATAACATAATTACATCAGATTTGTTTCACATGACAGAGTGATCTTTATACTCGAAGACAAGTCCAAGGTAGTGACTTGATATCGACTCGAAACTATTGTGCATCGAACCACAAGAAAGAGTTCTGTATCAATAAACAATATCCGAACTTACAAAACTAAATTTTTGTAACATCTAAAATTTGAGCTGAGAGGTTAAGAGCCATCATCATGATAATCTCCTGGGAAATATTACAATGTTCTGTGTTTTCAGTAGATAGTTTCTGGTTTGCCTCTAAGTAGTAAGGCAAGTCCTCTCCTTCCACAGATGTAGATTTTCCGCAAAACAACAATGTTGTTCGACCAAATTTATCCAAACTTCCGTTGCCTAGCAAGCAATCAAAATGGTTGCCAGTGCGATGGCATTAACTTCTTTCCACTCGTGCACCATCATTCACTTGCTTTGCTACCAGTAAAATATTCTCATAATCACCACCGCTATCCTTTCTACTGCATCACTACCACCGTCGCTACCACCATTACTACCACTGCATCACGACTACTGCATCGCCTACAAACCAAGATGTCTACAGCATCCGTCGCCGGTAACATGCACGCATCCAAGCAGCAAGAAGTCTTAGAATCGTTCGGAGTCTACCTCGCCAAAGGAGCGCGGGAAATCAGCAACAACCTGCAAGCCACGCTTGTCGAGCTGATCGACCCGAACAAGCCGGAGCAGCGGTCCAGCCTCGGGGTCATCAGACATAACATCACGAACCTGACACCTGTGCTTTCACTACACCTAGCTAAATGGTACCGCGCCCAGGGAAACAACAGCATCGCTATCGAGGTCCTCAGAAAGGCACTGAACAACACAGACGGCGCCGAGAGCGAGGTTTTCATGTCCTTGGATGAGCTTGCTGATTTGATGGACCTGCAAATCCTGCATGACGAGATCATGAATGCTGAGAAATACAAGAGCGCCGAGAAAGACAAACAATGAATCCAGCCTCCGTTGCCTGCCCAACCATGTGTGAGAGACTGAAAGAAAAAGTTTCGATAGGTCACAGCTTGTCTAGTTCACTTGTCCAAGGTATGTTGACTCTCCTGCCCTATTCATTATAATTTTGACAGAGGGAGACTGACAATGAGTGCTTTGAAAAATAGGTCCATAACAATGAATCTAGGAAACCGATCACGGATGTGCGGGAGAATCGTCATGATGCAGTGGTACTGTGTATATTATATGTATATCTCGGCGGCATAGGCACATATCAGTGCAACCAGGAAGCTTGGGAAAAGAGACAAAGGAAATGAAGAAGAATACGGCGGACGCACGCATAATTACTATACTTAATAAGTAATAGTTACTCGAGAATTCCGGGTTGAAGGATTCGGCATAGAGTAGGGTGATAGGAAATTAGAGCTTCGGCAGTATATTAACAGAACTGGCTAATTTGACTTGTGAATTCGTCTTGTTTCTAATCCAATAAAACGCTCTTACAGATTCCTTAAGGATAAAGGGAAAGCTACTTAGGAAAGGTTAGACTCGTGATTCTGAATGCCCTCAATATCAGGCACCTGTAATTGCTATTCTACAATAACATACTGTTGGAATATGGGGTTACCACCCCACTCTACGGTACTACACTACTACCACATGTACATATATATCGGGCTTCCGCCCTCCTCATAGACTCTCTCCTGTACTAATACACTTCATCCTTTTCCTCACCTATCGTCTCACTCCAATACATACAATATCCCAACCAGCAGGGGTCTACAAGCTAACAATCTCCCTACCTCCTACATCAGAGATTTTTACCTTTTTCGGGGTTTTTCTTTCAATTTTCAGTTTTCCCACAAAGAAATCATACACCCATTCACCCTCACTCTCCTATCTTTATCAGTGAAGCAAACACCATGAACTGCATATATGAAAGAGTTCCTATAACAACTGATAAGAGTAATCGCGTAGAATGTTGTGCTAGGTAAAGCCTGTTGACTAAGGGAAAGTTAAATCATGACTGGGCATGCATATACCGAGCTGTTATATCACCCCTTCCAGCTGCAAGCGAACAAAAAAAAACACCATGTAGACAATGAAGTTTATAATAGAAGCAATAAGCTAATAAATGAAGTTTCTCTTTTTGTTTATATAACCTGACCACCCAAACTCTTTTCTTCTGTGCGTTCCCCTCTATATACACCTCCCTTCTACCTCCTCTCCCTCAACGCCCCATCCCCCCTTTTCATTTCTAATGCCTCCTTTTCTACCATTACCAACCCCTTCCCTCCCCCCTCAAAATAAAAAAGAAAAGCCTCTACAGCTTCTCCAACCTCCTCTTCCGCAGCACCTCCTCCCCAAACCTCGCCATCTCATACTTCTTCACCTTCCCGCTCCCCGTCAGCGGGACATCAGCGGGGACGCCGTCCTCGCCAAGCCAGAACACGTGCGCGGGGCTCTTGTGGCGGCCGAGCTCCTGCTGCACCCACTCGCGCACCTGCTGGTCGGAGGGGCGGGGCTGGGTCCTATCGTGCGGCAGCAGGAAGGCGCCGACGACCTCGCCGTAGTGCGCGTCCTTGAGCCCCGTGACGACGGCCTGGGCGATGGCGGGGTGCGCCACGAGGCGCTCTTCGATTTCGAGCGGGTAGATGTTTTCTCCGCCTATGTCTGGGGGTCAGTGAGGGACAGGGGAGGAAGGATAAAGGGGGGGGGGGGGGGGGGATTAGGGTGGTGGTAGGAGGAGGAGGGAATGCGAACTCACCTCGGATAATGATATCCTTGAACCGCCCCGTGATGCTGCAGTACCCCTGATCATCGAACACCGCCTCGTCCCCCGTGTGCAGCCACAGCACGCCCGCCTCGTCGCGCACCATGACCTCGGCCGTCTTCTCCGAGTTATTCCAGTAGCCGGCCTGGAGCTGGTACCCGGCGATGCACAGCTCGCCGCGCTCGCCGACGGGCACGATGTTGCCCGCGTGGTCGACGATCTTGGCGCGGGCGTGCGGCATCAGCGTGCCGACGGTGGTGAGGCGCCGCTCCACGGCGTCGTCGGTGAACGCGTTGAAGCACGTGGGCGACGCCTCGGTGAGCCCGTAGCTGCTGGTGAACTCGGTCATGCCGAAGCGCGAGACGAGCAGCTCCATGAGGTAGCGCGGGACGGGCGCGCCGGCGATGATCCCCGTGCGCAGGCGCGAGCAGTCGAAGCCGGGCGGCGTGGGCAGCGCGAAGAGCGTGTCGAACATGGCGGGCACGCCGTGCACGGCGGTGCAGCGCTCGTCGGAGATGGCGCGCAGCACGGCCGCCGGGTCGAAGGTCTCCTCGGGATAGACGATCTTGGCGCCGTGGGTGAGCACGGCCATGAGCCCGAGGACGAGCCCGAAGCAGTGGAACAGCGGGGGCGGGCAGCAGAGCACGTCGTCGGGCGTGAGCCGCATGCGGTCGCCGATGAAGCGCGCGTTGTTGACGATGTTGTGGTGTGTGAGCATGGCTGCTTTGGGGAGCCCCGTCGTGCCGCTCGTGAACTGCAGGTTGCACACGTTGTGCGCGAGCACCTTGCGGCCCTGCCGGTAGAGCGGGCTGTTGCTCATGCGCTGCCCCTGCTTGATGAGGTCGGCGTACGTGGGGTAGGATCCCGAGTCTCCCCTGAGGATCACCACGTTGGGGGCCTTCTTCTGCTTGGCGAGCTCGGCTAGGAGTCTGCCATTGTCTGTCCTGCCGATCTTCTTGGTCGTGAAAAAGACCTTGCAATCTGAGATTGATGGTTAATTTGTTTATCCCTGCACTCTGTGTTGTTCAAGGTTGCTCTCAGAACGCTTGATAGGGGAAAAGTATATCTTACCAGAAAATGATAGAGCGTATAGAGCCTCCGTTGGCGTATACGTGTTGTTGAGGATCACCAAGATGGCACCGATCCGAGCGACGGCAAAGAACACGGCGGCGTACTGTTCGCAGTTCCCGGCCATTATACCGACGCGGTCACCGACTCCGATGCCGAGCGACATCAGCGCCCTGGCCAACTGCGAGCTCTGCTGGTTCAGCTCGTTATACGTCCATCTCGCCCCCGTCCACGGTGTAACAATGCACTCCTGTGTCCCGTGATGTTGGCATTGCAGCTCCAGCAGCTCCCCGAGAGTCAAGTCCACTAGCGGAGGGTCGACTGGGCCCTCCAGGAGCGATAGCTTCTGGCTCTGGAACCGTGCCTCGGTCACAGGCGAGGAGGTTTCTATCTGTGTAGCCATATCGAAAGAGAAGAAGGAGGTAGCAAAAATGATAGGTAGGGGTATATACGATGAAGCAAAGGCAAAATAAAAAAGGCCAGCGGCAGAGCTAGGAAACCTAACGCAGATATTTCCGTCCCGTTTCTATCTTTATCATAAGCTCGTCACATTAAAGGATGCTGTGTCTACAATGCAATACCAAAATAAACAATAGCTAAGCCAGCTCATCAGAGCACTTTTGGTGACAATACGTTGAATAAGGGCGAGAAGGGAAGAAATAGAGAAAAAGAAGTAGTCAGTTCATCAAGTAAAGTAAAAACTAGCTCGTGGCCGCGACGCATACCAGCAAAACAAGCATAGCAAGAAGGCAACCCTCCACTTCGGATTTGCATGGGGGTTCCCACTCCTGCTAGCTAGTTCTAGTTCGAGCTGAACAGAGAAGAGAGTGAGAGAAATTTTTTGTATGTAGTATATCGTATAATAGTATGATGTAAGTACGTATGTAGTGTATGTATGTGTCAAACCCGGGGACTGCCCCTTGACTTCAAGGGAGACCCGGGCCCCGGAGAAAAACCCGACAAAAGGGAAAGGCGCGTGGTGATGGGGTAATATGGGTTGTGAAGACGCCATCGTTCGTTCGTGTATGTACCTACATATACTATATTTCAAGATTTTCCACTCTCTTCCCTCCTAAACTAAGGTGGCGATGGCCCCGGAACTAGGGGTAGCCATCTTAGTGTCTTAGTTCAGGGTTCATACATACATACATACATACATACATACATACAGCTTTGTATATACGTATGTAAAAGACCTCAGGCCATAATTATTACTATTTTCGTTAGATGATGATGATGATGATATCGATGATGAACCTCTCGAACTAAGCAACCTAGGTCCTAGGCTCAAGGTTTTTTCATGCGTGATCTAGTCTAGTCCGGAAAACTAGAACAGGGGGCCAGGGAGAGAGGAAGCGTGCCGAGGCCGAGAATCATCGTATAATATATTTGGATTTCTAGACCGTTTTTAGGCATGAGTAAAGAGGGATAAAGTGGAAAAGAAAAACGAGTAAAGAAAATTCCCTCTAAGCCGGGCCAAGCATTGGCTTTAGGATAGATCGAAGGGTTAAAAAAAAAAAAAAACCCAAGCTTGTGGATCCAAATACCGGGAAAGAAACCCAAGACAAGAAAAATACTAAGCCATGAAAAAGAAAAATATAACAAAATCTAATCAGCGGATCTGATAAGATTACGTTCGGGATTAGATGGGGAATTGGCTTGGAAGGTTTTTTGGTTCTGGCTCGAGTGACATGTCGGTACATGATCTGTACATGAGTGGACCCACTGCGATGTCGGAGCGCGCAGTGTACCCTACGGTACAGTACGATACAAAGCGTGTACTTCGCCTAGCCAACGTACTAACCTAACCTACATCCCTACATAGACTATGTATACATATAGCGTAGTGTAGTGTAAGTGCAGTATAGTGCATGTTGTAGATCGACCACCTGCCCCTTGTGGAGATGTAAGACCGGATACGATGGCCGATTTTATTTTCTTTTACTTTTTATCTTTTATTTTGTTTGTCCCCAGAGGACCAGCTACTACTAATAAATACTACCTACAATACAAATACTTGGGTTGCTCCATACTGTATGCATTGTATAGGGTGGCAGGTGGGTAGGGTAGGAGGGTAAGGTGGTTTTACATAGTATGTAGTACACAAAATCCCAGAGAACTCTATAAACCGCCTATGGGTTTCACACGTTCATGCGTGTGGGTAAAGTTCCGTTCGTATACTTAACCACTACGTGTGCGAATACGGATTCTACCTAGCCTAACCTACCTAGAATTTGTGAAAAACGTTATGTAAACAACCTTGACCCAATACCTTATGCGCAGCAGCTTTTCTTAAACCCTGCCTAGCTACTTAGACCAGATTAAACTTGCCTGCTAGCATATGCATAAAAATAGAGAAGCTTGTGCAGAATGCTTGGTATATACACTAACTTAACTATATCGACGCCCTAAAATAGGGCCGCAGATATGAGGTCTTGTCCCATTTACATAGTACACATGCCTTATGAATAGAGACAGATACTCATGCTCATCTCCAATAGCAAAACCAACCCAATTCTCTAGAAGATAAACCATCATGTCCAAAGTAGCCATACAACTGTGTCCATATGAATCTATATGTATGTACCTCTTGTAAAGAAAACGCATATGCATGCAATTCGATGTATACAACAATTCAAGCCATGTAGCCATGCTCTTGTCTATGCAACCTTACCTTCGAAATAAGAATAAGAATAAGAAATGTCAAAGTCCATGCCATGAACATGCCCCGTTGTGAAGTAAACAATAGAAAAACCTCTCCCCTCTAAATAACCATCCCCTTAACCTGCCTCGACCGACTCAGCCTCTTATCCCTCCACACCGCCACCGCCACGATCTCTAGCAGACTCACCGCCGTGCCCACGATGCACATGCGCAGCTGCGCCTTCCCGTACGCCGCGATAATCGCGTCGCGCACGGGGCTGCCCACGGGATACGCAAGCTGCCTCTTCAGGTCCGCGGCGATGGCCGCTCGCTCCGCGGGCGTCATACCCGGCAGCAGCTCGGCGAGGGCGGCGGGCAGGGTGGAGTTCCAGATAGCGCCGCTGAGGGAGGACCCCATGGCGGAGCCGACGTACATAGCGAGGGATAGAAGGGCCATGGCAGACGCGAGCTCGCCGTGTTCGACGACGGACCACACCGCCATTTGGTCGCAGACGACGAGCGTGCTGCCGCCGATGGTTATGAGGATCTGGCACGCGACGACCCAGACGAGGCTCGAGTCGGGGCGGCGGAAGAAGATCATGAGGGCGCCGCCGAGGATGTGCACGGGCAGGGCGGCGACGGCGATCCACTTGAAGCGGTCGGAGCGGCGGATGAGGTAGCCGACGACGATGGCCCAGATGCACGAGCCGAAGCCGTAGATGTGGCCGATGTAGCCGGCCTGCGTGATGTTGAGATCGTGCACCACCTGCAAGTACGACGTGTAGTACCCGTCCCACGAGAAGTAGGCCACGAAGATGGTGATACACAGCAGCCACGCGCCCGCCACGTTGCGCGACATCAGCAGCGAGAACTTCATGAATGGCCGCGGCGTGCGCCGCTCGTGCAACACGAACACCGCCATGCAGGCTACGCCCACCACGATCGCTGCCGTGTACGAATTCAGCCCGTGCTTAGTCTCTTGAGAGCCCGCGAGGGAAAAAGGCACTAGGATCAATGTGAGACCTGCGGTGATCAGGAGCATTCCCAGAGCTATTATCAACATATGGATTAGTTTTTTTTCGTCATTTCCTTTCTCACCCAGTCACCCCAATTTTCCCCATGAGGGGAAAAAGGGGGAAGGAATGAAATAATAATTAGGGGGCAACGGGGGGTTAAGTTTGCTTGACCGATACGGACATACCATCGAAGTCCACCAAATGCCTCCTCACATTGCGCCATGTCCACCCGCTCGCGGCGCCATCCCCGGTCGCCGTCGCTGCAGTGCTCTTCTGCAGGACGCCTAGTTTCTTCGCGCGGGATGCGTTGAGCACGAGAATGGCGATAATGGGGACGCACAGGACGGCGAATAGAACGGCGAAGAACACGAAGGCGCCGCGCCAGGCATCCTTGGCGTAGAAGGCACCCGCGATGATGGGTCCCAGGAACGAGGTCATTAGGTTCGGCGTCGAGCTGAAGGCCATGGCCAGCACACGGTTCTGTAGCGACGACGTGTCCGCCACGATGATGTCGAGCACGTACGAGAACCCGCTGACGCCTACTTGATATATGACCTGCGAAGCAAGGGGTGGATTAACACTCATGGATTCGTTGGAGGAAAAGGGGGAAAATAGGGGGAAGGGGAGAAGGAGGGGTGATAGAGGTGATGCAAGCATGTTCATCATCATTATCACCTAAAAACTCCCCCCTGTCTCCATATGAAGAAGAACCCAAAGAGTCCAACTAACCTGTGAAGCAGCATACGTCTGCACACTCTGGCTAGCAGCCATGAGGACCAAGCCGAAGGTAGCCAAAGTCGTCATAGCCGTGAGACCCTGAGGGCGGCCCCACGTGTCAATAAGCTTGGCGACGGGCAGCTTGAGGATGCCGCTGAGGATGGAGGCCACGATGCCGATGGTGGGAATCAGGGAGTGAGAGGCGAACTCGCTGACGACGAAGGGCATCAGGTTCGACATGACCTGGTACTGAAGATCGCGGGCGAACGCGCTTAGGAATATGCTATATAGGAGGTGGTGGTAATCACACACGATATATCAATACATTGTTTTCATTTTCTCCATTTATTTTACTTTTTTTTTGTCTCGTTCGTTTTCTTGGTTCAATACTCGGGGGATTCATTATCATTACTCCAAATGCTCTAGCCGAAAAAGCAAGATGCAACGATGATAAAATAAAAGCACCGAAAATCATAGCGATCGTGTAACAAACAGAAAAAAAAACAAGAGGAAAAACAGATGTCATTGCAACCTGACTCTGCATGGACTGACTTACAATAAGTAGGCCGTCACGAGCGCGGTCTTGGTCCAGACGAGGTTGATAGCATCAGCCTGCTGAACGCCATCTTGCGAGGCGATGGTTGACGAGTCCGCATCTCGAGCACTAGCAACGTCATCATCATCGCTGTCGTCGTCGTCTTTACTCGAGACGGAGCCATAGGTATCTGTGCGACGACGGCCATCAAATCCCTCACCGAATCGCCCTTCTTCTTCTTCCGTGTTACTGTTACTCCTACTCCTGTTCTTCCGGCTCGACGATCGCGAACTTAGTAAGGGGGCCCGACTGCCCCGGGCTGCGGAATCGTCCATTTTGATAGATTCTGATGCTGACGCTGATGATGGGGGAACCCTTCGGTGCAGTTTGGACATTCCCCAGTGGTTAGGAGGATGGGTAGGGTAGGGTAGGGCCAAGGTTACGGCACCACACCACCACCTGGGTTAGATTGGGTAGGTATATGAAACGACACGACAAATCAACAACCTCTGTCCAACCCAAGTTCGAGCTAGTCAGAAAGAGGGAGGAGCCGGGAAAGAAGAGAGCGACAGGCAATGATAGTAATAGAAAAAGAAAATAATATATATATATAAAAAAAAAAGAAAAAACACCCAAGAATATCCAAGGCAGGTGATGAGTAGGTATGGGTGAATACACTACATCGAAACTAGGTAATGTGAATAAATGAATGAATGGATGAGAATGGTCCCCTTCGGAGACAAATACTAGTAGGTAACATGGAATAACCCGGAGAGATGGTGACGGAACGATCATGGGAAATTGAAATGATGCGTCAGTCCGATGAACCCCATCAGCTGACGGGTTTCAGCTTTTTTTTTTTCGTGTGGTTTATTATATCCTTGGTACCCTGATTTAATTCCCGGAAGGATTTTCGACAGGAGACGGTTTAGAGACTTGGCCCCAAGCAAGACAACCTTGGGATGGGATAACTCGGCTTAGGTTGCGCAACACAGAGCGCGCATGGGTGGTGGGGCTGAACAGCTAAGAGGTCAGTAAGTCAGACTTTATTTTTTAATACATTTTAAACAACTAATCACAACACTGGACTTGAGATCGACTAAACTGTGTGACTCTTCTCGGCTTTCCGTTTCGTTGGGCACGAGATGATACGATACATGCCTAAACGGGTATGAAACGGGCTGTGTTTATCGTTAGCTGAGCCCAATTAACGAGAAATAAAACGATACGGTAGAGCTGGTCTTTTCCCACCAACTGGGGTTAAAAACATATCAAAAATCAAAAGAAAGACAAAACAACCTTCTATCATACTAACAGAAAGTTATGTCATTTTTGATGGATGGTATCGTCAACTTCACGTCGTCAAGTCTCAATCCAATGAATCCCCAAATTCCCTTTTGGGCAAAGTCTAGTCTACCCGGGAGAGCGGTTAAAAGGGGAGACAGTGCATCGCCGCGGTATCCTTGCTACCGCCAGCACCAAACCAAGTCAGCTGTTGCACTTGTGCTATTGCATTAAATCTATGTGTAATTGTTAGTTTACTTTACTGTATGCACGTGCAATTAGTAGTTAGTTTATCTAGTTATAAATACAACAAAAAATGAGCTGAACTAAGGTTAGTGAGGTTTTTTTGTTTTAATATAGTTGAAGAGACTTACAATTTCCATCCTTTCATTTAAAAGATATAGTGGTATGATGCCTCAAGAGCATATCAGTAACCTATAACCTATTATAATCAATAAACGTGATGCAGGGTAGTATGTGGCCTATACAGTTAATTGTACATACATATTGACATATGCATAGGTTACAGTATTGCTTCCAATACAGTGACAGGTAGGGGGATAAGTACGGTACCTAGCCGGGAGATAATGTGGCGTAACTTAGCGCCATCAGATAACTCAGACCATCGACACGGGCTTGACGGGTCCCCCGTTTAGTAAGTTAAGGCGTTGCTGCGTGCTGTTGGTTGGCTTTGCACTTGGTTGGGTCGCCTCGTCGGATTCCCCCTACAAAAAAAACAATCTTATCAGATCATGCAGGCCAAGCAACACCCAATCGGCCATCGTGCGCATTGCCTACCACGACCGGCCTAGCTCGTGTCCATCATACCCCGTTCTCGGCGACCGGGGGGTGGAGGACAAGTACATAGTGTCAAATTCACCATTCACCATTGTTTTCTCCTCTTCTCTCTCCAATGTACCGCCATGTACCCTACCATCTAGTCAAGGTAGTCGTAGTCTCCGCAAGTTCTGGGCGTGCTAACATCAACTGAGAAATGGGTTACATAACTCAATGGCAATGCGCCGAAATGAGTGGAGGATTCCTTTTTTGACAATTGTCGCCGCTACCGACTAACTAAAGGGGCTAGAATTTAGGCTTACTTGCCTGTTTTCTTGCATGTAGAGACGCTACCACATGCTGAATATGGAGTGTTCCTCGTACTTGGATGGGTAGTATTAAGGCGGGAGATCGTGCTTCCGCCAGCCGTGGAATGGGGGGCCCTAGATACGTAAGGTCGGCCCATCCTGTGATGGAGATCGCTTGAAAAAAGTTTTGTTCTCGAATTTTTCCATCTACGTAGAGTTCGTCCTTGAGCGAGCTTTCTAGACCTTCTTTCTTCTTCAAGGCCCAGATCGTCACCATGGCCTCGAAGTCTGCTTCGCAACCCGAAGAAGGCGTCGTGCCTCAGAGCAACAGCTCTAGCGATAATGGCAGCACGAAGAACGGGCTAGTCCAGCAGATCAGGACCAACATTTCCAGCGTATGTTCACACCCTCCAATCAGAAATTTTGGTGCTGTGTTCACATGCCCACAATCACCAAAACGCTGACGACACCCTCAAGTCCCTAGGAAGTATCTTTAGCTACTTTCACCTCCTAACATATGGCGAGCCTACAAAAGTCGACATTGCGCTGCTGGTGGTAGGCACTATATGCGCAATCGGAGCCGGTATACCTTTTCCTCTTCTCGGTGTTCTCTTTGGCGAGCTCGTAGACGATCTCAACTCGGCATCATGTACAGCAGGGGCTACGGAGTCGCAATCCCCAGAGGAATATCAAGCCTCCGTCAACGAGAAGGTTCTTCTGGTCATGGCCGCCGCATTGGCTCAGTTCGGCCTTCTCCTCGTTAACACGACATGCTGGAATCTCTTTGGTGAAAGACACGCTCACCGTATAAGGGAGCGGTACTTCCGTTCTCTTCTACGCCAGGAAGTCTCCTTCTTTGACAAGCTGCCGGCTGGAGAGGTTTCTTCACGACTCAGTGCCGATATCGAGACAATCAAGAGCGGAACAACTCAGAAAGTTGGTACTTACATCGGAGTAGTCGCGCTGTTTATAACCTCCTACATCATAGCTTTCATCAAAGGTGCCAGGCTCGCTGGTATTCTTGTCTGCCTTATCCCAGCATGTTTTTTCATGTCTATTGTCGGTGGCCATTACGTCGGAAAGTTCGCCAGTCTCGCCTCAGAACACGTTGCAAATGCCTCTTCCATTGCACTGGAAAGTTTGTCGAATGTCATGGTCGTGCATGCTTTCCGAGCCAATGACCGACTTGAAAACAAGTTTGCAAGCAAGCTTACCGATGCAAAGAAAGCTGGAGTCAAGAAAGCTGTCGTTACTGCTCTCCAAGCCGGTCTTCTATACTTCATAGCCTTTGCGGCTAGCGGCCTGTCGTACTGGCAGGGTAGCAAAGCTATCGCGGACGTGATAGCAGGCCGCACTCACGGGACAACCGTGGGCTCCATTTACACCATCATATTCCTTCTGGTCGACGGTAAGATCCCGCTCGTGCAAAAGCGTGGTTACAATCTACTGACGTACCTCCTCTAGCTTCTATCGTCCTAAGCCAAGTATCGCCGTTCCTCCAGATCTTTGCTTCCGCTGCATCGACACTGAAGAAATTGGAGAAGGACATGGACCGTGAGTCCAAAATTGACGGAACGATTGATGCCCCCGAAGGCCAACTCGATGAATTCCACGGCGATGTCAGACTTGAAGAAGTGGCCTTTACCTATCCATCACGACCCGACGTCCCAGTTATCAAAGGCGTTTCTCTTCACCTCCCGGCAGGAAAATCTACAGCAGTTGTTGGTCTGTCCGGAAGTGGAAAGTCTACAATTGCGGGACTGCTCACACGTCTGTATGACCCTGATAGTGGAAGTGTCTATATCGATGGAAAAGATATCAAGGAAATAAATGTACGTCAGCTTAGAAGTCACATAGGACTTGTGCAGCAAGACCCTCTACTCTTGGACAGATCGGTCATGGAAAACATCGCACTAGGACTTATCAACTCATCACGTCCCGAGCATGCTGCATTTCAACCGATACTTCTAGGCACGCAGCTGGAGAAGATCGCGGAATCTGTCCGTTCTGGCCAAGATATACTAGCTGCGGCGGAGTCGCACGGCCCAGAAGCCCTTGAGATTGTTCGCATGGTACAAAATGCAGCAGACCTAGCAGACGCCGCGATTTTTATGGATCGTTTAGAGTTTGGGCTTGCAACTGGCGTTGGTCCCAATGGCGACCTCCTGAGTGGTGGTCAAAAGCAACGAGTAGCATTGGCCAGAGCTTTAGTAAAGGACCCGCGAATTCTGGTTCTTGACGAGGCAACGTCGTCGTTGGACTCAGCTAGTGAACAACGCATCCAAGGCGCTATTGAGAGGGTCTCCGCCGGTAGAACGGTCATTTCGATTGCACACCGTCTAGCCACCGTCAAAAATGCCGACAAGATCGTAGTTATGCGAAATGGAAAGGTTATAGAAGAAGGAAACCATATGTACCTCATGGCTAAAGATGGAGAATATGCTGCTTTGGTGCGACTACAGAACATGGGCTCAGAAACTTCTAGTGTCAGCACTTCGAAAGAAGCAAGCCACTCAGACCTAGACGTCGAAAAGGTCTCTGACGCCTTGATCATCGATGAAGAGAAGGCGGTGCTAGAAACTGATGCTAGAGGAGCCGAAAAGCAGGCACCGGAAGCGCCGCAAGAAGCTGGATCAAAAGACCCCCAAACCACGAGGCCCGCCTGGTCCACGATTAAGAGTATGGGCTCTATTACTCGCCCGTATCTCCTCATGATTTTCGTCGCATTCTTTGCCGCTACCATTGTTGGTGGAACCTACCTAGGCTCGGCGCTCATCTTTGGCCATACAATCAGTGCCCTCAGCCCATGCAACACAGAGCAGGCCATTCTGGCAGCCGGTAGCTTTTTCGGCCTCATGTTCTTTGTCCTTGCCATTATAGAGCTATTTGCCAACGGCGCGAGCTGGTCAGCATTCGGATGGATAGCAGAAAAGGTCCTGTATACCATCCGAGTGCTCACCTTCCGATCGCTGTTCGAGCAAGACCTCCAGTGGCACCAGTCG
Organism: Camillea tinctor; assembly: GCA_022578605.1. Classification (NCBI taxonomy): domain Eukaryota; kingdom Fungi; phylum Ascomycota; class Sordariomycetes; order Xylariales; family Graphostromataceae; genus Camillea; species Camillea tinctor. Next base: position 28,991 of record MU394129.1, read on the forward strand.
GAGAATCGCACCCCATCCATGTTGCTGTCTTTCATCACGAGCGATTCGGCCTCAGTCGGTGCACTAACGGGATCTATTGTCGGAAATATCTTCTCAATCTTTGTTAATTTCATTGCTGCCATTGTCGTGACTCACATCATCGCGTGGAAGATCGCGTTGGTTTGTCTCGCAGCGGTGCCTCTTATGCTGGGCTCCGGAATCATGAAGATGTGGATTCTTTCACGATTCGCCGAGCGACACGAGAAGGCCTTCTCCAAGTCGGTCAGCATCACCGTGGAGGCGGTCAACTCGATCAAGACAGTGGCCGCACTCTCGTTGGAGAAGGAGGTCCTCGGAACTTACCACCGGTCCCTCGCTGGCCCACGCAAAGAGATAACCCGCTGGAGCATTTGGGCGAATTTCTGGTTTTCAATTGCCCAGAGTATTTCCAGCCTCATCTACGCTCTGGGGTACTGGTGGGGATCCAAGCAGATCATCGCAGGAACCTACTCGCAAACGCAGTTCTTCATCGTTTTGATCTCTCTCCTCGTCAGTGCCCAACAATGGGGTGCGCTATTTGCCCTTGCCCCCGAGATCACCAGGGCGGGTAGGGCCGTAGGACGTATCTTCGACCTGATCGACCTTGGCTCGTCGCAGACATTGGCGCACAAAGGGTCCTCATCCTCCTCTGTGGGGGATGCGGAGGCAGCAGTCGAGTCCAAACCGCCCACTTCCCCAAACGGACAGGGGCTTGCGGTGAAGTTCAAACAAGTCAGATTCTCATATCCCGCTCGACCGAACGTCCAGGTGCTAAAGGGGCTGGATATCGACGTCAAACCAGGGCAGTTCTGCGCGTTGGTGGGTCCTAGTGGCGCTGGTAAATCCACCATTATCTCGCTGCTGGAGCGCATGTACTGGGCAGAGTCTGGGGTAATCGAAGTCGGGGGAATGGATATCTGCGCCAAGAAAGAGCCGTTGTTCCGGGACGACATTGGTCTCGTGCCCCAAGACAGCGTCCTCTTCGACGGCAGCATCCGTTTCAACGTGGCCCTAGGAGCGCGTCCGGGGGTTGAACCGTCAGACGCGGATGTGGAGGAAGCGTGCAGACTGGCCAATATCCACGAAACTATCGTCGCACTGCCGGACGGCTACGACACTCAATGCGGACCCAATGGCAGTCAGCTGTCCGGGGGCCAGAAGCAGAGACTGTCTATTGCCAGGGCCCTAGTGCGTAAACCCCGACTTTTGCTGCTCGACGAGTCAACTAGCGCATTGGATGCGGAGTCGGAGAGGCTGCTGCAAGATGGTCTGGAGAAGGCAACGCGGGGTATTACGGTTATGGCCATTGCCCACCGGCTGCATACTATCAGACGTGCAGATGTGATCTTCATGATCGAGGATGGCCGGTGTGTGGAGAAGGGATCCCATGAGGAGTTGCTAGCGCGGAGTGAGAGCTATCGCGTTAATGTGCTGCACCAGACCTTGGACGGTTAGAGGAATGGGGAAAAGGATGGGTTGGGAATGGGGGGGATGGGGAATGGGGTTGAAGATGGAGAAAGGTTGGTGAGGGGTACAGAGTAACAATAAGCAAAGAGAGACATGATGCTGCATTCTGTCATATATATAATTTTTTGTAATAAGATAAAGTACTGTTTTTTTGTTGTAGATACGAATAACTTGCTACACTGGAGTCGGCTGTAACCAATGATAATTAGAAAAGTAAAAAGGAAATATGAAGGGAAAGAAAAAAAAAGAATATAGATAAATAAACGAAACACGATAGAATATTGTCATTGATGATAATTAGTACTTCGCTGTTGGGTATGTGCTGGGTATGTGCAGTTCAATAAAGGAAAATAACATGTGAAGCCATCGTGAAAGTGAAGCAAGGAGGGGAAGGATGGATTGAAGGTGGGAGGGAAAAGAAGTTTAGGTTAGCTAGGTAAGTTAGTGTAAAAGCCGTGCACTGACATGGCGAGGATCCCCTAAGGAAAAGATCCTCCGGCAGTATGCGATCGGTATATCGGGTGATTATTTCCTCATATCTTAAAGTTTCATGACTCAAGCTTGCTCTTTGCTCTTGCCTATCTCCAATTCCTTCAAGTTCCAAAAGTGCTCTTTCCCTTCTGCATGTCTGCATTGCCTGCCTGCTTCCAATGCTTATACGACCAGGTATCTCCTTGAAGACAGGTACTAGGTACCTAACCTGCATCTTTACTTCGTACATAGTATGTCAGGTTTATCTCGTTTAGGAAGTGTTTGTTTTACTCGAGTTGAGGTCCCACCTTCTCCTTATTCAGCAGATTCGTAGCACATTTCTAGAAGCCAATTTCTCTTTCTCGACTCACAATAATTCGATCCATCAATCTGAGAGTACCTGACCTAGTACCACCACCATCCAAGATCATCAGATCACATGCATGATACTACAATACAATGTGCCCATGGTCGGATCCGACTCGGTCATTCTCTAGCATTGAGTCCCGTAATTATAAGAGAGAAAAATGTGAGTATGGAGATTCTTGAAAAAAAAAAAAAAAAACAATTGCAATATCATGCTCTGGAATACTGCTACGAGTTAAACCTCTCAACTCAGCCACTGCACTTTTTAGGGTGTGGTTGTGTCTGATTGGCTGTTCTGTCCAGCTCTCGACCCCTGACAAGCCTGGAGAGAAGTGACGCCATGAGGGAGAATCATACGATTCAGGAGCTCGCTAATGCTGGAAAGCTTACGCTAAAACGAACGCTAACCTGCCAACTCACGGCGGTTGCGGGCGGAGGGCAGCAGCGCAAAAACGTTCCACGCGCAGACGCCGGAACCCGAAGCGAAAAGGAACATTAGAACTCCACTCAAGCTATTTGTTTTTTTTTACCTATACCTACACCTGGTGCATTGATATTGATATAAGAGCATATGATAGCAAGTGCAGTGAAGTGCAGCCGAGAGTGATAAGTGCTGCAGGTGCTGTACGTATGTAGGTATGTATGTAGGTAAGTTCATCAAATTAGAACCTAGACAAGTGAATATCGCCGATATAAGTTACACCATATACGAAGATGATCGTACATAGGTAGTAGTAGTGTAGTGCGAACACGAACCTACATAGTGGTTTTACATGGAACAAAAACGTAAGCAGGTATTTCCATTTGTCCGTACGTACATACGGATATGGAATACGATCGATATACTCTCTAACCTAACAATGTACCTAAAGCAGGTTTACTTTTACCTGAGTTACACGTGTATGTAGGCAAGTGAATAGCAGGTACAATGCGAATAGGTAGTGCATAAGATAGGTTTATTTGAGGTAGTAAAAAAAGGAGACGTGAGGAGAGATGCAGACTGAACACAGGTAAAATGGAGCCGCCGTCGACCGATGGATGACGGATAATAGATGATAGGGATAAACGAACTTATGCTTACATCCGTGTCACCGAAACATCAACGCTACGCTCTCACTTCGGACACGGCCAGCCAGATACTAATCGCGAAATAGGGAGATAGGCGATTTAGGGGGTCCATCCCGGCGGGGACCTACATCAGCTGTAAGTCTAGCCACAGTGGACTCACCTATAACATGGTAGGTACCTAGGTACCTAGTACTCTGGGTTCTTCCATGTTAGTTCTAGATTGGCGATCAGCTGTCGGGTTAGGGACCCATGTAACTGCGGTCCCTATCAAGCATTTTCGCTTCCAGACCATGACGGCAGCGATCCGGTCCTGTGGGATGCTCATCAGGAGGGGTATCGTGGTTTTCTGGTTTTATCGGCCAACGAATGATGCTTTCGTCACGACACAGATCTAGAGCCATGCAACTGGAAACCTAATGCTATGAAACATTTTATCATTATTATTATTATTATTATTTTTTACAAGCTGCACACCCCTCTCCACCAAGATTGTTACACTCTGAAGTCACACATACACAAACTCAAACTCTTTGACTTGCACCACTTACACCACATACAATACTTACACGGTTACACTTTAGGGTTGCATGCAGTATACGCAGCATTACATACCTGCAGATTCGCATACCTACATACACGCCTCTAATAACTATTACCTAAATCTAATAAACTCTATATAATGAGAGCATTCCGCCACTTCGCTTCTCCTCGCTTTACACAAGCTTCCACAGCAAAGTTCTACAGAGCAACAACTCAAGCAACAACCCGAGCAACCACCCAAGCAACCACCATCAGAATATCACAGCTTTCGCGAGCTCCTTTTAGTTCAACCCCTATCACCAGAACACTCAGAATCATGAGCGTACCCGAGATCCCCAAGGAGCAATGGGCGCAGGTCGTCGAGACAGTTGGCGGACGTATGTGTGATCCCATTGTTTTTCGTTTTCTTTTTTCTTTACATTGATTCGTGTTGCTATATCATCACCGCTAACAGAATACACTTCGCAGCCGTCGTCTACAAGAAGATCCCCGTGCCCACACCCGGGCCCGATGAGGTTCTCATCAACATCAAGTACTCAGGTGTCTGCCACACCGATCTTCACGCCAAGAACGGTGACTGGCCCCTCGAGGTCAAGATGCCGCTCGTCGGTGGCCACGAAGGCGCCGGTCTCGTTGTCTCCAAGGGCGAGCTGGTCACCGACATCCAGCTCGGTGACAAGGTCGGCATCAAGTGGCTCAATGGATCGTGCATGAACTGCAGCTTCTGCCGACAGACCGAGGAGGTAAGACCAGATATTGGAAAACCTTATTATGATAAAAAAACAATTATAGATCGCTAATTGCCATACCTATAGCCTCTCTGCCCCAGCGCATCCCTCTCCGGATACACCGTCGACGGTAGCTTCCAGCAGTACGCCATCGGCAAGGCCGCGCACGTCGCCCGGATACCAGCCGAGTGCGACCTCGAGTCGATCGCGCCGATCCTGTGCGCCGGGCTGACGGTGTACAAGGGACTGAAGGAGTCGGGCGCGCGCCCAGGCGAGGAGGTAGCCATCGTGGGCGCCGGCGGCGGTCTCGGCACCATGGCCATCCAGTACGCCAAGGCGATGGGCCTGCGGACCATCGCCATCGACGGCGGCGAGGAGAAGGAGAAGGTCACCCTCGAGCTCGGCGCCTCCAAGTACATCGACTTCACCAAGACCAAGAACCTGGTCCAGGACGTGCAGAAGGCGTCCGCCGACGGCCTCGGCCCCAAGGCCGTGCTGCTGCTCGCCGTCAGCGAAAAGCCCTTCCAGCAGGCTAGCGAGTACGTGCGCAGCCGTGGTACCATCGTTTGCGTCGGCCTGCCCGCCGGTGCCTTCCTGAAGGCTCCCGTCTTTGACACGGTTGTTCGGTAAGCTTTTTATCATTCCTGTTTTGTCACATTTCACTACAAAGAAGCTAACCTCGGGTTTCTTTTCCCTCGTAACACAGCATGATCACAATCAAGGGCAGCTACGTCGGCAACCGACAGGACACGGTCGAGGCCATCGAGTTCTTCCGGAGAGGCCTCATCAAGGCCCCGTACAAGGTGGTCGGCCTCAGCGAGCTCCAGAGCGTGTACGACTTGATGGTCGAGCACAAGATTGCTGGCCGCTACGTCGTGGACGTCAGCAGATAGACATAGACATACAGGTACACATACACAGACAAAAAGGGTGTAACTAAACATAAAGGAGGAAGGCCGAGGCTGAAAGGGTGTTGGGATGATGTATTACAATTCGGTATTTCGGGTTTTTTTTATAACGGCTTCGGCAGGCGTCTCAATGGATTGATCTAGATGTAGTATATTTGTCATGAGAGAAGGAGAAAGAGATCTAGGGTTTTTTTATCTACAATTTGCGTAACCTAGTGTTCTATGCTATTTTTGAGCTTCATGTTTTGAAAATGCTGTGTTTCCTCTTTGCCTATCCCCCCCTCCCCCTTTTTGTGCTCAAAGGTACGACTATGTTCAAACCGGTATTCACGATGCACAGTGGCAGGTAGTTCCGAGGTCTTACCAGCTCTATCAATTAAAGTGTCCGAAAGTTACACAACATCGAAGCAATTATCCTAGCTTAGAGTTACCCTCCCATCCTCCCCTCCAATGCGACGGAGGGGTAGCTGTGAGGTTTTGACACTACTGACGTAAGGTTTGCTAGAAAATGTAACGGTCTGAGCCAATCAGAACGAAATCATTTGCTAGCGTTCCTCATCTTTTCCCTCACTGATTTGATTGGCCTGTTTTCTACCCTTCCTTATCGCTGATAAGCTATATTTCCTTATCAGATAGGTTATCAGATGATAAGGTCCGCCCCTGCCCCTATTCAACACCCCACTAGAAGTCTTACGTATCGCTACTATTTTTACTGATCATCACATGTTACTATCATCCAACCCAACAGTAAAAAAAAAACTTATACGAACGAATGATTCTGAAAATTTTCGAATCTCAATTTTTTTTTTCAAGATTGCAGGCCACCGCCTTTTTCTACAGCAATGTAATGCAATTTCAATTCGATCAATGCGCGCGCAATGTTCAACGACGCCGCCTGACTCATCGACTTCGCTGAACTGACCACTGGCCTGATGGCATGACATTTTCTTAGTATAGCATGGCATATGGCCCGATTGATTTATCGTTAGTTGGTTGAGGGATCCAGAAAAAAACAACGTATACACAGCCTCGGATCAAACAACATAAGGTTATCCACTCCGGGATATCCATATCTCGATGACATGGCATAGCACACACGGGTCCGTCGGACGAAGAGCTCCTGAGGAGTGAATATTGCGTGAATAAAGAATATTGGAATAAGAAAGAGGAACAACGGAAATCAATTCTACACGTTCAGGTCTCTTATCGACTCGTCGTTATTCCATTCTCCCTCCCCCTCTTCCTCCTACCTTTACTCATACTATTCCTAATGCTTATGCGAGGTGACGACCATAAAGCTTCCATGCTGTCATCGTCGTACATCTGGCCTGCGTGCTGCCGTGAAACCGACGTTATCGTTCGAGAAGCAGAGTTAAAGAGGGGGGAGGGGGGCCGGGCTAGTTTTTGTACGAGGGGAGAGAAGAAAAGAAGCTTCGATTGCGACGGGATACAGAGATCCGTGCTCGAACTCCTCGTGTTCCTATTTTCTTCTTATCTTGCGTCTTCGTGCAAAGGCGGGCTACTGCGTCGGAAAGCAAGGTTTATAAGAGATCGTCTTAGTTCTTGCATTGATAGAGTAGGTAAAAAACTCCCGGTATGCTGTTTATCTCGAGTGTGTCGACGAGAGCACAAGCGACTTTGCTCTGGCTACGTAGAAACGTTGCACGAATCAAATCGGCGATGGAATCGGGCTATAGCTTAGTCACAGAGCTATATAGAGTTGGTGACCACCAAAACTGATCACAACGCACTTAGGAGAACATTTCGTGTCAGGGTGAAAGACCTGTTTTTACTTTGACTGGCCTCCTAGGTAACTCACACTATCAGTCTATTTTTCTTTTTTTCGCTATGGCGTTATAATGGGTTTGCGGCAGTTCATTATACCAAGTGAGTCATAAGTTTCACACAATAACCAACCGGCCATTGTATCTTAATTCCGCATTGTATATGCTACCCTCCTTGGATGGGGCGGAACAGGCACTGCTCGCTCTTATCTTATAGTCGTTACCATCTGATGTACGGAGTACGAGTGATGAGGTTGGTGGTCGCCAACAATAGCTATAACTAGATTCTATCGCTCACCATAACCACCCCAGTTTCTATTGGTAAAAGACGATAGTGGAGAATATGATGAAGGGTATTAGTCCAAGAGGGAGCCTACGAAGAGGGAGGAAAGCTTGATATATATGGCCATGGTGGGGTACAGTAGTAACCCTATATTCCAATCATTTCCATCGCTATCAGTCTTGCTAGTATAGATACTAAGTAGTTAGATTGGTGGTTACGGACAATAGTAGTTGTTGCCATTAAAACTATTAATTACTCATATAGTATGATGTTAGGAGGTTGGTAGTGGTCATTGGCTATGGCTATATAGGCTCTCATCAAATTCCATAGCCAACTTGATTGTGTTATATTAGCCATTAGGAAGACCTCAGGTCTTATTTATTTTAATTGAAAGACGCTTAAGTATAATGGAGATATGCTAAAAGAAAATTGAGCTTACATTTTGAAAGCAAGCTTTTATAGGAAGAATAATATAATACCTTTCCTTTTATGTTTATGTTACAGACATACTATCCAGGATCCAATTTCTGAAGGGCATTAAGAACTCTGGTTTGCAATGGTTTATCTACTTAGAAACTAAATAAAGGCCTATCAATGTTCATTAGAATAGGGATAGGGGGCACTAACTACCATTAGTTGTATGGGGCTGTGTGACTCGAGTCTTCCCTTAGTTTATGACACCTTCCCATCATAACTGCTTTTCATTATTAACTTAGGATCTACTACCCTTTTGTTAAAGACCGGTATTTTCAAGTTCTTTATGGTCTCCTTGAAAATAACAAGTCCTCCAGCGACATGTCAAGAGCACTAAGATTGCTTTCTTGTTCAGAACGGGGCTTTGCAGAAACGGATTTGGATATAAGAAACTCTATTTTCACTAGTTTTGCCTTTTGGTTAAAGCGAGCGGTAGCCATTTAGTGCAAGGTAAATATGGATAGTGAATAAGAAAATGCATCGGTGTTTATACATTATAACTAGCTGTTTAAGAAAATGAAAAAGAGAGGATATTTTCTAAAGTCAAATCCATATATACATATTCACCAGTCTGCGCTCCTCGTTTTTGTCTGAGTTCGAGCAGCATTATACAATATTACTCTGTTGTATTTTTAAAAGTATTATGGTAGTAAATAGGGGAACCCTAAGCCATAGGAGTGCTTGAGCGTATACATATATATTGCGATGATTTACATAAATTTCTCTCCTCTCCTAGGCCGTCAGTCGAGTTATGATTATCAATTCATTCCTTTCTTACATTTTAATTTATTTCTTTTCTTTAAACTCAACAATTAGACAGTTGGGTGCCGTAGAACGAAGCTCGCCTGAAGTCCCACACAGTCTCTAACAGCTAAGGGTGTTAGGTTTCTATCCTCAGAACACTGTCTGGGAATAAAGCATCGTGAGGGTATTAAGGTACAATAAGCGGTAGTAATATAACTGGTTCGATTCCTAATTAATAATTATATTAGTATTATCGGCCTCGCCGTTCTCTTCTAGCAAGTGCTATCTGTTCAGTTCTTGTTACGTTTTGCTGTGGATGGAAAATTGATCCACGAATGGGAACTATGTCCGGTCAGGGATCCTATTTTTACAATTCAGTTAGGCAACTGACTGAGGCAAGTGGGCAAAGTCTTTCACACAATGACTGAATGATCATTAAGTCACAATTCTATATTAAATATGTCACCCCCTGGCTGGGATGTAACACCTGTGAGGTTGGGAACTTTGAACTTCGCATAGAAGTGCTAGTGCGCGAGGGTTACAGGTAGACAAAGGGTTCATCTAAATGTATATAAACAGGTTGACGTTGTATCCTTAGTTCGAATTTTGGGTACCATACCTACTGCAGTTTCCATTCATAGGGGTTGTACATCGTGCTAAAACCTAGTGAGTTACAAGATTCAGGCAAGAAAACTACAACAACACTCCGTCTGCAAGAATATATGCTTTGGTCTTTTAAATCCGAGCTCGGAGAAGCGCTATCCCAAGTCCCAAGATACTGATAACAAAAGAAAAAGAAAACAAGGAATTTTCAAGCATTGGATACATGCAAAGCAAATGCCATACAAAGCTGTTAGCTGTAATATAACTCGGGCAAATTAATCAACTTAGTCTGAAAGATTGGTCTGGAAACTTCCACAGTAACTGGCTTTCCACGTTCGAGCATGGATGAATGCACTAATAAATGCAAAAGAACTAAGTGTTTAACAGCCAAACACTTGCACAAATGTTCGACTCCTTGGTCCGTGTTTCAAGACAGGTCGTTAACGACCGTTACGCCGACATGCTTGCGAAAAGCGCAGTCCTCGGGTCCGGTAAAGGTCAGAAGGATCCAATTGCAGACGCCACATAATGGGAGATACCATTTAATTTCATGTGATAAACTGGGTTGGGGCAAAATTGCCAGCTCAAACTACTCTGCCTGCCGTCAAGACACGTGGGTTTGATTCCCACGAATACGACATTCGGTCTCTCCGACCAGGTTAGCAACTTCAACAGCGGACAAGGGGTAAATCCCTGGAGTTTCCTGTTATATCCGGGAGGGGGGTGACACTTAATACCACCTTATACTTGCATAAAGACATGTTTTATGGAGAGAGGAACCCCATGGTGGAGTTACGGTCCAGGAAGAGGGGTGTCCTAGGGCAAACCGCTGAACCGGGTAAGACCTTTACATTGACTAGCTACTGATTCTTCCCGAATTTGTCTTATATATGCTGCCCATCTTCTAGAGGAATAACTCTTCTAGCACCGAAGACTTAGCACGGATTTAGGTAATCAAGTGTTATTGTGCAAAGAACTAAAATTATAGCCACTTTTAATACTGTAACTTATATATTACAACACCATCCTTGTTTCTTAACGAAGCACGTGCTTCCATGTACTTGAATACTTACCGCTTCTGATATATATATTGGCTTGATATAAGAGAGGCGATTGCGGCACACAAAATTCCATACATTCCTTTGCTTATTTTCTTACAAGTCATATCTTTAAGATAAACAGTACGATAGCTCGGTCCCGTAGATTGAAGCTTATCTTTAGTCTCTCACAGCATCATGCATACAACCGAGGGTGGTCGATCTTCTTCATCCCCAGTTCACAATGGCATCAAAAAGAAATCCCCGTGGGACCCCTTCTTAATTGGCTTCCATAGATTATTCTGTGGGACGTCTTGTAGAAAGAAATATTTTAATAGAATATTATAAATTTCTCATGATGTCATATTGTACAGTCGTAGTTTTATGTTCTCTTCGACAAGGGAATTCGGCTAAGCTGAAAAACCAGGGGAGCTGTTCCACGCGCAGATTCTTTCCGTTCTTTTCCTCATATTGCAAGTAAACCACGTGCAAGGCAATGTATACAAGCCACGTTATATCCATGTAAGAAAGCTTAAGTATATAATTAGTTAAGGTTGCAACCAAATTAGGTAATAGTACCGTAAAAGGAAGAATTAAGAATCTTCTACGCAGCTACTCTTATTTAGGAATGTGATTTGACATTACATAAAAGATCCGTGAAATGACATAGACACTATGCTATAACATGCCAATACATATGTATATGGAAGGGCGTGTAGGTGTATGATTGCTGTGCCGTATTATGCACCAACGGTATATTTCCATAATACGAGATATTTTCCCTACTGCCTGCTACCGTTACTTGTTTTTTACTCGTGGATTCAGAGCTTACTTTATTATTCTAAAGCTATAGCTAAACTATTATAAAATCCCTTTAGCAGGAATATTGTAAGATGGCTTGAAGGTTAGAACTCGAGAAATGAGGATTGATACTTAAGCGTATGTGTTATGGAAAAATAAGGGGCCTATTCGTATGTATGTTGCTTTGCATCAGCGTGTACTTTTGTTTCTAGTTCCTCACACAAAAACCCCACCGTTTTCTCTTCAAATGGGATGCAAATCGTGCCACATACACCCAAGATATTCTGAACTGCAATATATTATCGTAACTTGAAATTAAAGAACCTTGGTATATGACCTCCTTGGAAGTGAGCCTAAGATTATATTTAGCACCGCAAGCCTAACAAGTATTCTAGACCCCAGTTCATAAACCCTTTACACGGAAATAACTTGCCAATCCCTTTCATCGTAGATCTGAAGTAAATTAGCATCTAGATAGACTTATAAAGGAACAGTTAGGATTTTGGTTAACACTCATACTAGCAAGGAGATATGATAGACTATCATTACCGTTTTAGAACATCATAGCCCAGCTCAGCTGGATACAATCCGTTCCCTTACAGGCAATAGCCCTCCTAAGGATGCTGTACTTTTTATAGCGAATTTACATTTTGCATCATACAACTTGGCAACAATGTGTTATGTGATAAGACGCAGCAGGCATAACTATCTTGTTTTTCTTGCTACGGCGATAATGTGGATGTGAAGGAGAGTCACAAATGTCGGATGAAAGCTGAGTATTACTCATCTCAGTAAGGATGATGATAAGAAGTTAAAATGCTTCGTAGAATTCGCGGGCTAATTACCCTTGGCTGAGCTTATACACTTCCGGGACTAAGTCCAGATGGTGTGCGCCACAGTCGAATTTTAATCCCGGAGGTTTACGGAGGATCGCGGGGTATGTAATGGTTTTTCTATGTACTAAGTTTTGAATGGGGGAAAGGCGGGATCAGCTCAAGTTTATCTATACATCTGTCCCAGGGGGGCCTTGCAAGTGCCTAGATAACCACGATGTCGTGTGAGAGGCTAGAATTGCAACTATCTCTCCCTGATACGACGGCTTATACGCCGTACACTTGCTTTTTTCTGTTATGGAGTGCATACTATCTCGCACCCAATGCCCTGGCACACCGCTCCCGACACAAGAACAGTAGGATTATTCAAGTGCTTAATTGAGACTTGGGGGCATATATATAGATAAGTAGATATGTGTCCCTTTCTCCTTTTATTCTAACGATATCTTTTTAAAGTATTGTGATAGGTCATTATGGTCTGGATATTACAAAACTCCTTTTTATTGTTGTAGACTGGGGCCTATGCAGATAGATAGGATTTAAGCGTTAGATGGCTCATCATGGTTATAACCACCGCTAACTGATCCTCTGAGCACAAGGATGGAATAGCGAGGAGGGTATTCTTAGTAAATAACTATCAGGAAGAACTGACTACATATCTTTGACTATCTTTATTACGTCAGGATGACTCAGCAGGCCCTAGATGTATTAGTTCTCCTTTTGGGTTCACTATCCTTTTCTCTCTTTCTCTCTCTCTTTCTCTTTCTCATTCTCATGTATAGCTCCATAGCACGACAATATATCCCGTTGTGCCCAGAGCCCTGTGTGTGTCCTAAGGGGTTATCCCCCACAATCTTGTATGCATTGGAAATTCGTAGAGATTGACTTATTAGATTAAGTCTGGTTCTATACATTTATATTAACAGCAGTCGACTGACGTCGTCTTCATCCAGGTTTTAGTATATAACCATAGTATACATGCCAATATGTATCCTGCTTATAATTACCAGATAATTTCCTCTCCTTCACTCAGTATCAGCTTACGAAGTTCCATACATCGTATGCTAGAGTTATACTTCACGATAGACTAGGAATATATTCCTGTTTTACATTCGTGCCGCAAACAACCTCTTGCGTGCGTGTATGCCGGGACTAATGCCAGGTGTACAAGAGGCGCAGAGTAAACTAACAAGATAAGTGGCTACTACTGGAATAAGAATAATCGCTAACGAAAATTTCCCTAAAAGGTTTCGGGCCGTCTCCGACTCCTTTTACATCTGATTCATAATGAACCTCCGTCCTGTAGTGCTATCGTTGCCATATCTCTAGCTCTTAGCCCGTGATAATCCATCTATCATAAGAATTGTATGGTCATTACATACATACCACGAAGAGCTAGCATACAATTCTCAACAATTACTTTCGTACTCGGGAATTCTTGGTAAGGTCGTATGGAGGACGACTTATGTTCTATCAAGCCAATTTCTAGCCATACAGCGCCACGGTACGCAATAGTTCAAGTTAGCTGACAATATCTGCCGCTGCACTCTAGGAGATGAACATGATGGCGACCTAAGGTTTATCGGGGTTTGGAAGGCATGATGAAGAATTTGCTAGAATATTCCTCGTCGAAGGCATCCTCATTTATCTCTCCACATATCTACCACCACATATGGGGGCACGAAATATTGATCACCGGATCCAATTGGAAACCTAACAATGCAATAAGCCATAAGTTTGCTATTGTAAACACCACGTTTCCGTCTTACATCAGCGTGCACTGAAGTTTCAACTTGTCTAGTACCTATTTTCAAAAGCGGCCGAGGCCGACGAGTTTTGTCGTTGTCTATGTCGAAGAAGACCGCACATACGAACAAATATGTTATCCTGCAACAAAGATATGCTCGCGCCAGTTCTAGAAGCGTATGATATTAGCAAACTGTTCTTCAAAGGAGTATATCTCCGAAACACTACTGATATTTTGAAATATGAAGGAATCCAAAGAAAGAAATAGAGCACTGTTTGACTTTTTTTAATCTGAAGTCATATCTATCAAAGTCCTTAAATCCTCACAGGATAGGGTAAGCAGCCAATAATGCATGGCTCGTGAGCTGTGTCGATTACACTTGACTATATCAAAAAGATGTAGTTGTGTGGCTAATGGGTAAATATGGCTTTTCTACAAAATGATTTGTAGGTAACGAGTGTATCTGCAGTATAAGCCTAGACTTTGCAGATCTAAGGATTTGTGTAAGAGCAATGTAAAAATACCCCTTCACTCCGTTTACAAAGGAAATATGTGGACGTTAGTTTCGGTTGTGACGGCTTCTGGATCTATTAGTGGTATATATGGCTATAGTCAGCAACTGTAACACCATCATCCTTTGCACTCGGAGGAGTTCGTCCTAAGCTGTACCGAGCTCCGAACCCCTTTATCGGGCGATTGTGCCGCTACCAGCAACCAACAGCCAACAGCTACCTTTAAGGGAACCCACATAAATACCGCAGATGGATCTTATCTTAATGACCTAATAAAACAAATAGAAACAATGCCTAGATTGGCTAATACACCGCGTTTTCGGAATACCATTGGCGAATTGTTGCTGCACTGACTTGATACCGTTATAGCAGGATCGTGGCTGGGTGAAAGAAACAACGTTAACTCCGGATGCTTGGTCATAAAAGACTGATGAAAGCCACGTTCAGTAGAGTAGTATCAGAGTGCGACACAGGACTAGGGGCTCCATAGTGATGGATCTCACCCCTAGCGCTAAGGATTCTCTGCAATAAAACTTGCCCAGAGTAGCCAGGCCTGCCAGGAATATGCACAACCAACGCCCCTCCGTTGGCTCCATTGGCTTGGCCCATGTAGAAAGATGACCAAACATAGACACGAAATAACGCTAGGCACCAACAGACTCATGAAGGATGAAAAACATGAACCACGAAGTACAACACGTGTAGGCTAGTTGGATTAAATAACGCGGGTAATTAGTCTATCTTAAATAACCTTATAAGTCCGGCACGTGTAAGCGAGGACTATAGGATTCTGTATAGTAAGTAGTCTATATACTAGCCTGTATAGTAGTCCGGTATTCCCTTCAGCGCTTTCCCATAGAGTCCTAGCCCTAGAACGAATCTCAGGGTCTTTTTTTTCTTTATTCAGGGTCTCATTAAGGGTCTCAGCCGCAGCCGAGCGACCGGAATTATTGGCTAATCAAGCTTACGTACCTAACCATGCATCTCGCTTCCTTCGTAAGCATGTGCTGAGGCGTTTGTCTCAGCAACTGCTTCAATTCCTCTGTTAGCTTTGCCGTCCAGACCAACCATGCGAGGCATGCTGCGCGCTGAGCAATCCTCGCTCATGGGTTCATGGATCAACAACAGGCTGGGTCCTTTTGCCAGGGAAATGGCGTCTTGAATGTAAGAAATTCAGAGGTTTCAGAGAGATAAAGCAGCATGCATCCACTACTACTACGCCGTACTAGTGCAGGATGATCACATGGCCTACTACATGCCTTCGGAAATACATACAAGATAAAGTCGGAGCCGGTATCAAAGTCAGGAAAAAAAGAGCCAGGAGATTGACTGGTGGCGGGAACAATTATATAATGGCTATTAGTGTTGAAACAGATATTGCTGCTGTTAGTGTTGTTGTTGACGAGACAGGTACGATGTCTTCTGCTGTGAACACCGAGTTTTCAGCTGGGCGGGCTAGGGCTGATAGTGCCAATCGCATGTCTCCGCCGGCTCATCGATCACGACAACAGCCAGGATCTGCGGTGCGTCTTCATCAGTCATCTTCCACCTCTACAACAAAAGAAAAGTAGGGAAGACGAAAAAGAAACCTATTCTGACCTGTTCTGAGAAATATAGTGTGAAGAATGCCGGCGGAAACGGATCCGATGTGATCGGGGAACACCCCAATGTTTAGCCTGTGCTAACTCGGGCACCAAATGTGTTGTGACGACATGCGCGCCCCGGGGACCGAAAAAGGGACACCTCAGGTCGTTACAGAAGCAGATAGGTCAGTGGGCAAATTTCCTGCATGTGCCGTCGCGTGCAACTGAAATTTATTGAGTACTGTTCGCTGACCGAAGATGAAAAACGAACAGAAGAACTCGAGAATCGCCTTAAAAATCAAAGGGGCGATCTGGTAGCAGTCCAGACTCACGTTAAGTCGAGCTCCAGCTCAGACGGAGTTCCGGCTAGTGATATTGATAACGAAAGCAATCGGCGGTACAGCTTAATGGAAGATTCGTCTTTCTCCCCTCAGGACATGAATGCTTTCTGCGATATGCCGAGCTGGACTCCATCTTTGGAAAGTCTAGGTATGGAGAACTTGGATCCAAATATCATGTTCTCGAGTTTACTCCCAGATGGCCACGTTCAACCGGACCAACCTCTCGCTCCTCTGGGGTCTGTATTCCATCCCAATGGGATGATTTGCAATGATCTGTAAGTGACCAATCAACTTGGTTAGGGAAAGGCCAGTATATTTACTGTCTACTATAGAGATCAACTCTATTTCGATAGAGTTCACCCATTTGCGCCTATTCTACAGGAGCCTCGCTATATGTCTTGGTCTAAACGGCCAGACAAGACGAAACCCCAGATGTGCCTGCAGTATGCTATGTGGACATTAGCTTCATCCCTCTCTACACAATTCGAACTTGAACGGCGGGGGCTCTATACCGAGGCGCGACAACTTCTAGTCTCCCTCGAAGCCGAGAATCAGGCCAACCATATAAGCTTGAATTGCGTTTCCATAGAGCAGGTTCAAGCTTCGATTCTACTAGTACTATACGAATTGACCAACACCGACTGCAACTACCAGCGAGGAATATTATCTGCCGGAGGGGCTTTCCGCTTGGTGCAGATGAAAAAGCTGTACGAGATCGACGGATCAGGGGCAACACATTCTGGCTCTAGCCCTGGCGGCCAAGCTGATTGGGTTGAGTTAGAGTCTATGCGGCGAACCTTTTGGCTCGCGTATATGATCGACCGCTTTGCCAGCGCAATTGATGGCTTGCCTTTAGCCTTCAATGAACGACAAGTATGCTCCTAAAACCCCTTTTCTTCCTCGGCGTCGGATTGCAAATGACTGACTTTTAATTAGATTCGTACCCGTCTACCAGCCCCAGAGGCAAACTTCACGAGTGGACGGCCCATTACGACTTGTTTCCTCTCCGAAGTGATGAACGGGCTCGATGCAGACTATCCTTGCGACAACTCGAGCCCCTTCACCACATCTATCTTCATAGCTACCCTGTGCGGCCGGGCCCTGGAGCACAAGCACTTCCTGCCCTACGCGAGCCAGAGCCAAGGCATCGCCACATACGACTACTGTCATCAATTCCAATCGAGACAACCGCTCAACGCGCTACTGAGCCAGCATATAAATCTGCTGTCGAATCACGTCTCGATCGCGTCCGAGAGACCGGACCCCACGCTCATTTTCCTAGCCCTACTTGCGCACATGGCGGTCTTCATTCTGTTTGAAACCATAGAATCTAAGCTGCCGCAAGGCGCGGAAGCCCAGTCCCAGGAGACCGACGCTCTGCTGGTGGACTATAAACAACGCTCGCTGAATATCGTCCATAATCTAGAGGCCCTTACTAGCATACTGGGGAACCTCAACCATTTTCGGGTATGTCATTTTTAAAAAAGAAATTCAATAATAAGAGAAATTTCTTCAGCGAACTCTATATAGGGGTATAATGAAGACTATGTCGGCTTGATAACAATACTAACATTGCTTATAGACACATCCTCTTACCCCAATCCCCCTCCTGCTCAGCGCCAGGTTCTGCCTCGCGCGTACCGGAACAAACGATGCCTACGGTACCCTACTTCTTTCCCTCCACGCGGCATTGACGAGACTCGGAGAGTCCAACGGGCTCGCGCGAATTTGCTTGCAGCGGGTGAGCTTCGAATGCGACAACAAAGAAATGATATGATGATGTGGGGGGTCTCGCAAAAAAAAAAAAGAGAAAAGAAAAAAAAACCTAAAGACGCGACGCCCGCCCCTTCTCCTTAACTATAAGATAGATTTCCCATCAAGACGTGTTTTATTCGTACTGGCGAAATCGGACACGACAACGATGTCCCCCCTTTGATAGAACATATATATAAACATAGAGCGAGCTAAAGAACAGATAGACTCGGGTCCGGCACCATCAGAGAGAGATGGAAGATGCCTTGTATGCTTATGTTGAGAGACGGAAAGACAACCACTGTTATTATTACTTGTTTATTCTAGATATCAAAGAACCTATCTATTTAGTTAAATACAAAGTGGAGCTTTGGAAAGGAGTTATATATGTGCTCCTTTTCTTGTGCCTCATCCATATTATCCAGCTCTATAGACCGACGGGAAAAGAAAGATTGCGTGACCCAATCTTTCGACCTGATGATCTTCCCTTGTGTAAAGTTATGACAGAGTCCAATAGTCGTGAGACATGTAGCTTTGGACGACAGAACACGTCTCGCTTGTGAAAAGCTCCTATTGTGAAATCGCTACTTACATGGCCACGTAGTTTAAGCTTGAAATTAAGTGCGCCAGGGCATTACTCCCGTCCGGCGTGGCGTGTGCACAAAAATGGCGGGCGCCGCCACGTTCGCGGATAGGAGAATTACATAGTGAATAGTGCTACCATAGGCCAAGTCCGCCTTTTCCCATCGTCAAGCTCCCCATTCTCACTTTTTTTCCCCCCTTCTTCTCCTTGACCTATTCTGCATCGTACGAGCAATCCTACAAAGCGGAGCGAGATAAGCACAAAAGAACTCTGTTCTTGGCAAGCGAAAACCGCTTTTTGCTTTTTGCTCCTGGAGAAATTGTATAGGCTGAATCATACGAGCTGAGTCAAAAAAGGTGAAATTATTTCCCCGGATGATAACTCCTGGACAGGGGTTTATACCCGCTACTGCAAAGTATCTCCGGTGGCGTAAGCTGTGCCGTGCCGTACACTGTCTGACTGTGCCGTAGGATGTGCTGTCCTGTATCTGGTCCGTCGGTCTTAGTATTCTCCAGCGAAGTGCCGTTCCAGGGTAAACCCATAAGAAGTTAAAAATACACACGGACATAAGAATTACTATGCTTGGAGCTTACCTATACATAACATGTAAATCCATCTGCAGCCGTAATATGTACCCAAGAGGGACAGTTTTTTATCGTCATGTATTCGATAAAATTATCTTATTTGGCGCGTGGCTGTCATTCATGTGTGAATCGAAGTCGATTTTGATGTAAAGTCATGTCATGAATGAACAGGTTCACCCATGGCCAGAATGGAATACTCAGCACTCTTAGAATCCGTGCCCATCGCACAGGAGAACCTGCGGCTCATTGGCATTAGCGTCTTGTCCTGTCTGCTAATCTACATTTTGTACCGGCTTGCGCTTCCGAAGCCTATTCCCGGAATCCCCTATGATCGCGATGCGGCACGACACATCCTGGGGAGTGTTCCCAGCCTGCTCAAGCTCGAAGCTGAGACGGGCGCGACTTTCGTCGACTACATGATCCACCAGAGCGAGAAGCTCAACTCTCCAATTTTCCAGGTCTTCCTAGGGCCTTTCGTGCGCCCTCATGTGGTGCTGGCCGATTTTCGGGAGTCGCAGGATATCCTCTTGCGACGCAGGGAGTTCGACCGCGCCGTGGAGTCGATGAGCGGTGTTTTCGCCGGTATGATACCGGATCACCACATCCACATGAAGACAAATGGCACCTGGAAAGCCCATCGCAAGCTGCTCCAGGATATGATGTTGCCCAATTCCTTGGCTAGCGTCGCGGGGCCCATGATCCACGCCAACACGTCAGAGCTCATCAAGCTTTGGCGTCTCAAGGCTAAGATCGGCGGCGGTCGGCCCTTCGACTCTCATAAGGACGTTTTCCAAGGAGCCCTGGACGCCATCTTGGGCGTGGCGTTTGGCAAGGACTTTAAGCACCATGCGATACGACCCAAGGTCGAATACCTCAGCAGCCTGGACGATGCCGCAATTAAGGAACTAGGCTTGAACCGCACGGAAACGAATTATGATGAGCCAGTTACCTTCCCAGAGGGTCCAAAGGACAAGGTCATAGCTGCGATTCTGGACCTCGCAGATTCTCTCGACGGCATGCCAGGCTCAGCCTTCCCCAAGCTAAAATGGGCCTGGATTTCGCGAATGACCAACGCCCGGCACGCTATCAAGACGCGGAAGCAATTCATCGAGCGCGAGCTGAAACGCGCGGTCGAGCTACAAAAGACCAAAGAAGGCAGCGGGAAGGATCCGCGAGCCCGTGCCCAATCCGCAATCGAACTGATGGTCCGCAACGAGAGAGAGATGGCCAAGAGCAGCGGCAGAAAGCCAAACTACCTGTCACCAGTGATGAACGACGAGGTATGCCTTACCCCTGACCGCCCCCACACATATGCCCCTCCCTACCTTGCCTATTGACCAACGACTGACGTGAACGAAACATTCTATTTTTAGATCTTCGGCTTCGTCGTCGCCGGCCACGACACCACCAGCACGACCGTAAACTGGGGCGTCAAGCTCCTCGCCGACCACCCGCAGATCACGACGCGCCTGCGCGCTGCGCTGCAGCGCAGCCACCCGGCCGCCGTGCGCGAGCGCCGCAGCCCCAACATCGACGAGATCCAGGGCTCGCGGATCCCGTACCTCGAGGCCACAATGGAGGAGCTCCTGCGGTGCGCGGGCACGACGCCCAGCGTCGACCGGGTGGCGCTCTCGGACACGGAGGTGCTGGGGCACCCGATCAAAAAGGGCACTATGGTTCTGATGCTAGGCACGGGGCCGAGCGTGCTGCGGCCGGGCTTCGCCGTCGAGGAAGGGAGGCGCAGCGCGAGCTCGCAGGCGGCGCTGCGGGACGGCAAGGCGCGGGCGTGGGACCCGGCGGACATGGGGTTGTTCATGCCGGAGCGGTGGCTCGCGGGGGAGAACCAGGAGGTGTTCGACGCGACGGCGGGGCCGCAGCTGAGTTTCGGGCTGGGGGGCAGGTCGTGCTTCGGGAAGAAGATGGCGTACCTGGAGCTGCGGATCATACTCACGCTCATTGTGTGGAACTTCGAGCTGCTGCCGTGCCCGGCGGAGTTGTCGGGCTACGAGTCCATTATCGGGATTACGAATAAGCCGCTGAAGAGCTACGTACGGCTGCGGGAGGTAAAGCTCGGTGAAGATGCTTAGGTTATTTGAGGTATATAGGTAGTTATGAAGAATTTACGTATATAGATTGCTGTAACATTTCAGGGGGCGGATATCAAACCTATCTCCTATACTCCCTTGGCAACTTGGAGATGCATTGTAAAGTAGGTTACTACATAGACTAGTTAGAAAAAAAAATTGACTTGGTATTCTGAATAGGCCTATATTGTGGAATCCATTCTGCTTTTTCAAAATAACTTATTACCTTGTGCTGTGTAGTGTACTTTGAAGAGAGCTATCCCAGAAGACCAAAACACATAATTTACATGTGAAATCTTGACGATCACAGTGCCGGTTCCCGCGACATAGGTCCTTATTAGCGCAGTTTACCTGCATAGTAGCGCCGTTAAGATACTTAGGTCGTACGTAATAGCGGCCGCGTAATAGGGCTGTGTAAATAAGATAGCATGGGAAACCCAACAACTCCCATGGGAATTGCTTTTTCCCATGGGGGCGTCCCACATATTTCTTGGCGGGGGGAATCCTATAGGATTCTCGCTATGAAACGTTGTTTTTGGAAGATTGTTCTTAAGTCTATAAGATTTTAGATGATCTGAGAGTCCGTAAGATTTTAGTGTCATGGGAAATGATGAGAATATTGTGGTGATAAGGGGATGAACCAAATTTAATTATACTCTTTTAAGCCTATAGCAAAACATATCATTTTGAGACATCGTCAGAATTTGTAAGGGGTAACAACCTCTTTACCGCGTTCCACGGGAAGTTCCCGGAATAAAACAAATCCCACGAATCCCCATAGGAGTTTATAGGACATAGACAATTGTTAGTAGTCTAGGAATGTATACCCCTAGTATGTAAATTGTATGGAAACCAACGATCGACTAGTATTTGTGTTATTAAGGGTCATCTTATTACCGCCGAACCTAGCCACAGCAGGCCACAGTTAGCCATCTCCCCCTTTTTCTCAAAGTCAGCGATCGCCACCTATGTCGGCGACCACTGCCAATGATTACAACATCATTGTCTGCAATTACTATTTTCCCAGTGTTGACAATAGATTTAATTTTGCCGGCAGTATATAGTGGTGGTGGTTGCAAATAATGAGGTGGTCGTCGCCGGTAATTGGAAGGTCGCTAACATGTATGTATAAAGGGAGGAGAGCCAATCTTGGTGATGGTCCCGTACCTTGAGACCATCGTACATATATGGGTATTATGTTATCTGTGAGAGGTTTGTACGCGATGAAGATTACATACAATGTATAAAAGTGTTCAGACGTATAATTCCTTTTTATTTCGACAGTCATATTGTCCCTGATTATTTTCAAAAATATGCCGTTTCGAATATAGATAACTATGTACACTTAACATAATCAGCTATAACCATCTTTAAGACTGTGACCAACCTCTTGAATCGTCTCATGTCGGAGACGATCTCAGAGTCCTCCTTCCCCCGCTTCACTATAGCTAAAGGTTATGAGACTACATTATTACGATTATGAATAGAGCAATGAATACTAGTACTATTCGAGTATGTCGATTTTGCAGCCACAGTCGAAAGAACAAAAGCAGGCCCAGACAATATAGTAAAGGGGGGTTAGGCAGTTGGCGATAGCAACAACTAAGGAGGTGTGGCCAGCCATAGTAATGATTGACCACATCCCCCACCTTTTAATGGTTATGTGTGTATGTAAGTGATTATACAGAATAAGACCACATGGCTTTCAGAAATTATTATACGTGTGTATGACGTCCTTGAAAATGATATGGTATGGGGTCTGGCATATTTTTATATGGCGTAAGACAGTTTTCTATGGGATACCACATTGGAGAAATAGTAATAGGTATTGGATATAGACGTAATTACTCAGACAGCTGACAGTGCCTCAATAGTACTATGGGGGCAGTAGAGCCATATATCTTGTTCACCTGCAAAGATACTGTCATAGTATTGTTACACACACTTGTATATATAAGACCATCCACTGTTAGGCCTACCACTAGTAGCATGCCTCCATTACATCTACATCTCAAATACAACACCATGACCACGATACTATGATAGATACAAACACCACTTACCCATGTAATGGTGTAAATATGATTATTAGATTCAGTATGTAAGAGTGAAAGTCTTCTAGCTAACAAGCTGCAACTAACTGGAAGATTTTCTTTTTTTAATAATTATCGCAAACTACTCCAAGTTAATTCGTCCCAACTCAGCAAAAGGTATGACATTAGATCGTCTAAGACGCGATTCGTTTTGCAGTCACGAAAGGCCTCAAGTTCCTGTATTCATTGTGAAATGGTATGAAATTGTAGAAAAATCTATAGCTAAGTAAATACAAAATCTCTAAACGTGAGAGAGCATAATAATACGTTAAAGGAAAACCCATAAATACATGATCCATAACATAACTCCAAGATAGAAAGTCAGATAAAAGTGAAATATGTGAGTAGCTTCTTTTTTGTTGTGTGTGTGTGCAGTGCAGTAGTCGTCGTCGTCCTTTATCCAACAATCTATCTTGTCTTATCATCCATCCGTCTCATCCCATCTCATCTTATTTTCTTTATATTTATATTTATTTATTTATTTAGCAGGAGCAGCAGCCTGCTGCATGATCAAGTCCTCGACGAACTCAGCCAAGACCTGGAGCGACTTCTGCGGGCTCATGATGTGCAAGAACGGCACGTCAGCGCGGAACGCCGCCCAGAACCACGACCGGAACTCGGACGCAATCATGCTGTCGACACCAAACTCGGGCAGCGCCTTGCGCTGGTCCACCTGGTCCAGCGGCATCAGGATCAAGCTCGAGAACCGCTTCTTCATCAGGTTGAGGATCGCCTCCTGCATGCTGGCCGCCGAAGCTTCGGGCGCCAGTGTTGGTGCCAAGCTAGCCGGCGCGTCCTTGAACCACGGTGCCGCAGCGGCAGTGGCGGCCGCTGCGCCGGCACCCGAGGAGGATGCCTCTGAAGCCGCGGCGCGGGCTGCGGTCTCGGCCTGGAAGGAGGCCCGGAGCAGGGACGCGCGCGCCTCGACCATGACACCGTGGGTGGCGACGTCGAAGCCACGGGCGGCGAGGGAGCGGAGGCCGTCGGCCTCGAGACCGGTGAGCAGGTGGGACTCCTTGACAGCGGCGCTCTGCTCGCTAGCGAGCGCGAGGTCGACGACCTGGAGGAGCTCGTCTTCGTTGAGGGGCTGGATGCCCTTGCGCAGGAGCAGGGCTTCGATCTCGGGGTTCTCGTGCAGGTAGCCGACCTCGGAGATCATGCCCAGGCCGACGGAGACGCAGGGCTGGCCGCGGGACCGGCGCCAGCGTGCGAACGCATCGAGGAACCCGTTCGCCGCGCAGTAGTTGCTCTCAGTGGCGGTGCCGACGGTGCCCGAGATGGAGGAGGTCAGCAGGAAGAAGTCCAGCTCGTAGCCCACGGCGATGCGCTCCACCGCGTTGTGCAGGTTCCAGGTTCCCTGGTACTTGGGGTCGATGCCGGTGTGCCAGGCCTCGTTGGGCATGGTCGAGAAGAGGGCCTCGTGGAGACCCATGGCGGCCTGGATGACACCGCCGATCTGGCGGCCGGTGGCGACGCAGGCGGTAACCGCGGCGGTGACATCGGCCACCTTGCAGACATCACCGCGGACTACGTCCACGGTAGCTCCGGCCTGAGTCAAGCGGAGGACGAGCTGCTGGGCACTGGGCTTGTCGGCACCAGAGCGGCCTAGGAAGACGAAGTGGCGAGCACCGCGCGACATCATCCATCGGCTCAAACTGCGGCCTAGACCACCGAGACAGCCGACCAGGAGGTAGATCTTGTCAGAGTCGAAGCGGCTGAGGTAAGGAGCCGGGGCGACGGGCACGCGGGCCTGGGGGTTCTCCATGGAGATGACCACCTTGCCGACACGGTCCTTGTTGCCGAAGAAGCGGTAGGCCTGCGAGACCTGGGTGATGTCGAACACTCGGCTGGGCAGGGGGTCGATCTTGCCGGCGCGGTAGAGATCGAGAGTCTCGACCATCAGGCGGTCCCAGATGGCGCGGTTGTAGGGGTCCTTGGCGTAGAAGAGCTCCGACAGGTCGAAGGCAGTGAAGGTGGCGTTCTTGAGGAAGACGCGCATGTCAAGTCTACCAGCGTCGATGAGCTCGCGCTTGCCGACCTCGACAAAGCGGCCGAAGTCCGCGAGACAGCTCTCCCAGCTGCTGTGCATGAGGTCGCCGACCAGCGAGTTAAGAACAACGTCGACGCCGCGGCCATTAGTGGCATCACGGACGCCCTGGACGAACGTGTCGTCGCGCGAGTTGAAGATGTGGGAAGCCGGCACGCCGAGCTCGTTGATCAGGTAGTCACGCTTGCCCTGAGAGCCGCAGGTGGTGTAGACCGTAGCGCCGATCTGTTGGGCCAGCTTGATGGCTGCGATACCGAAGCCGCCGGAGCCGGCGTGCACGAGGACCGACTCGCCCTTGCGGAGGTGAGCGCGGTCGTTAAGGGCGTATAGCGCGGTGGCGTAGACGACCAGGAGCGTGGGAACGACGGTGAACTCCTCGTGGTCAAGGAGCTGGTGCACGCAGCCGACGGGCACGCGGGCGGTGGTGCCGATGTGGAAGGGAGCGTAGGCGACGACGCGGTCGCCGACCTTGAGGCGCTGTTGCTCGCCATCGGCAGTGGGGCCAACAGCTGTCACGACACCGGAGAAGTCGAAGGCAGTGGTCTTGTTGCGGGTCTCGACGCGGCCACCCATGGCGTACACGTCCTTGGCGTTGAGACTGACGGCCTTGACCTCGATATCGACAAAGCCCGTGGCGGGGGGCGCATCGTCACCTGGCTCGCACATCTGCTGGAAGTACATAGTGTCGGTGACACCGGGTCGGCCGATGGTGAGGCGGGCAGGGTTGGCCTCAGCCAGGGTCTGGGTCTCAGCCTTGACGGTCTGGGGGTTCAGACGGCGGCGGAAGAGAGAGTTGGTCTCGGAGTCAGGGGCGTATCTGCTGACGTTGACAACACCGTCGACAGAGATGAACTCGCAGTCGTCCTGCTCGTAGAAGGCGACGAGGCCTGAGACAATGTTGCGGCACATGTTCTCGACCTCCTTAGGGTCGGGACGTTGTTGCTTCTGGGCGAAGGCAGGTCCAACATCCAGAATCGACCATCGGAGCCTGGGCTGCTCCAGCATCACAGCGCGCGAAAGGCCGCTGGACAGGGTGAGGTTAGGGTCGGGGGCGTTTCCAAGCATGTTCGCTCCAGTGACCCAGAGTAGGTCAGGTACCACATCGAGGACGGATCGGAGGCGGTCCATGTCCTTCGGGTTGATGCTGGCAAGGAATTCGGCCTCAACCTCGAGAAGTGACACGCACATGTCATCCTCCTTAACCTTCACAGTGTCGAGCTTGTCCAGTCCGATGATGTTCACTTTGTTTACGCCGGCCTTGACTTGCAAGTAGGGAGCCAATACCTTGGCGAAGTCGGCAGCGCAGCTCGAGGCTTGCTCAGGTAGCAGGATCACTGCGTTGCGGCCCTGCAGCTTGGTAGTCTGAACGTTACGGGCAGCCAATAGGACTGAAGTTCCAACATCCCAGACTTGGAAGCCAGCGTCTCGCAGAGCAGCCGCGGCGGCATCCGACTTGCGCATCACGACGACACCGCGAGAGGATACGAGGGAAGCAAGACTTCCCTCCTCGGTAGTGTTCTTCGCCCAAGCGCGAGCACACTTAGTGCTGGTGCTCGGCTTAGGGACGACGACGACATCGAAGGGTCCTTCGGCGTCATCCTGCACTGAAACCTCCCCCTTCTCATTGAGAAGATCCCCGGCGTGCCATGACTGGCAGCGAGGGAAGGCAGTGTCCTTGCCGAGCATGTTCAGCCACTGCTTGGCCTTGTAGCCCTGGGCATCCCCACCAACTTCCAGAACGCGCATGTCAGGCTTCTTGTGGCCAGCGAGAGACAGAAGAGCGCCAATGACAGCGAGGCTCTCATCGTCGCGCACGTCGTCACTCTGCTTCTCTACGAAGTCACTTACGTACTTGCGTAGCGCCGCAGTGGACTCAGGGCCCAATCGAAGAACATCAGGCTGCCACTGTACTCTGAGAGTAGGTTGGCGCTCCATGTAGGCGGCCAAGGGGTCAACAACCACATCAGCACCGTCTTCACCTGCTGCATCGGTCTGTGTCTGTTGCTGCTGGGCGACCGAGATTGCGTTCTTGCCAGTGTAGCGAGACATGCGGCCGTCTCTGTAGTCAACAACCAGGGCACCGCTTGCGTCCCGCATGGTGCAGTCGATGCGGCCACTCGAGAATCCCATATCTTCGGACTTCACGTGGATCTCGCCCTCACCCTCAGTGGTAGTAGGGGGCTGGATGGTCATCTCGGCGAAGAAAACGGGGAGCCAGGTCCTAAGAGAGGCGACATGGCCAGCGGTACCGCTCAAGCAAGCAGCTTGGAGACCGGCATCGATGGCGATGGGGTGCACCGGGTAGAACTCGTATGCTCCCTCAACGACGGGTGCCATCTTAGCAGTGGCGATAGCCTCACGTCGCGATCGTGCACTGTCCGTTCGCAGGCTAGTCAGCGACCTGAACTGGGGGCCGAAGCACAGGCCCTCCTCCTGCCACTTGGAGTACCAGCGGCCGGTGGATCCCCAAAGGTCGAAGCCCTCGGCGTTGGCCACAGTAGTGCAAGTGTGGTCGACTCCCTTGCGGCTTCGGATCACACGGATGCTTCCGGTGCAGTGGACGGTGGTCTGACCAGAGGTCCAGTAGATGGACGACATGGAGAAGTCGTGCCAGTCAGAGGAGGTGTTGGCGCCCGAGATCTTGCGTCGGGACATGGTAGTGTGCAATTCCAAGTCCTTGGACGCCTCATCGGTCTCCTCGGGGATGACTAGAGCAGCGCTGATGTTCACGTTGCGGAGCTCGAAACCAATGTCGGTACGTCCCTCCTTAAGTTCCTTCTTGATGCCGGTGGCCTGCGATACAGCTTCAATAGCCATGGCCATGTAGCCAGCACCCGGGAACACGACCTGGTCCTCGAGCTTGTGGTCCTCAATCCAAGGCATCTCCTTGGGCTTCAAGCAGTTGCGCCAGGTGAAGTCGATGCCGTTGCCAGTCAAGGCAGCCGTACCGAGAAGCTCGTGGCGGAGATACTTGCGGTTGCGTAGCTCGACACTGGTACGGGGCTCGTTCCAGAGCAACCCGGCGGAGTAGTCCCAGGGGTAAGTTGGTAGCGCGTGGAGGATCTCGACAGAGGAATCGAGCTCGTTCACTCCCTGCCACTCTAGCTCATGACCCTGCATGAAGAGAGTGCCAGCGAGGGTCTTGACACATGCGCTAGCATCTTGGTTCCTGATCAGCATGGATGAGTATGGAACAGACTTCTCGTCCAACTTGATCGACTTGCGGATCTGCTGGATGGGTCCCTTAAGAGCGGAGTGAGGGCCAATCTCGATCAAGTGGATCTTCTTGCCAGGAGCATTCTGTACTAGCGAGGCCAGTGCTGCGCTGAATTGCACAGGTTGCTCGAGGTTGTTGCGCCAGTAGATAGCGTCTGTGGCATCTTGAGATGGGGTTGACTCAGACGAGCCCATGACACGAAGCTTCTCGGGGTTGTGGCCAACAGAAGAGTACATCTTGACCTTCTGGGCCTTCTCGGACTTGGCGCTCGACGAAGCCGATTCAATACCAGAGTCAGAGGTGGAGCTAGAGATGTCGAACACAGGCGCCAAAAGCTCTTCGTATAGGGGTCCGATCTCCTGCATCATGTGGGAGTGGTAGGCACGCTCGTTGGTCTCCAGCTTGCGGGCGAACTTGCCCTGGCTCTTCAGCTCACCTTCCAATACTTGGATGGCGTTGGGAGAGCCACTCAGAGTCACGCTTTCGGGAGAGTTGATGCAGGCCACGCGAGCCTGAGTATCCAGACCCTTGCTCTCAATGATGGCCTTTGCGGCATCGGGACCCAAGCCAGCAGCCATCATGCGTCCCTTCCCTCGAAGCTCGCCCACAGCGTAGCCTCGGAAGTAGGCGGCCAAGATGGCTTGCTTTGCGCTGAGCAGACCAGCGGCGTAGGCAGCACCCATCTCACCTGAGGAGTGGCCGACGACGGAGGTAGGCTGAATGCCCCAGCTCTCAAGCATGTCCACAAGAGCGATCTGAACAGCAGTGCAGATCGGCTGGCTGCGAGTCGCGTTGTTAATCTGGCTAGTCGCTGGGCTGTCCAGAAGCGTCTGCTCGAGAGTCCAGCTCGGGGTGTAGGGAGCGGGGATCGCCTGGAGAACATCGTCAAGCTCACGGATCGTGCGGAGGAAAAGCTTGCTCTCAGACAGCAACTCCTTAGCCATGCCGGCGTATTGAGCACCTTGACCTGTGAAGACGAAACCGAAAGGCAAAGCATCATCAGCCCGACGCTCTGCCACTGAGGTAGCCTCAACATTGGCTGCATCGCCGTAAGTCGCCACCAGGTACCCGCGGTAGGGCAGCTGGTCACGGCCCTTGGCGAGAGTGTGGCTCAAGCTTTGAAGCTTCTCAAGGCTGTCGCATTTCGAGATTTCGCTGGAGATCTGTTCAGCCAACGTCTTGAGCGCACCAGCTGATGCCGCGGAGGCGGGTACAACAGCACGGTACTTGGTCTGTTCATCTGCTACTGGCATGATTTCCTTAGGTCGCGAGATAGCGAGGTCACGAAGGAAGCTCTCGGCAGATTCGAGAATGACGTGTGCGTTGGCACCACCGTAGCCGAAGGAGTTGATACTAGCACGGCGAAGAGCCCGTGGCCATTCCTCCATGGTGGTCGCGACCTTAACGTTACGCTCCTCCAGTATAAGCTTGGGGTTCAGCTTCTTCACTCCGTATGAAGGGGCGATTCGGCCTTCCTCGAAGGACTTGACCACCTTGATGATAGAGGTGAGACCGCTAGCTCCTTCGCTGTGTCCGACGTTCGACTTGACACTTCCGATTAGGAGAGGAGGACCATCAGGTCGGCCGAAGGTTCTGCCAACGGCATTCACTTCGATAGGGTCTCCGACCGGGGTACCGGTACCGTGGCACTCGACATAGTCGGTGTCCATGGGGTTGAGGCCGGCATTTCTGTAGGCCTCGCGCATGACTATCTCTTGCATCTCACCGCTGGGTAGCGAGATACCCGGCGTCCGTCCGTTCGCATTCACGGCACTGCCGCGAATGATGGCCCTGATAGGGTTGCCGTCACGCAGGGCGGCAGAGAGGCGCTTCACGTAGATAGCGTTGACACCCTCGGCACGACCATAGCCATCTGCTGAAGCATCGAAAGTGTGGCAAGTTCCAGTGGGTGAGAGGACACCGCTCTTGGCGGCTCCGATGTGTGGCTCAGGGGACATGATCAGGTTAGCGCTGGCCACGATGGCGCTCTCGCAGTCACCAGCCCTCAGGGCGGTGACAGCTTGATGAAGGGCATATACGGATGAGGAACAAGCCGTGTCAACCGTAAAGCTGTACAAAGTTAGCAGGTGTTCGTAGATGAAGTAGACGGGGTGTAAGAGGTGGAGATGCCTACCTAGGTCCCTTGAGGTTGAAAACATGGCTGATTCTGTTCGACATAATAGTGGCTCCTGATCCTGAAGCCTGGTATCTATGTATGTAGTCGGGGTCGCGGGCTTGCATCGGCTGGAAGTCAACCGAGAAGTTTCCAACGAAGACACCGGTGTTGGACTCAGAGACGCTGCTCATGGTCGTGCCAGAGCTTGCAAGACATTCGTAGACGACCTGGAGCAGCTTGCGCTGCTGGGGGTCCATGTATGTGGCCTCGATGTTGTTGATACCGAAAAAGGTGTTGTCGAACTGGCGGATATCTTCGTTGATGAAGTAGCCGCCGGGAACGTTCATGCTACCGCTTCGGTTGGCGGCAGGGTGATAGAAGCCCTCGATGTTGTATCGCTCAGGGGGGACAGTACCCTGAGCTGACTTCTGCTCGACGAGGAACTTCCAAAGATCGGAAGGAGAGCAGATATCACCGGGGAGGCGGCAAGCTGTAAACGGTTAGTCGGAAGCTGAAGTTCTAGTAAGAGATCTAAGGAGTAATACCCATTCCCACGATGCACAGCACATCGTCTTGTGGTGGAATGCTATCAGCATAGCTCACAGATGGCTCGCGTTCGTTTTGGTTTCCAATAACGACGACACTGGAGTTCTCGCTCATAGCGACGTTCGGGGTCTCAACGTTAAGCATGGTTGCGGTAGGGGGGTATGGATATCTAAAGAGGAGTCTAATGAGTCTAATGAAGAAAGAAATGAGATAATATAAACAAGACAGATAAATTCTGTTAATAACTTGAATCTCTATAAGTCTATTCAAGAATGGAGATAGAAATGATTGGAAGACGACGACGACTGAGTCTACTGTACTGCACAGGTAAGAGAAGCTGGTGTTCAAAAAAAATTATCATCACATTGTCGTCGAGAGTGAAGCTTAATATATTTCGAAGTTGTCAACATAGTAGTTGCTATGGAGTATCATGAGTTTCTTCTTAGCTTGACCAGGACTTGCGCCTCCGTACGAGAATAGCAAACAGGAAAGCATTTTTTCTAAGCCAAGCACTATACCCAGAAGCTTCGTGATCCTTACAAGCTAGATACTCCGCATAAGCAGACCGCGCCGTTTTCTGTTAGTCACGTCCGGGCCGCCTAGTAGCTGAATCCATCCGGACATATTACTGTCCGGTATAATAGGTGAGCATCAGCAATTGATTGAAGCATGGGCTGGAGCGCGATAAGGCGACATGGGTGATATCAAACCGGGGCAGCTGGAACACAGCCTCAATATGTCCGGGCGCGATATGTTCGCAGGCCTCGTTCGCTGTGGATATACGATACACCATGAGCGAAATACAGCTATCTCCGCTCCAGGACAATGTTTCGGCTAGGATGCGATGTAAGCGAACATCGCGCATGGTGAGCGACGAAGAATGAACAGGCGAATCTATCTCCGGGAGGAGTACAGACTTGCTGAGATTCTGCGATTGATACTGTAAGATCAAATTCTAATCTTCCATATCACTTATCTCTTTCTTTCTGCCTCGCATACATCCATACACACACATTCTCAGTCCTAAGTTTTACACCCAGGTGCTTCTCATAATCATGGATATCAGCGGAAATGCACTCGTGGTGGGTGGAGGTGAGTAGTGCCCACATATTGCCCTATGCAACGAGATGCATGCATGCACTCTAAGAACTATTGATGACCAACAATAATCAATATCTTCTTCTCAGGTAGTGGCATTGGCAAGGCTTGCGCCGTTTCCCTTGCTAAAGAGGGTGCAGCGGCGGTTATGATCGCTGATCTGAACGTCGACACCGCAAGAGAAACAGTAGCAGAATGCCAGGCCGTCGCCACGAACCCGAAGTTCAAGGGCTCGGCTGTGCACGTCGACGTGACAAACGAAGAGTCAGTTGTTAGCCTCTTCAGCGAGACGACCAGAGAGCTCGGCCGCATCGACTACTGTGTCAATTCTGCTGGTGTAAGTCAAAGCGCCTGTGGAGACCTAACAGCTTTTCTCATCCTTACTCTCTTCTTCCTTCCAGATTGGCGCCCAAGAAGGCACCGACGTGACCAAGCTCTCTGTCGCCGAGTTCCAGCGCTTCCTCAACGTCAATGCCGGCGGAATGTTCCTTGTCACGCGGGAAGCCTCCATCGCGATGCGGGCCCAGGAGCCTCTCTCCATCTCGGCCACTAAGGGAACCACACGCGGCGCCATCGTGAACGTCGCTTCGGCTTCATCCGTAGTAGCCACCCCAGGCCTCCTGGCCTATACTACATCCAAGCATGCGGTGCTGGGTCTAACGAAAAACAGCGGTATGTGTATATGCTTTGCCAAACGGTTACCTACCTACCATACGTAGGATCAAGCTGACACGCAGAAATCCACTTAGCACTTGACAACGCTGCACATGGAGTGAAGGTCAACTGCGTGTGTCCATCGTGGGTTGACACGCCAATGGTGCGGCGGGCGATCGAAGGGGTGGAGGGCCTGGGAAAGCTGATCGAGAGCGTAGTGCCCATGGGCAGGATCGCGCAGCCTGAGGAGGTCGCCGATTCGGTGGTTTTCCTGTGCAGTCCTAGATCTAGCTATATTACTGGAGCGGCGTTGCTTATTGATGGGGGTGTGACACTGACTTCGATGAGATAGATATATTTATAGATAATTGTGGAATTAAAGCCGTTTCTTTATGATCATCAAACTCGCATTGTGTCCCATTGTATCTCTGTAATTGCTAGTCATAGTTGTTAACAACCTTGGGTTCTATAGAATTTATTTGGTCGTTGTCTGTACTAAGGGTTACTAGAGACTGCCACGTGAAGCCGACGGATTTTGACTTTAGCATAATAAACCCAATTACATTTAAAAAGATGTTTCAAGGGCCCTCGAGGTCGCCTTTCGTATGACTAGTTACATATATATAAGTATAGACAATATTTAATATTGAGCAGTTTGGGGGATTTTCTTTACATGCTATGAATCAAATATTATGCGACTTTCAGGTTAACTAGGTTAGACACTGAGGAGTAATGAACTTATTTAAATAATGATATATTAATGGTAATTTTTATATTTGAATAGTTGTAACACTCTATTTCTTAGTGTCACTTGTTAGAAGATATTAAATTTGCTGAATTATAATCAATTGATCTTATTTTTGCTAAAACAAGTATCACTCAATATATAATATGTTTATTCACTTTCCTTTCTTACTTTAGTATAATAGTTACTATCAAACCAACTACAGATACATTAAGATCAGAAAGATATTCTATAATGTTATAGTATAACTGTGTGCGTGTTCAATAATATGTGTCTAGCTGTTAATGCCACGGAAGTCCTTGGGGGCTACTCTAAACTCTAGACACTCTTGTGTAGTTTATGAAAGCATAATGTACGATAACTTCAATAAATGAAAGGACGTCTATGAGAGGAAGCAGTAGTCGCGATTCCGGCCACTTCTAGGCAGCTTGTAGGGAGGCACATCAATTCTCAAAAATGCAGAGCATTACACAAGAGTTATGCGGAATGCTAAGTATGATAGAGGAAGTTGATTCCCCCAATTTTAACGAAAGATGAAGATCTACGATGTGTTGAATCGAGATTATGAGGTTGCTTGATTAGGTGACTATCTATGTCTGGATGATGGGAGGACCTGTACCTTGACAGATACCCCTTATCACCTATTTCAGCACGATGTTTGTAAATATACGAAAGCTACCGTTATAGTAAAGTCAACAAAGGGTTAACATTGGATCCATATCATTACACATAATTCGGTATCCCATTAAAAGATTAAATGTTCTTATTGAGACACAGATATGTTTCTGCGTTGTATAGATCTAGTCGGGTAAAATAAGTTTCGTCCCATTTTTGGAATATACTACCTAGGACATTCGCGCCATATAGTAAAGTCAACATTACGTTCTTTTAAAGGAAAAAGTTATCCTTTTATTTTCCACGCCATGAAGTGAAATCCATGTTTATACACGCATTATCCTTCTTTAATCTGATAGTTTAGTAGTAAAAGATAAAAGGTGGTATATTTTAAACTGGACCAAATTTATTTCACTTCACTATATTCCCAAATACCTACTTTGACCTCATTTCTTTTGAGACGGAAACGGCACATGGTTACGATTTCACAATGTTATCTCTTTTTAACGAAAGACCAACTACTCTCAGTTATGCGAGGCTGTGAGGGACTGGAAGTTGTCATCTGTCAATAGAATCTAATTATGATACAGTTTAGTTAAAACAGAAATAATAATGAAAAAGCAGATATTAAAACGTACCAATCTCCATAATCCGTAACTAACTATCATGCAAGGAATAGGAAATCAAAATTCTCTGAAGTCAACGCTATAACCTAAATATTGATATTTGCATACACTCAAGCACTGGCATAGCTTGTAATAGTTCTCCGAGCCGCCGCTCACAACAATCTATGAAAAAGACACGCATAAAGCATTTACACTTGCTGCTGCGCGGTATACTCTAGCCTATAAAAGAAAACCTTATAATTCCAGTCTCCAATCTCCCCAAACTCCCTCTCCCCATCAAACAATCTTCTTCATAATCGCCGAATGCGCCTTTGCCAGCCGTCCCAGGCCGAACATATTCCACATCATCGTATCCTTAAGAAGCACAACCAGTCAGTTTGTGATATTCACCAGGGAGTAACCTAATTTAGTTCGGTTAGAGGGGGGGGGTTGAATTGGATACATACCCATACGCTGCGCCAGCAAAACATGTCGATAAGCCTAATCACGAACGAATTGCTGCCGTACCAGAACCACGGCGTGGGTGACGCCTTCAGGCTCTCCGCCACGACGTGGGAGGCGTAGTCGAAGCGGTCAGTGGCACCCTCTGTATAGTGTTACGTTATTGTCAGTAAAACCCGGGAAAACCAGCTTATTCGGACCATGTATACTATAGTGTCCTGCAAAACAGGGTTAGGGCTTGAATGGGAGACAACTTACTCGGCGTCCGCACAACGTGCTGCTGGAAGCTCTCGGCAAGGGCGGAGTAGTACGAGCCCTCGGGGAGCTTCCGATGAGAGTCGCTTTTCAGGATGTTGGTGCTCACTTCGCCGGATATGACGGTGAGGACTTTGACGCTATTTTTTAACCATTGCTGTTAATAAATATCATTTGCCTGCCTGGAAAGCAGAGCCCGGGACGGCGGTACGGTATGGAAAGGGGAAAGGAAAAAAAAAACTTACCCTAATGGTGCCATTTCTGCACGCAGCGTGTTTCCCCAGTGGTGGAGCGCTGCTTTGCTTGCGTTGTATGATGCTAGACCGTATTAGTATTTGCTGTCCATGCTACTGGAAAGATAAGAGAATAGGGGAAGAGAGCTGGAGAAGAGGCCGGTATTGTCGAACTTTACTTACACCCATAGATGAATGGTATGACACCGCCGATGGATCCAATATTGACAATAGTCCCCTTCGCCTGGATGAGCATGCCGTGGAAGTGATGCACCATGCGCATAGGGCCGAACAGGTTGATGTCGAACATCTTCTGCACCGCAACGACATCAGTGTCGATTGCCGGCATGGTATATGCTATCCCACTGTTATGTTTTGTATCGCATTAGCAACCTGTGACCAGGATACATAGGACTATAGATGTCCCTTACGCGCAATTAACCAAGACATCCAGCCGCCCTCCCGTCAACTTCTGCACCGCAGCCTTGAGGTCGACGACCGACTTCTCGACAGTGACATCGAGAGGGAAGAACGTAATGCCGGCTTCCGAGAGGTGATCGCTTGCCTCGTTAGGAAGCACCGTAGCAATGGGGTGGATGCCGCGGCGCTTGTACTCCGTGACCAGTCCCTCGCCTATGCCACCACGGCCACACCTAGAAAGAAATTAAGCAGTTAGTTTTATTGGCGGGAGGAAGAAGACCAATGCATAAGCCTCATTGGCGGACGACGGCCACTCACCCAGTAACAAGCGCAAACTTCTGGTCCTTAGTCATGGCTACTATGCGGTGGATCTTTGATTGGCAGCTCTCGAATTACAGGAGGGGAGATCATCTTTGCCTGGCACGGCCAGCTCCCTGAGCTCTCTATAAGCAAGTTGGAAGGTGATGTGAATCTCGGTAGAGGGATCTCGACGGCTCCATCATCGGCCAAACAACGTGCGCGTACGGGGTTCGAATCACCACTTGTCTATCGGTGCATTATACTCCGCAAGAAGGATTTTGGAGCCAGCCACAACTCCCCGGGGGTCAGTGGGTTCTTTGCGTGCTGACGTAACTCCGTAGTCCTGGTGGAGGATTTATATTTCGGTTCCACACGACCTCCTGACGAGGCATCGTGAAGTATGGCTCAGCGTGGCGTCGTTCACCCTTCTAATGATTTTTTTCCAAACTCTCTCTTATCCTCAATGATGGGCATCGTCTGAAATCTCGCTACTGGTGTATGTGTAGAAAAGATAGCGAATTTGGGAGCAAAAAGTTGTGATTCTGCGTTATGCCGGAGTATATTTACTCCTGTGGCGTAGCGGAAGCTGCATCAACCGGATCGTCTCACTTCGTACACGTTACCAATCCTGCAATATCGGGTCCCCCGCCTAGTAAGCTGAGAATGGGACCGTGAGCCAAGATCTGGCTTGTGCCTATGCAGGCAGGTAGGCATCTTTACAAATCATGCTGGAGGTTTGCTAGCCATATACCAGGTTAGGCGTCAGTGCATCCATCCTCCATGTATATTCTTAGAATGATAACTGCGGTTGAATGTCTCTTTCGGCTGTGTCTGAGAGGCTCCTAGCTTGCGGTTCGGGTGCTCGGGGTCTGGGAACACCGTTGGAGTTTTGCAAATTAGTTGTATTTAGTTCTGCTAAGAATGAGTGGTGTGCTAGAAGTACCTCAGTTTTGCTTTGGATAGTTTTCCCTTCGCCCTATCACGTCCGCATGCTGTATACACAGGACCCCTTGTCCATTTTCCCACCCTGGACTAGGAAACAGGAAATCCCTCTAAGCTCACACCTAGGACTCAAGGGCTCTATCGTATCGTTGTATGTTTAGAACTTTCTGGTTAATATCGCAGTGTATTATACAACCCTTCTTCTGCATGATCGAGAGTTCAATCGTGTAAAGCAACCATGACCATGTGGGCGCAACATCATCATGCGAGGAGCGACGACATTCAGATGGGGTCAATCCCCGAGGACCATGATGTCAGTCGTACTGAATCATTCATGCCCGCCACACCGGCGCCGGTTCAGGTCTATAGCAGTCCCCCTCATGACTACAGCACTCTTCCTCAGGTCTACAGTAGTCCTCCTCGCAGCTATGTCAGTCCCTACACCAGTCCCTCCTACCCACCTAACAGCAGCCACTATCATGCTGGAAACACGGGATCATGGCTCGTCGAGGACGGGGACACACCGCCCAGCCCGCCTCGGAGGACTGTCTCGGGAGTGAGCAGGAGAAGCTCTAGGCGAAGTTCTCTGGCCATGCTGGAGGAGATGCAAGAGCTGCGCCAGACGGTGGCCTTCCTATCTCAGCGGCTTAGGGAACTCGACAACGAGAGGAACAACAGCAACACCACCATTCGCGCGGCAACCGGACACAGTAACGGGGAGTCTAACGGTAGCCAGAACGACGGCGACGGCGACGAGAGCTTGAAGAGCAAGCAGTTCAATATCCTCCACTGGCTACAGGTCTTCACGCGAAACTTCAATGACCAAGGCTACAAGGGCCTGCGTACCGGTGTGGCCTTCAAGAGTTTGACCGTGTCCGGGGCCGCGGAACCGCTGCAGCTTCAGAACACAGTGGGAGATGCGATCCTTGGGCTACCGGCGAATATCATGAAGTTGCTTAGCCCGGGAGAAGACAGGATGGCGCCGAAGAAAATCTTGCATGGGTTCAACGGGCTGGTGCGAAGCGGAGAGCTGTTGATTGTGCTGGGACGTCCCGGATCCGGGTGTAGTACGCTGCTCAAAGCTTTGTGCGGGGAGTTACATGGCTTGCGTATACATGAAAAGTCTGTGATCCATTACAAGGGCATCCCACAGCAGGAGATGGTGGAAGAGTTCAGAGGAGAGATGACTTACAACCAGGAGGTGTGTACTACTCTTACATCTATGGCCAGAACTTTGGTCTTGACCCCCTTGTGAAAGCCGCCTTGCTAATAATCATGACGTCTGACCGAGTCTTACTTAGGTTGATAAACACTTTCCTCACTTGACAGTTGGTCAAACACTCGAGTTCGCGGCCTCCTGTCGTATTCCTCCTAACCGAGACAGCGGCATGTCACCAGAGGAATACACCCGCCACGTCGTCGAGATTGTCATGGCAGTTTGCGGCCTTAGCCATACCAAGAACACCAAAGTGGGAAATGACTTTATCCGAGGCGTCTCAGGTGGTGAGAGGAAACGCGTGAGTATAGCAGAGATGATTTTAGCTGGGTCGTCATTATCGGCATGGGACAACAGTACTCGTGGGCTCGACTCGGCGACGGCTCTCAAGTTTGTGCAAAACCTCAGGCTCGCTTCGGACCTGGGAGGCAACGCCAATGCGGTCGCCATCTATCAAGCCAGCCAGGCTATATACGACCAATTCGATAAGGCCACGCTTCTCTACGAAGGCCGGCAGATCTACTTCGGGCCCGCCGACGCAGCGCGGGATTTCTTCGAACGACAGGGGTGGTACTGTCCGCAGCGGCAAACCACGGGAGACTTCCTCACCTCCATCACCAACCCCACGGAGCGCGTAGCCCGGCAGGGCATGGAAGACAAGGTGCCCCGGACGGCGCAGGAGTTCCAGCAATACTGGCGCAACTCGCCTGAATTCAAGGCGCTGCAGGCGGAGATCTTCCAGTACGAGCAAGCGGCGCGCGACGAGGGCGGGCAGAAGCAGGACGCCATGACGCAGCTCCGACTCGCCAAGAAGACGCGGCAGAACAAGCACGTCCGGCCCGAGTCGCCGTACGCCATCAGCCTGGCCACGCAGATCTGGCTCACCACCAAGCGGGCGTATCTGCGCAAGTGGCAGGACAAGGCGGGCACGGTGAGCGCGGCGATAATGAACATCGCGGGCGCGCTGATCATCGGATCTGTCTTCTATGGCGCCGATAATAACGCTACGACCAGTCTCGCGGCCAAGGGAGGAGCTCTGTTCCTCGTGGTGCTCATCCATGCTCTAGGGGCCATTAACGAGATCAACCTGCTGTACGACCAGCGTCCCATCGTCGACAAACACGTTTCTTACGCTTTCTACCACCCCAGCACCGAGGCCATTGCCGGCATCGTGTCCGATATCCCGATTCAGATCTTCCTGGCCATCATCCACAACATTATCTTCTATTTCCTGGCGGGGCTGCGGCGCGAGCCGGGCCCCTTCTTCCTGTATTTCCTCGTCATTCTGATCACCACTTTCGTCATGAGCGCGCTGTTCCGCACCATGGCCGCCGTCACCCGCACCGTCTCGCAGGCCATGTCGCTCGCTGGTATCGCCGTGCTGGCTCTGGTCATGTACACAGGCTACGTGGTCGCCGTGCCGCAAATGAAGCCGTGGTTTGGGTGGATCCGCTGGCTCAACCCCGTGTTCTACGCCTTCGAGATCCTGATCGCCAACGAGTTCCACGGCCGCGAGTACACCTGCCCGGCCGTGGTCCCGAGCGGGCCGGGCTATACGAATCCGCCGGGCGACACTTGGATCTGCCCCGTGGTGGGGGCGGTGGCGGGCAGTGCCACGGTGAGCGGAGACGCGTACATGGCGGCTAGCTACCAGTATTACTACAGCCACGTCTGGCGCAACCTGGGCATCTTGTTCGGTTTATTTTTCGCTTTCCTAATGATTTACTTCATTGCTAGCGAGTTCAGCAAGTCCGCTGGAAGCACGGCCGAGGTATTGGTGTTCCGCCGCGGTGCGGTGCCCGCCCATATGCAGACCAAGAGACGCACTATTTTCGACGACGAGGCTTATTCCCAATCTGCCCTGCCCCTCACCCAGCACGCCGAGCCAATTTCCAGCAACAGTCACGGCGGTGTCGTGGCACTGGAACCGCAGACAGATATCTTCACTTGGAGAGATATTGTGTATGACGTGAATATCAAGGGCGAGCCCCGAAGGTTGCTAGATCATGTCTCGGGGTGGGTGAAGCCCGGTACACTCACAGCTCTTATGGGCGTCTCCGGTGCCGGCAAGACCACGTTATTAGACTGCCTTGCGCAGCGCACCACCATGGGCGTAATCACTGGAGATATGTTGGTCAATGGGCAGCCCCTGGGAGCCAGCTTCCAAAGGAAAACGGGTTACGTTCAACAGCAAGATCTCCATTTAGAAACGGCGACGGTGCGAGAAAGCCTGCAGTTTAGCGCTATGCTACGTCAACCTAGCCACATAAGCAAAGACGAGAAGTACGCTTTCGTTGAAGACGTGATCAAAATGCTTAACATGGAAGACTTCGCCGACGCGGTCGTCGGAATACCTGGCCAGGGGTTAAACGTGGAGCAGCGTAAGCTGTTGACCATCGGGGTAGAACTGGCAGCCAAGCCAAAGTTGCTTTTATTCCTCGATGAACCGACCAGTGGACTGGACTCACAAAGCTCGTGGACTATTTGCTCGTTCCTTCGGAAGTTAGCAGACTCGGGTCAGGCCGTACTGTGCACTGTTCATCAGCCCAGCGCTTTGCTCTTTCAGCAGTTCGACCGCTTGCTCTTTCTAGCCAAAGGAGGTAAGACGGTATATTTTGGCGACATAGGGCCCAACTCGCAGACGCTACTCAGCTATTTCGAGTCTCAGGGCGCTCGCCCCTGCGAGGCAGAGGAGAACCCGGCGGAGTACATGCTAGAGATCGTTAACACCGAAAACGGCGATAAGTGGCACTCGGCGTGGAACTCTAGCAGAGAACGTAATGCGGTTACTGCGGAGTTGGACGCCATCCAGCACCAGCAACCTAACTCCAGCTGGCAGGCTTCGCGTCCTATCAAGGAGCAAGATGGTGAATTTGCCACGCCTTTCCTCACGCAGCTCTACCTCGTCACTCACCGAGTGTTCCAGCAATACTGGAGGATGCCGTCCTACGTGGGTGCGAAATGGGGGCTGCTCGTGGTTTCAGGTCTCTTCATCGGATTCTCGTTCTTCCAGGCCAACACGTCCCAGGCCGGCATGCTGAACGTGGTATTCAGCATCTTCATGATTGCGACGCTGTTCACGTCGCTGGTACAGCAGATCCAGCCGCTCTTCGTGACGCAGCGCGCGCTATACGAGGTGCGCGAGCGACCGTCCAAGGCGTACAGCTGGCAGGCATTCCTCGTCGCCAACATCGTGGTGGAAATCCCGTACCAGATCATCGGAGGGCTCATCGTGTTCGCGACGGTGTACTACCCGATCGCGGGGATCCAGTCCTCGCTGCGACAGGGCATGGTGCTGCTGTACATCATCCAGTTCTTCATCTACATCAGCACGTTCGCGCACATGACCATCGTGGTGCTGCCCAATGCCGAGTCGGCGGGGGCGATAGTAACGCTGCTCGTGATGATGAGTCTCATCTTCTGCGGTGTGCTGCAGGCTCCCAACCTGCTGCCGGTGTTCTGGACGTTCATGTACCGGGTGTCCCCGTTTACGTACTGGATCGGCGGGATCGTGGCGATCCTGCTGCACGGCCGTCCGGTCAACTGCTCGAGTGCCGAGACAGCCATCTTCAACCCACCGTCCGGCCAGACATGCGGGGAGTACATGGCGACTTTCCTCGCGTCGCCGGCGGTCACGGGCAATATACAGAACCCGGATGATTCGTCCGCTTGTCGGTTCTGCAGCTATACAACAGCAGACCAGTTCATGGCAGGGCTGAACCTCTCGTGGGATTACAGATGGCGCAACTTTGGTCTCATCTGGGCATATGTGGTGTTTACTGTCACGGTGACTATTCTACTGTACTATACGTTGCGGGCCAGGAAGACGAAGAGAGCATGAGTTCTTTTTGCTGTTTGATTAATGGGATGTTGATTTAGATTGTTTTGGCGGTTCGCATGTTCAAGTTTTAGAATTAGATAGAGTTAGTATACGAATTGAATATAGACGTAAGTTGTAATAATAGTCTTAGCTAGAGAGTATGTCTAGTTAATGGTTGACTAGAGAAGTAGTAGACTGAGTAAGTTAAAAGGAATATGCATTTAAATGAGTAACCAAAGATACTATGTGTGTACGTCATCGCACTCCATACCTTTAGTGCAGGTGGCCAATGCGCATGACTACTATGTAGGTAGGTAGATTACCTAACCTACCTAGGTACCTAATGGAATTAATATCCTCAGGCCAACTCCATTAACACTTTCTTTCCATCTTCCACATCACAACATTGTACTCTATCTATTCCACCTGTGCTCTTAGAGCTCGGTATATGCGAGGAAATCTAAGATCTCATAGCACTCTCCTTACCTGATACATTTAGGTATTTTATATGAGATGGCTCTGCGATGTACCCGACAGTGGCTAGGCATATGCTTTGCTTACGAGATTAAGCAAGCCTTTTTGCACTTTTATATGCGGATTGAAATAAAGATGAAATTAAGAGGACCCGGGTCAGTAACATCTCGAACTCTAACCACCTAACCGCTAACCTTAACTACCTAGGTAACTCCAACTATATTGAAAAGCACTACTTAAGTAGTCAGCAACGCATGTCTGGGGAATATAAAGTCTCCCGAATATAAAAGCGCCCTCCCCTATACACATCCTTACACATTCCTACACAACCCTACACATTCCTATGTTTCAGTCGGGTAATTCTTGCGCACCCTTACTTGGCTTACTTGTCAGCACTTCCCTTCTTCAATATAAAGCCTCCTTACTCCGTATAAATTGCGGTGCTGCCCCAATGTTTCCATATCAATGTCGCTGAGAAAGTCAGCACTTCTCTGCCCTTCAACTGCACTTCGCGGCGCTAAAAACGAAGTAAACCCTTTGCAATCTCACACACCGAAATCGACGCCCTCGCGGCTTTTCACGCAGCCGACCTCGCCAGAAAGGCTGTCAGCATGTTCATCATGAACGGGGGAATATCCAAGGCGCGCACCCGTCGCCCCCGTGTCAACCTGTCCAAGGCCCTACAAGAAACGCTGCTAGCGGCTATTACGGACCCCAGTGCAGGTATGAATGTCTACAGCTTCCTGCGTATGTGGGCAGAGAGGAGTCGTGCTGATTCATCACGTACAGAACTTCTTCAGGGTCCCAGAGACCAACGTCTAGTAGATGGAGACATCTCCCTAGACGCGCCTTTGCAGTCTAAGAAAAGGCCGC
This sequence comes from Camillea tinctor, assembly GCA_022578605.1. Taxonomy (NCBI): domain Eukaryota; kingdom Fungi; phylum Ascomycota; class Sordariomycetes; order Xylariales; family Graphostromataceae; genus Camillea; species Camillea tinctor. Next base: position 73,033 of record MU394129.1, read on the forward strand.
TGGACGACGTGACTTCGGACATCGATCCGCTACCCGCGAAAAGAGCCCGATTGGCACAGACGGACACGCAACAGCCTAGAGTTGAGCAAGAGACAGCAGAGCAAGAGACAACCCTACAGCACCCAACACTACAGCACCCAAAGCCTAGGTCTCCCAAGTATCCGTACGCCTCATTCCTCCGTGACTTTGTCGAGCCTGTTCCAGATCCGCACTCCACATTTGTCACCAGCTTCGTTTCCGAGTGGCTCGAGTCCGTTGGCTCGGACCGAGAGAAACGCTGCCGGTCGGACAGCCATCTGCACTACGGCGATCTTCTTTCGCGACAACTTACAAGATCGGCGCCGGAAATGGGTAAAACCAAGGACCCCGATGGTCCTACGCTACCGGCGACGCCGACTACTACAGGGTTGCGGGCCTATAGACTCAGTACAATCAGTCGATTCTCTGATGCCAACGCATCTAAGTCTTCTAGCCCAGTCGGTGTTCGAGATCGATTGTACCGTCAGCATAATTTGGCATTAAACCACATCTACATCCAGCGCTCTCGTTCCAAGCTGCCCCCTAGCGTCGCTGAAGAAATCGAGAATACGTTGCACGCCAAGCGGGGCTCCCCCGAGCTCACGGCCGAGGAAATGGAGGGGATTATGGACCGGCTGGACGATTTCACAGCAGATGGATGCGATGAAGGTGAAGTGGCAGACTTCCTTAACGATAGCATATTCCCCAACCCGAGGGCTGACCGGGTTTTTGGGTCTGCTACGGGTTTGATGAGCAGCTCCCATGCTCTCGTGTCGCAGCATCTCGTTCCCTCCAATAATGTTCGGTTCAAAGTGACCCAACCCAAACCAGGCAAATTATATGGATACTCGGGAGACCTCAATGTGCCATTTACAGAATCACAGATCGTAACTCAATCCATTCTCGATCCACGGATTCCCTCCTATCCAGCGGCCACATCAAATGGTCTTCGGTTTCCCTTCTTTGCCATTGAATTCAAAGCTGCCGGAGGTGCTCGAGGTGACCTGTGGGTTGCCACAAATCAGTGTGCAGGTGCTTCATCAGCTTGCCTCAATGCCGTCGACCGACTGAATACTTTGCTTCGAGAATATGGAAGCAAGCAAAGTGTTGATAACTTATCCTACAGTATAGCTGTGGATAACAATACCGCCCAGTTATTTATATCATGGAAAGAGGGTGATCTGAACTGTTACCTGCAACGGGTCGGTGTTTTTCTCTTGGCCTCTCCAGAAGATTTTAAGGAATTTCGCAAACAGGTTCGAAACATCCTCGATTGGGGGAAGGATACTCGCTTAACACAGATCAAAATAGCATTGGATACCATCCTTGATGAAGACATGAAGAAGGTTGCGAGGGATGCAAAGGCCTGTAAAAGCAGCTAACTTAACATAGCTTACGCTTTACTTAATACTGAATGAATGACTATATTGCCATGGGAATGGATGGATGAGAAACTAAGTGTCTCGCCGACCAAATGTCGACAATAGAAAGATTATATAACCCTTAGTTGCCTTAGGCAACTAAGGTTCCTAGTTCCCTTAATCCCCACAACAGCATGAAAGTAGACTTATGCAGTATTGGAGTAACCAGAACCGTGAAACAAAGCAAAGCATACAATGTCATTACGAACATCGTGCATGGTGTCTATAGTACTATAAAGTTTGATAACACTACTTATAAGATAGGTAGTAAGTAAGGTCTCAAGATAGCAAGTTTGAATACTTTGAATATTGATGTAGTCACACGTTGACCGAATATAAAACAGCAGTTTTCCCCCAATTAACAATGCGCTGGGATTATGCAGGGTTGCGTAGAGTTAGGTCAACATTCCGGGGGACGTATGCGGTCCGAGTCTCACGATGATGTGAGGTAGGGCGGGAGGGGAGGGATCTAAAGCAAAATGTCCCATATGTTTAGATAGAAAACCTCAGTGTTGTCCAATAAAGAGAAGACACCCTACTTAGAAATGAAGGCAGACAATAAGCACACTATTTCCAACCCGAAACTCAAATTCTAGCTGACGTGCTAGCAAGGGATAATCAATATTAGGCTCGGTGGTTAGTTATCTAACTCTCTCCGATGAATGGCGGACTTTGACAAGAACATTTAGCTGTGCCTAGCATGTATTTAAGAAACCATCTACTGGAGTATCAATTCCATTCTAACGAGGCGAAGCGACTATATGGTAAAGAGATAAGAGAGAGAGAAAAAAGAAACGCTGTATAAGGTATTTATATATGTAGCCTTCTTAGACAATAGACTCGAGATTTGTGTGCATATCATGCACAAGTAAATGGTTGCGCCCCTCCGGTAAGTAACCCTAGGAAAAGACTGCCCGTCCCAAGAACAACCACAACGTCTAGGAAAACGATACACTAGATATTCAGAACGCCGAAATCCTCTAGACCGCCTAAGGCAGCTCTGCACCCGCCGGGCCCAGCTCCTTCATCGTCTCGTCCACCAGTATGTCTCCGAGCTTCTTTCCCTGCTCCGTGTAGAACAGCGGGGGGAACCTACCAGCTGTTAGTTTAAAAGAAGAGTCTCATCATAGGGAAGTCGGGGAAAATGAAACAAAATAGGATGAGATGAGTGGGATGCAACTTACGGTTTGACGGTCCACTCGCTGAAGAAGCGGCCGTGGGTCTCGGGCCCGCGCGTCAAGGCGGCGTCGAGGTAATTCGTGGCGCCGGTCTCGGGCGACCGCGCGAGGAAGTACTGCGCCACGCTGAAGATCTTGCGCGCGATGACGGGGCCGTCGTGGCCCAGCCCCGTGCCCTTGGTCATGCCGGGGTTGGGCATGTTGAGCAGCACGTCGGCGGGGTCGACCAGCGCGGCGAGCCGCGCGAAGAAGAACATCAGGATCAGCTTGGAGTTGGCGTACGCGGAGATGACGCCGTACGTCTTGGCGTTGTCGAACTGCGCCAGCACGGGCGCCTCGGGCTTCAGGTTCGCGCCGCTGTACGCCGTGTCCGAGCCCACGATGCTGATGGTCGGCGGGCGCGAGGCGCTGCTGATGCTGGCGGCTTTCTTGGCCCGCAGCACGGGGATGAGCAGCATGGTTAGGTAGACGGTGGAGAGGTAGTTGACCTGCAGCGTGGTCTCGTGGCCGGTGCTCTTGGTTACGGTGTAGTTGGACAGCATGACACCGGCGTTGAGAATAACGGCGTTTATGCAGGGCAGGGTGTCGCACTTCTCTACGAAAGCGCGGATGGAGTCGTAGGATTCCATGTCGAGAATCCAAACGGACACTTCAGCGCCGGGGAAGTCTTTGCGCAGTTGCTCTGCCACAGCGTCGCCTTTGGCTTGCGACCGAACGGCCATGACGAGATGGGAGAGTTTAAGGCCCAGCAGCTGGCGAGCGGCAGACAGACCTAGCCCAACATTGCTTCCGGTAACGATAGCGGTCTGGCCTGTGAGGTTGAGGTCGTCAGATAGAGGAACCGGTGTGGTGCGCTGGCGGCGAAGGAAGCCTTTGAAGGTGGCCTCGAATGCAGCGTCCTTTTCAATACTAGACCCGTCCATGGTGACTGATTGACGATTCGCTCCTTTCTTTGCTTTTTTCATGTGTGTAGATGTATAAGTGTGGAAATGTAGAAGTGTGTAAGTGTGTAAGTATAAATTGAGACTTGTTTAAAAGATCAAGTTATTGTTGATGTTGCAACAGTTACACTACGTCTGTTTGCTAGGGTGGGATAAGGAATGGGAATAGTTAAGTACTAATAGTAATGACTCGGGATTTGTAATGGAGGGGAATATAGGAAATAGTACTAAGTAAATATGGTGGGAGAGAACAAAGATACGGTACAAAGATGCTGTGCCTCAGACCGGCAGCTCAACTTACTTACAGGCGGCATCCTACAAGTACTATTTATGTATATATGTAAGGGCTGGTAAGGGTTGGTACCTAAGACATGTATCATCCATGTATGTATGTACAGGTATGTAGGTATGTAAGCGCTGGCACCGACAAAAGACCCCCCTTAAAAAAAGAACGGATAACTTTAATGCGCCAACTCGCCTCCGCCGCAGAAATGCCTAAAATCCCTTTTCTGGGGTATATTATCGGTCGGGCAGCCGGCTGAACAGGGAATCCGATCCCTGATTGGCATTTCATTTGTCAGCGCGGAGAATTGCGGTGTTAAGTACTTGCGTCTGACATGACGGAAAGCTACAGGATTTCCTTAGTGCCACTGCCAAACCTTATAGGTTACTACCTACCTAGGTAGCTACTAGTACTCATACCTAAGCTGTTTGCCTGTGGTGGCTGCAATCGAATTTCATTAGAGTTACGCAAGAAAGAGTTTCTGTTCCAATAGTAAGTCCTCACTGCCGGCGACGGCTTTTAAGTCCAGTCCGTGTGGCTGAAAGCCCCTCGTTCCAGCTCCAACTTCTATCGCCGTGCCGCCGGGTAGTGCTTAGATAGCAACCGCCAAGCCAACAAGAATAGGTTCGAGCTTATAACAAACAACTACCAATTAGTAAATTCCAATTTGTGTTGACTTCAACGAATTCATTAATAATGATGAAAAGAAGAGAATGGGGGCCGTAGTTAGTGGCCACGAGGGAATTTGAAGTCTTGTAAGCTTGTTAACGGTTAACCAACATGGCTATGACTAAACGTAGGTACTCACCTTAGATACGTGCTTACAGACTCAACCTACCCCTAAGTTACACCTGACGCATCAGTTGCAAAGCCGACAATAACTTGTATTGGAAATTATGAGAAGGAGTCCCATAAGGGCGATATAAAACAGTTAACATCTTCGTGGTTGTAAAGTACGAGTCAGGGCCGTCCGGGCTCGTAAGGGCTTATAAGTTTGATATAGTCCATTCTGATCACGGATCATGGTTTCAATTGTATCACTTTCATCATTCTAGTATTCTGAGGGTGCTTTTTGGATTTTTCTACAGAAGTCTGATAGCCGAGGCAAAGTCGATGTCGTAAGGTGCCAATAATAATGTAGGTAATCACTAGGTATGTTGTTATGTGAGGGATCTAAAACATTAATTGCATATGTCACCGTCATTTATATACAAGAAACCTCCTCGTCCCACATACCCCTTGACAGTTGATCTAGATCTTTCCGTCTATCTAGCTCCAAAAAATGCCCGTCTATGTTGTGCAGGGTGACATCCCGGGGATGGTGTCCATGTTCGCCATGGGTCCAGTCAAGAGGCTAGAGCTGTATCAACTACATCCTATAATAGATACATTGTCATAGGTACCTCACGTGAAACATATCTCAACTATAATAAACATCATATTAGGTTACAAGGTACTTGAGAGTATGGGCTTACCCGAGGAACAACAAGAGTATTCTTATGTATGTGTAGCCATATCATAGATAGTTGTAGTCTTAGTTACTCACATAACAATACCATCGTTACCTAAATTATTGCTGGTCCCTCATAACATCAAAGTTTCTAATATTAGGTGATAATACTTAACTAGTTGCTCATAAAACTGGCTGCAACCACTAGTAGTTGTCAATAGTGGTAGCTATCATTGACCTTATAAAAGACTAAATTGTATCCTCGGCTCTCCTGTGGTCAGTGACCCTGCAACATCCACTAATTCCTCTCTAAACATCTTATGTATTTGATCGCCAACAACGGTTATTGTCGCTGTTACTTACGGTGCGTTGTAGAAATAAATTTATAACACTATATATACTCCAGACTATCCATCTTCTGGATTCTATATAATCTAGAAATCCTTAACTCATTCCAACCCCACAAAATACATGATACATGCTGTAACATCTTTTTTTTTTTAGCGGTCCTTCTTGTCACGATGCCCCTGAATATCGTGGTACTTGCTTCAAAGAGGGTCCTATATATCTATTAGCCAGAAAGCCCTTAAGGCGTTAGAAGAAACACAACCGCAAAATAAACTCAATAAAGAACGAAAAGAGATTGTTACATAGTATAGGGCTACAGAAATAGAGAAAACAGCAATTCTTATAACATAAGGCTCAGACTTCATTGCAAAGCTCATCCTGTTATCATTCTTCCAGATCCTTCCAAGCTGGTGATACCCAACCGAGTTCACTCGATCTATCATTGCAAGGCATCATATTCCATCACCGAAACGACTGTTATTTCTGACAGAAGCAATTATACCCTTTGTTGCAATGAAGAAAAATTTATGAAAGCTAAAACAACCTTTATAAAGAGAACTAACTAATGTGACAGTTAAATGGATAAGCGACTAAACAGAGTAAAGTAGCACTAATATATACGGAGTCAATGGAAGGCCTTTATCATAATCATTAATATAACCTTCAATAACTATTTAAGTCAGGTGGATGGGGTCTACATTTGATATTGCCTACCAATATCGTACTCTGCCTTCCTGTGCTAGATGTAGAATCACAACGTAGTCCATGAAAGGTGAGGTAGGTTATGATGTACTAAGTTTCCAAAGTATATCGTTAAACACGCTTACACTACACAATATCGTTTACTTAATGTCAGTATTAGTGTAGATTTTAATAACCACGAAGGTATCTTTATGATCCCTCACTCTGTACTATTGAAGTTCTAGGCACTTCAAACCTTCATTTACCAATATATGCTAGCAACGAGAACAACTGAAAACAGCCTGGTTACCTACATTTACCATCACTTCATATCAACAAGTCCCTTTCCCCTTAGCAAGTCTCCTGATGCCATTCATAGATAGGTAGAGTACGAGGAAATCGTTCAGATTCTAAAGGTCTTTTTCATTCCATTCTATCGTACGTTTCTATCTCACAACACACCCCCACCAACAGCCATCTCCTACTCCGTCTTATTCGCGCCCTCGCCCTCCTTATACTCCGCATACTCCTTCATCAGCTCGCCGACATCGAACTCGAGCGCCTTGCCGTTCACAACGATGGGCTTCACGTCGAGCATGAAGAACAGGATGCGCGCGGGCTTGTCCTGCGACACGTTGCGCCACTTGTGCATAGCGCCGCGGTTGATCGACACGTCGCCGGGGCGCAGGACGCGCTTCTCGCCGCTGCCGAGGCTGAGCTCGATCTCGCCCTCGCAGACGGTCGCGATGCCCAGCGTCAGCGCCCGGTGCATGCCCGACGCCGCGCCGGGCGTGAAGTCGATCATCCGGACTACGCAGCCTTCGGGGATGTGGAGGGAGGGCTGGATAGGAAAATACGGTCAGTTGGGGAAGCGGAAAAGGGGGGATATCGATGGGGGATGATAACTCACTTTCTGCTTGGCGAACTCGAGGTCTGCGTCGCCCGTGAGCTCGACCGGGTTGCCTTTGCAGCTGTACATGATGTTCTGGGCGCCGAGGCCGCCGACCATGATGTCCTTGTGGTCGCCATGATCTGTCTGTTTTGCACGGAGATGTGTTAGAGAAGAGGCATATTACACTAAGAAAGCATGTAGGGGGTAGAATGGTTTGCTTACGTGGAGGAAAACGGCCTCGCCTTCGCTGTTGTGTCCGGTGATGTAGCGGTTGGGCTCACGAAGACCAGGGGCCGGGAAGCCCGTGCAGAGCTCGTGCTTGCCGGTGGTAGTAGCGGAAGTGGCCATATTGTGTGATTGAGATAGCTTCTTTGTCTGAGATGAATGTAATTAAGACTAGGTTAGACAAGGACGGGTACAGTTAATGCAGATGCAGATGTAGATGTAGAAAGATTTTCGTGATTGAGCCAAAGCAGGCGGCTTTGATTGTATTTTATCCTAAACTAGATGCCTTTCACTTGGAGTCAACATGGCCGACTGGGTATAAGATTTATCATTTTCCCGTAGTATATCTTCAAGTCTAGTATAATAGTTTATGCGACAAGCCGCCCTTGAACACGCTCTCGGAGTATGATTGACTGTACATGGTAACGGCTTACACGGCGAAGCACAGCGTAGGTGTAGTATCCGGAGAAAATACGGCTCGTCTCATCTCACGATGCCAGTTCGAAGGATGCCGCTGGTTTACGAGCCTAAGTTAATTCAATCACGTACCAAGCCACACCCTCTAAAAGTACTAAAGAATGAAGGCTGTTGAACAATAGTGCTTAGTATGAATCTAACTGATCTGCATAATGCGGAACCGACCGAGGTGGGTCGAATCCGGAGTAGATTTACTCCAGACCCTCGCACTCGCTTGGGGGCCGCTCCGCAAGATCCACTATCTCCGAATCCTACTGGGACTAATGTTGGGTACTTCCTAACTAGGCAGGTGGAGGATGATTTTGACCTATAGGGCTGAGCTACGCTAATCCGAATATGAAAATGATAGGCCAAGGACTAAAAAGCTTAGTAGCTCCAGCTCCCTAAATTTTTTTTTTTCATACTTCATTTTAACTACAAGAGTACGATAATTGAAAAGAAAAAGAAAATTGATAAATAAAACTTTTTGTAAAGCTGTAAGAGCCTTTATTTGCATGATTGTTACTTCTCAATTCTTATATTATTTATTCCTTTGGGATGTTAAAGTGATATTGAGGGTACTCTTATACTACGTAGAGCAAAGTTGGCCCGTGTGGTCGAAAAACCAACCTTTTTTTGCCACCTTTGTGGTATGTTGGAACCAAATCTCTAACACACTATAAAAGCAATAAGCTGCAGACAAGATATAATTAGATGCACACAGACGTTAGACTTGCTCCCGCGGTTCACGATATCTCTATGAGTTGTGGAAATAGTACAATTGATAGACAAAGCTAACCGAAGATTTTATTTATTTACATTCTATTGCCAAGAAACACCAATCGGAATATCATCTCACGCTAGTTACTGCGCCCCTTCCTTCCCCCGTTCTCCCCCTTTCCCCCCTCGTTAAGCGACGGAGTGGCCCCCCAGTTCTAGTCCATCATTCACTCCGCGGTTTAACGGTGTACTCAGGATACGACGCCTTGTACCTAAATAACGATCAACTATTAGCTAAGAAACGCACAATCGAAGTCCACGTAAACGTACCCTAACAAACCCGCCGCGATCCAGTACGCCAGGACGTGGTTCACGGCAATAAGGATGCTCATCGGGACCCAGAAGGGTGGGGTGCCGAGGGTCGACGCCTCGTAGGAGAAGAGCGCGAGCTGGAAGATCGACGGCTTCAGCCCTTCCCGGTGGCAGTCCGCCATGTAGCCCTGCAGGTTGCGCAGGAAGTTCTCGTCGAGGATGTTCTGCTTGTCCTGGGGGTTGGCCCAGCCGTGGAAGACGAGGGACTCGGTGGGTGAGGCCGACCAGAACCGATGTCTGCCATTGCAAGCCTTCTGTTAGCTAGGCAAGCCGCATCCTTGACGCCACGAATTTAATTTCGGGTTGTATGGTATGTATGTATGATGTCGATCGGTCTTTGTGAGACAAAAGGCCTGGTTTAGCTTAACTTACCTAGTACCAGCCTTTATGCAGAGGACCCCGTCATCCTTGGTTATCGCGTGCTGTTTGTTGTCTGTAATTGCGCCCAGGACACCCGACTCCACCTGGAAATATTCGTCCTGCAAGAGATGGATATGTCTATTGCGGCAGACAGAAAGACTGTGTTAATTCTGATTCTTTGAAAAGGAAAAAAATAAAATAAAATAAAGAATCGGTTCGTGCATAAGCGCGCGTGCGGCGCATACGTCTTTCGTGGCGTTCAGCCGTAGGAGGAACTAGGAACTACTCACAGCGGTGGACCCGATTTTCCTGCCCTAACAATCGGGTTGTCTACAAAATGCGTCTCTCTGAGGCCCCAACGACCGTCTTTCTCGTCGAGAATATCGAAGCGTGCCGCGTTTCCCGCGGTGACGAAGGATGACTGGTTTGAGATATTGGTGCGGTACTTGGGCCGCGGTGAGAGCCAGTGTTGCCAGGCCCGCACCATGGTGGAAAAAGAAGAGGGGGCTCTGGCGGCGGCCTTCATGGTTTCGTGTAAGGTAGTTAGTTGGAAGAGTTAACCAGAAATAATAAGCAGGCTTTGCGAAAGAACAATGCAATAAGAAAAGAAAATTCACGAGAATGGCAAACAGAGACAGCTAGTTGATCATGAGTAGGTATTGATATTGATGACTCTGAAACTTTGTTATCCCTATAGTCCAATATATGAAGCTTTTATCCTATGTTCGCTGTTGAAGAGGATGTTGCTGACGCCTGTGGCAGAGCTAGAAATCATATGTTGCAAGTAGTTCTGGTGGTTCGATCCGGACTATTGTTTCAGCAGCGAAGTGAGGCGTGGGATGCCGTCTTGCTAGCCAGGATCGGACTTACATAACCATGGCGATCAGTGCATGAGGCTGGCCTGATCTATAACCAGAAAGGACTTAGGGCTGACGTTAGCAGTACGGCACAGGGGAATGTGAATGAACTGCACCTCAATATAGCATGCCAAGCTTCTGACGGGTCGTCTCTTTGGGTCGTGCTGGAGTATGAGTTGACGAGTCTGTGTTTCTTTTAGGCAGCGTCTCTAGGGTAGTCTAGTTCATATGTACAGCTGGCTCTAAAGATATTCAAAATAAGGCAGGCCATGTGAGGAGCTGAGCTTGGCTTAGAAAACTTAACAAAGAACCCACTTCAATGTAAACGAACCTATCTTCTTTACGTAGTTATCTAGGTAGCTTAGTGATTTACACAGCAACAAATATGCCTCCTTATCTTAAGCTCTCATCATAATGTACTGTAATGCTGGAAAACTGGTACTAAGCTCTCGACTGGATCGATAGTGATTCTTTAATAAAATATCATTTGAAATCTATTCTACTGTAAAAACTAAATACAATCTAGAAATAAAAGTGTACTACATACAACCCCTTTCTACTCTATAATACAGTAGGCCTTGCATGATATTTTTAGTATCGTATCCTCTTTTGAAAGGTGATGGGGCGACTAGTCCATCTTCCCTAGGGAAATCTACGGATACTGAGTAGGTATCCCGTTGTTCCAGCTGAACATTTCAGATGGGTCATAAGTCCGCTTCAGCTGTGCCAGGCGGGGCAGCTTGTCTGCGCCGTAAATGTTCTCTTGCTTCTCGTCTCCGTTAGCGTAGTTGACGAAGATGGTCACATCGGAATATCCCGAAGTTTCTACCACTTCGCTCATGAGCTCCTGTGCAAAGGTTGCTGAAGCGCTGGCGGTAGCATCATCGCCTTGGTCCCATGAAAATGCAGTTTGGCTGTCAGCGTAAAATTATGTCAGCGAAGCTACATCGAATCTGGCCCCCAATGCTACTATATGAAGCTTATTGGGGTTGAGAATGCAGGAGAACTTACAAGTATCCAATAGCATCTCTCCAGGGCCAGGCCGTGGCATCTGAAGAAACAGCGTTCATGGCCTGGTTCGGGTATAGCTCATATTGCACAGCACCGGAGCGTGCACCAGGGTGGCTTTCGAAGAAATCCGCAACCTGTTCAAATGTCGATTGCCACGTGGTTGCATTGTGGTTCTTCAGGTTGGTGCTGTGAATGTCCCGAATGACACCTTCCGTGCAGATCGCAGCAGCGAAGTTGTTGAATGTGCTGTTGATCAACTTGTTTGCTGTGACCATCTGGGTGGTCAAGTAGGGAGGGCTGAGGTTTAGTATGGGTGCCAGAGCGCTGCGTGCATCGTCTTCGCTCCCAACGTAGATCCAGTTCGTCAAGAGTACGGTGGAGTTACTAGTGTCATCCCATGACATAATAACTATACCGGCCATCTCCGCTGGGAAGACGTTGTTGTAAGACTCCACAGCCTGGAAGAATTCATTGGTCATATTTGCTGGGAATATCAGGTCAGAGGTGAAGATGTTACCCCCATTAGGCACAGGGTTAAGCTGAAAAGTGGCCTCGGTGATGATACCGAAGTTTGCACCTGCACCACGGATACCCCAGAACAGATCCGAGTTGGAGCTCTCGGACGCCTCGATCAGAGTTCCATTCGCGGTGACAATACGGACTGAGACCAAAGCGTCAATCATCAGGCCGTAGAGACCAGTGAATCGACCGATTCCACCGCCAAGAGTCACACCAATCAAGCCCGGGCAATAAGCAGTTCCAGTTTCTGACAGTGAGAATGAATTGTTAGCATCGCTCAACTAATAACTAGTGGAATGGAAAATGTATTGGTAACTCACGAAGGAAGTAGCCGGCCTCATATACGGGGTCCATGATAGTATTCACTCTTACACCAGCGCCAGCTGTTAGCGTTCCAGCATCGCTGTCGATAGAATAAGAGTTCAGGTTGCTCAAGTCGATAGCCAACCCATCATGGAGATCTCCTATAGTAGTGGTATAACCGTGGCGACCTCCAGTAGCAAGAAATGGGATGTCATTGGATCTTGCGAGGTTAACCTAGCTCACGTATTAGTCTCTCTTCATAATATTACAGTCTTTTCTAAGCTAAGACTGGTTCAAGGCGACATGAAACTCACAAGCTTGATGACATCCTCTTCTGTTCCCGGGCTTATGGCAGCAGTGTAAGTCGGAGGGTCAAATATCGTCCAACGTTCAGTAGCACCGGTAAACTCTGACGACCCAGGATAGGATATAGTAGTTGCGTCGGACCACTGTCGGGCAGGATCAGAGAGGAGGGATCTGAGATCACTGTTCTGTCGAATAACGGCAGCATCCACCGCGGTTAAAGAGAGGGATAGCCCAAGAGGCAGCAAGAGCCGCTGGAAGAAAGACATGGCTCAGAGTTTCAGAATATGACTTGAGTGGTAGCTTTGTGTGTAGCTCTAACTCTGATAGCTAGGGATGCTAGGTAAGGAGAGCTATGAGCTTTCATTGAAGCTTGAGCTCCTCATTATATGTTCCTAACCCAGCATGCTCGCTTCCTAGCTGAAATTGCACAGCCTTGAAATATCATAAGTTGAATCTTGAGACAAGCCCCAGCTGAATCCTATTTTTACACAAGGAGAACTATATGACGATCCTTTGATGCATGCATCCTTCCCACGTGGCTTCATTAGTTCAATTCAGGGGCAGACGCGTGGTGAGGTGTATTGGGAAAGGAAAGCTCTGTAACCAGTAATAGAGAGATCCTGGTATCCTCTCCTGGCTAAAAATAAAAAAAAGACCATTTAACCTCAAGGGGAAGACGGCGTAGACTCTACAACGAAGAGTCTCGAACATATGGGTCGGACTATCTGTGCTGAGCCGCCTAGTAATTCTCACCCATTGGCCCCCACCCCTTCCTTACACGGGTCTGTAAAACTCCGCTCGCGCGGAGAGTCCGCGTATTATGCTGTAGATACATCAAATTTAAGATTGAAATTATGAGACTGAGAGTATATATGTGTGAATTTTGTCAAATTGCCGGGGCTTCCGCCCATCGTGATACTAACCCCTAGATATGTTAGTGTCCGGAAGTCTCATGCGTGAATGTCCAAACCAAACACGAACATCGGGCTTCACTTGCGCTAAGAAACCACACCTTTTCTGACCATTTCCATCTCTCTATACACTGTAGAGTCATCGGGATGGATAAGAGCAGCGCAAACTATTTTCTGAGTGCTAATTGTCTCACTCAGGCTGGTCTATTAATATTGGTTTCTGCCATAATCTGGCGGATCTTGAAGATCGGCAGCAGGCCGGCGAACTATCCGCCAGGACCCCCTACTCTGCCTTTGATCGGTAACCTGCACCAAATTCCTGACACGAGAAAACATGTCCAATTCGAGAAATGGGCTAGGGAGTATGGGCCGATCTACTCGCTGATGCTGGGCACGAAGGTCATGATTGTCCTTAACTCAGATGTGGCCATCAAAGACTTAGTGGACAAGAGAGGTGCTATCTACTCCTCCAGGCCAGAGTCATACATCGGACAGGACATTCTCAGCGGCGGGCTGCGTATCCTTTTTATGGTATGTTATTTGACAGCACTCATTCAGCCTTACTACGCACTTAGACTAACTAGAATATTGCATTTAGCCGAATCATGAGGTATGGAAAATGGCTCGGAAGCAGGCTCATCGAGTCTTGAACATATCTGCTGCACGGACATACGTCCCTTACCAAGATTTGGAGAGCAAGGCGATGCTTCTTGGATTTCTAGAGAGTCCGAATGATTTCATCAGCCATCTTCGCCGGTTCTCGGCATCTTTGACTACGCAGATGACCTTCGGCTTTCGGACTACAAGCATACATAACCCCGAATTCAAAGAAGCCTTTGACGTAGGTTATATGGAATTTTCCCGTTATGATAGACAAATATACTAACACTAGCTCCAGATCTTCGATCGAAGCTCCGAATTGATCGGGTCTCGTGTAAGTATAGATATCAGCTGCTAAATAAGATATGAGATGTTTTCGAAAGAAAACGAAAACTTAAACCTGGACTGACAACATACTCATATAACAGATAGGCGCGCTCCTTGACTTAATACCAGCATTGAGACGCTTGCCTGACTTCATGCTTCCCATTAAAAAAGAAGGCCGCGAAATACACCAACGAGAGCTAAAGCTATTCCGGCGTCTTTTCCTCCAAACTAAAGCAGGGCTACACGCCGGTACTGCCAAGGTATACAACGCACTCCTCAATATGCAACCTATAATAATCCTGAGAATGCTGACCCTCAAACCCCTATTCTAGCCATGCGTATGCGTCGATCTAGTCAAGCTACAAAAAGAAGAGCAGACCTCCGACGACCTAGCCGCGTACCTGGGCGGTTCGCTACTGCAAGCCGGCTCGGAGACGACAGCCAGCGTGCTGGTAGGATTCATTCAGGCGATGGTGATCTTCCCCGAGGTGGCGCGGGCCGCACAGGAGGAGCTAGACCGCGTGTGCGGCGACCGCATGCCGGACCTAAACGACGTGCCCGATCTGCCGTACATCCGGGCGTGCGCTAAGGAGAGCCTGCGGTGGATGCCCGGGTTCATGCTGGGTATCCCGCACGCGGTTACGCAGGACGATACGTATATGGGGTATCATATACCGGCGGGGTCAATGGTGATTATGAATATCTGGTAAGTGTGGAAAGATGCTCTGGGCCTCTATATCACGGCGTAGTGAGGTATCTTGCTAACCGTTTACAGGGCTGTACACAACGATCCCAAAAGACATCCCAACCCGCGGCAGTTTGAGCCCATGCGGTACTGGGGAGACGACCAGACGTCCATCGATGCTTCGAACAACCCCGACGCTACGAAGCGAGATCACTTCGTGTTTGGCGCCGGCCGACGCAAGTGCCAAGGTATGCACATTGCGGACCGATCACTGTTTCTCGCTATTTCGCGTCTTCTCTGGGCATTCAATTTCCGGAAAGCCGTGGACCACCAAACTGGGCAGGAGATTACGCCAGATATGGACGATCTCGCGGAGGGTGTGATGATGCTCCCTAAACCTTTCAAGGCTGATTTGCGCCCTAGAAGCGCGTTTAAGGCAGAGTGCGTGAGACGGGAATGGGGCACGATGGCAGAGCAGCTCGATGGGCAGGCACAGTGGAAGGTGGTCCCCGAGGGCTTGATCTGGAAGGACGAGCAGCTTGGTGAGTTATTATTAGATGAGTAGAGCTTGTAAGACGCGGTTGGTCGGAATGTAACAAATAGAATTAGTAAAAAAAACATCTCTTATATGCCCGAGAATTGTTCTGGACTTTCTTTTGATTGCAATGTGACATCTGTAGTCGAATTTATCTTTTGCTTCAAAGTGTTCGTCCACAATTATTCTAATAAAGCATTACAGCGTAATCATGTATCATATATCATCTGCTTTGGTAGGTAGGTAGGCTACATGACTGTGACGGTTATTGTAATGAAAAGTGAGATGATGTATTATGTCTTCAAGATCTTAGGATCTTGAAGGTTAGACTTTTATACTACGTACAGTGCCAAGACAGTGCCAAGACTTATATCATACAGTGTGGTATAACAATGACAGATAATATAGCAGTGATTTGGATGACACAACTCGAGCCATCCCGGTTGGGTCTTCTAGGTTCATACAATGTGTGATCGGGCATTCGGTCTACTTATTGAGAGTTCGACACTATTACTATTACGATAGCACAGACTTAACGGAGAGGACTCATAATCATGGTTTGTCTCAAGTGGCCATGTCAAGCGGCCGTTTATTTATTTATTTTTTATGCTCAAGCACTACCTCCGGAAACCTAGCAAGTACATAGTCCGATTCAGAAGACCTACCCCATTCTAAGTGCAAAGTAATTCATTTTCCATTTCCCGTCTCATTTCCCTAGAATTCACTATCAAAATAATCAGCACTACTAATCCCCACACTACTAATGGCGTGAACCGCTGGTGCGAAGACCGGCGGTGCCTGACTTACTTTAGTAGGCGCACCGGTCTGCTCCGCGGGAGCCTCGCCAGCCTTCTCGTGGCCGGGTAGACCCTCGTAGTCCTTGCCCAGTATGCCGAGGTACCCCTCCACCTTCTGGCCGGCGATGTGCACGTCCTGGACGTCGAGCAGGACGAACAGCATGCGGCCGGCCAGGAGCCCGTTACCCGTGACGTTGATCCACTGGTGGGCTGTGGACCGCTGGACGGCGATGTCCCCGCGCTGCATGATGCGCTCCTCGCCCGAGTCGAGCACCATCTTGAAGACGCCCTCGAGTACGATGGCGTAGTCGAGGCTGTTAACCCGGTGCATGGGCGAGACGGCGCCCGGGGCGAAATCAATCATACGGCAAACAGTGCCGTTCTTAACTGTGATGCCGGGCTATTGGTTCAATGAATCAGTGAATGCCATTATGCCTCTTGGCTATTTCTTCTCAAAGGGAGATTCATAAGGGGGGCGTATTGAGCACACTTACCTCGTTCTCGCGTGCGAACTTGACGTCTACGTCGCCATTGAGTTGCACGGGGTGGTTGGAAGTTGAGTATACAATGTTGGTGATGGCTGATCCGTTGCCCAGAACGCGGTGGTGATCTCCAACATCGGTGTCCAAGAAGACTGACTTGCCCTCAGCATTGTGTCCAGTGATGTGACGCACAACACGTGGGAGGCCTTGAACGGGATGAGGGGTCTTGACGTAACCCTCCGCCAAGTTCTTAGGCTCGTCGCCCGCCATGTTGACACAGAATTATATGGAAGATGTGTGCAAAATAAATAGGAAGAGATGTCAGATCGAGGTCAGCGTTTCTAGCAGATACGCTGGCAATGGATCGGTAGTCAAGTGATAGGTAGTGAATAAATTCTAAATATTACCATCATTATCGTCTACACATGCAGATCCTTTATATAGGTATGCTACGAACACGATTAGTTCCATGATTAATCCCCGAATATTCAGCCGTATTCCGCAGACTCTCATGGAGATATTTTGGTGTCGTAACTAACAAAAGCTTCGCCGGAGGGAAAGGACGCCGTCCCTGTCGGAGAAACGCGACTACGGAGTTTTATATTGCCTGAACCAAATCACCGAAGGATCAATCCTTCACAGCCGACTGCTTACTCAGAAGCTTCCAAACGAGGGTGCCATCAAACCAGCCAATAAGCAGCCCAAATAACGATCCCGTCAGCCGCATGTGGTAGGTAGCGTTGCTTTGGAGCGAAACCCCCGTAAGCCGCATTGTCCTGTGCCGTGTTGGAGAACGGTAGCTGGCAGCACGGCGCCGGAGTTAATTCAAGTCAGGAACGGAGCTGTCTAGGTATTTTCCTGCCGACAGGTCATCGATATATTCTCTAGTTCAGCTGAAAGTGCAAATGTAAACGCCAAGCACAGCTGTATGCAACAGAATATAAAGGAGTACAAGCTGCTAGACAAGAAAAATCGGAATAAACTGGCTGGGTACTTACGTGAGACTTTCCACGTAGAACCACCTGCAAGAATCACTTAAACAATAACGACACCAGAGATAGGACAGTCGAAATCATGTCTGTTTCCGTAGAGTCCAGCCACGCCCCTCTGGCTCAGAACGACTCCAAGTCTTTGACACCTGAAGTCCAGTCGGTTTCTTCCGAATCTGAGCGCCAGTCATCTGCCACTCTGGCTCGTGTCAACGAAGACCTAAGCGACGCCTCCTTCTGGTGGGATGCTCTATCTCAACCTCTGGCCACACTTTTCCAGAACCAGAAGTACGGCGAGCCCCAGCAGCTAGCCTATCTCCGCTGGTTCCAGAAATGGATCATGCCCGCGCTGGGGCCGCGGCCCGTTAACGGCCAGGCGCACTACGGCTCATGGCTCACCCACGACGGCTCGCGCCTGGAGTACAGCATGAACTGGAAGGAGAAGAAACCCGAGCAGACGATCCGGTTCACGATCGAGCCGGCATCCGGCGAGGCCGGCACGCCCGCCGATCCCCTGAACCAGCTCGCGGCCAAGCAGCTCCTGACGGCCATGGCCAAGGAGTACGACGGCATCGACCTAACGCGGTTCGAGATCTTCCACCAGGAGACGCGCGTGCCGGACGAGCTAGCCAGCGCAGTCGTCGCCAACAACCCGCCCGGCGCGCCCCTGACCGGCGTCTGGGTGGCCTTCGACCTGGAGCACAGCGGCGAGCTGACGGCCAAGGCGTACTTCCTGCCGCACCTGAAGGCCGTCGGCACGGGCATCCAGCCCAAGGACATCGCGTTCTCGGCGATACGCAAGTGCAACGGGCCGATGGGGTCGTACGACGCGCCGCTGGCCGCGCTGGGCGCTTACCTCGAGTCGTTCCCCACGCCCGAGACCACGCCCATGGTGGCGCTGCTGTCGAACGACTGCGTGCCCGACTCGCCCGCCTCGCGGTGCAAGGTGTACGTGCACCCGTCGGTGCCCGGCACGCTCGCCGCCGCGAAGGACATGTTCCACCTGGGGGGACGGCTGACGGGCCCGGCCACGACGGCGGGGCTGGCGGCCATCAGCGAGCTGTGGTGTCTGCTGTTCGGGCTCGACCCGGCGGACCCGGCGTCCGAGGAGAAGGCGGTGTTACCCGATGGCCGCAAGTTCCTGTGCGTGTACGAGATGCGGCCGACGCAGGAGGGCCAGGAGGATAAGGGGGTGGACATCGAGGTCAAGCTACACATCCCGGGGTGGCGCCTCGACAAGAATGACGAGCAGGTCAGTGTCCTGCTCGAGCAGTGGTTCCGGAAGCATGGACACCCTGAGCTTGCGGCTAGGTACCGAGACGATTTGGCCGCCACTTTGTAAGTTCTATCTCTCTCTTCCGTTCTCTATCCTGCCCCACCACTATACGCATGCAAAGGCTATTTCTTTTTGGCATTTACTGACATTGTAAACAGCCCCAAGCACGATCTCACCAGTGATGTGACAACTCACACTTGGATCTCGCTCACTCACACGGAGAAGACCGGTCTTTACATGACCATGTACTACACCCCCAAACTCCCTTTGATGTACCGCGGCGTTCAGTAGGCTAGGTTAGATAGGTTTATATAGACTGGAGGTATGAAATGTTTCCACGATACCATGTTCGTTGACCTTAGGAAATGTCTATCCTGAATCGTACTTCTGTGTCTTCTCATTATTGTCTAACCGTGTCCGGAAGAATTTGGAGCGGATTTTGAATCTGGCGTAGGCTTTGGTGGTGTTTATTTAGTAGATGATTTTACTACGTGGGCATACACATATAGGTTAGATTAGTTAACTTGCAGTAGAAAATGTACCACATGAAATAGATATTGTGCAAGTCAATAATGAGCTGAATGTAGAGCCCACTCCTTACACGAAGCCCTATCATGTATCTTTCTCCCACGTTTATCTAAGCCTTTTTATGGTGTGGTTGCGCCGATGAAGTGCACCAGCGTATAGTTCATTCAAGACGCGACCTATGGCCTAATTATAGGGGTACGGAAACAAATCACGGCATCATCTGAGAGGGGTGTAAGCATATATACATAAAATAGTAGTGTAGAACCGTATATTCGGGTGGTAAACCCATATGCAGATAGAAACAGAGTTATATACAAGTATGTAGATGGGAGTTTACAACTAGATTTGTTCCAACAACAATTAATCTAGCTCCTTCTAATCTAGGTACTAGGCCTCTGACTATGTACCCCATTGATCAGGGTCCGCGTCCTTGAACTCAGACCCAGCAGCAATCTGATCGTACCAGACCTGCCGCGTGCCCTGCGTACCCTCATACCCGTGATCGTGCCATCCGTTCGCGTACAGCCCGACCCTGAACTGGAAGGCCCTTCCATCGCCGACCGTCGTCGGGATATCGTACGTCTCGGTGACCTTCTGCCCATCGAACCACATCTTGTAGAAGCCAGTGCCGTCGCTGCGCCAGCGGGCCTGGATGACGACGCGGTGCCACTGGCCGGCCGAGACGGTAGCCAGGTTCTTGAACTGGCGGGTCTTCTGGCTGGCGGTGGGGCAGACGTCCCCGTACTTGACGCGGGTGGCGAGCTGGTCGCCCTCGATCCACACCATGGACGAGGGCATCCAGGTCTCGGAGCAGCCGAGGTCGGTGAAGTCGGCGATGAACTGCGCGAGGTTGAACTCCTGCGCGGGGCTGAACTGCCACCCTTCCTGCAGCCGGAAGGCGAAGCCGTAGAACGCCTCGTCGCCTTTCTTGTACATGCCCTGCTTCACCGCCTCGGAGTGGTACCGCCCCTGCCAGCTCGCGTCGTACACCTGCGTCATCTTGAGCGCGGTCGAGCCCTTGTACACCACGTTGGTGACCTGCTGCACGGTGCCCTTGTTCTCGTGGGTGAAGTCGTCCCAGCCCGCGGTCGTGCCCTCGTTGTGCCAGAACTGGGTCGCTTGCGCGGCGACCGCGAGCCCGGCGAGGAGGAGGGCGGTTGCTGGTCTGCGTGAGAGCAGCATGGTGGGCTTGGCTTTCTTTCTTCTCTTTTTTAATGCCTGGGGAGTGCGAAGGAAATAAATAAAATGAAGCTTATAGGGGTAATGACTGCTTGGAACGAGGTACGCTGTAGGTCACGTATGAAGGGGGGCCAGCGAGACCTGCATTTTATAGACAGCTCCTCTCGTGTCCTACTTGTTACCCCTCTCCTCTCTCATGAGACACTGCATCTAGCCTAGCAAATTCAGGGGCCATTGACCAATCTCAACCACCGGTCCTTATGCAATTGGCTAGGTTATAGCCTGTTGCCTCCTCCCCCTAGTGTCGACTCTTCCTTTTTTTTTTGTCCTTTTCCCCTTTTCTTTCTTTCCTGCAGTGAGACGCCACTGATCAATAATCCATGTGTGTTATAGGGCGAGTGGGATACGAGTATGGCCAGCCTGCTTCCCCTAAGTCGGAATGGACCGAGATCTAGATGCAGCTCTATTAATTCCAAAGAACTAGGTAGGTGGAATGGATATAAATAATTACGAGCAATATTGCTTAGTTAAGCTGACAGGTATAGACTATAGCGAGGTAGATATTCTGACCCTGATTCGTCTGGTCATGAGAGCTAGCGAATAACACCTACCTAATCCGACATTGTAAGTCACTAGTGACTTGGATCTAACTTAGAACTTGGGAGTCTAGCTTTGTTCTTGTATAGTCTTTGAATGAATGGGCATAAAGTAAGCTGAGATCGCTAACCTGGGTGGCTGGCGTCATCTCATATATTGTAGTGTTGGTAGGCAAGCCACCGCTTGCTCAGCTCGGCTGGACTTGATGTATGTAATTAGTATAATTCGAAATTAGAATAACCGTCCTCTTGCTTCTTCTTGGCGATCGTATCATTCTGGTGAGATTTTGATCGTTTTTTCTTTGCGGAGGCGTGCAAGAGAACTGTAGAAGGTCTTTATTATGAATGGATAGTCATGGCGACCCAGCGCTAGGCTACGGACCAGTCGCCTAGATAGGTATGAGTAGCGTGAAAGTGTAGTTTTGCTGTTTCCAAATTTTGTGGCTAATAAGTCGAGTTAAATGCCTTCTGCCTTAGTGAACGAATATCTCTCATAACCCCTATTCCGGTATTGAAGTTCTCACAGCTCCAACCCCTTCCCCCCTTTTCCACGGCTCGCAGATCTCATGCCATCTCCTCCGCAGAGCCTCAACCTAAACTACCAATCATATTCATTGTGGTTCTTCTTCCCTACGCTTTTCAAGTTCCTACACAACCGTGCTATGGTATTGAGAAAGCTCCGACATGAGTGCCATGTCAACGATCCGAGGGGCCCTGGAATAAATGGCAGCACCACGGTGAAGTAAAGGAGGGGAGTGAATATATAACTTAGAGGTTTTTCTTAATAGGGAGAAGGCACCTTATTTTCCTTAAGCGATTCAGAGAGTGAGGAGTTGTATTCTGTGTTGGGATTCTATTCCCAGATTCTTATGAATAGGAAGTAGATAGGGTACAAAGGTTCTGTTTATATATGCTTTTATTTGAACATAAAATTATAATAGATACCTAGGTATGAAGTAGTCAAAGATAAGGGAAGACATGGAAGCACTATTATCACACTAGAGTCCATTGGAATTGGTACCTGGGTACTTGTTAATGGGTTGCATGTATATCGTGATAGAAGGAAAGCACAAGGTAGCTAGTAAGTGTTTGCTTGCAAGTGAGGTATACAAGTATCTATTTACGCATATAGAAGGGACGAATTATCCTGCCTCCTTCCTGACTGCCAATCTGATTGTTGTGTTACTACGTTGATCTATTCCAATCAGAAAATATGGGCATGATAGTGGGAAAGAATGTACCTTTATTCCTTCCCTCTACCTACTTCCCTCCCCCCTCTCTCTTCTCTAGTAGCAACACCTCTACAGTTTAATCACATGCACCTTCCCAACTTTAAGTTTCTTTTTCTTTCACACCCAGGATGAGGGTGATTACACTATCTTCCGTGGAAAGTATTTTAGTCACTCTTTTTCTCCTTCTCTATCCTTCACTCATATCTTCTACTCCCCATCTTTTTTTCTTTTCATCTTTCTAGAAACTCTCTACTCCCTTCTCTCCATCTTCTTCTCTTCACCTTACTTTCTTCACATCAACCTTTTCACCTTTATTTCTACATCTTTATTTTCCACCTTCTTTACCACACGTTCACAACATCTACTACTACCAGCAATCTATGGACCCTCTTCCCAAGGTTCGACGCCTGCCACATACTATCTCGACCGTCCACTTACCTAGTTTCTTCCTCAAATCACCTACGTTTTCATTTTGATTCATCGCCCATTTTCTCTTTCCATCACTGACTCTTTCCATCACGTTGAGCTTACACCACCAGCCTCGAATTCGGCATATCAGGTATGTACCTTACCTTTTCCCAGACCACAAGCATGCTGTATGTACACAGATACATACACGTACCTTTCTCATTTATTTTTATTCATTATGGCAACTACCCCTTCATTTATTATACTGTTTGCTTCCTTCCTTCCTTCTTTTTTTATATCCTTTTTTCCTTGTCATACATTAGTACTCCAGTACCTAGGTACATACTTAGCTAAATGTTTTTATTGGATACCAACAATGAATTTGTTCACCCCCACCATCTTAGAAACTTCCTCTCCCTCCACCTTTTCCTTTCAACATCCATCACTCATTTACCTTCACCTTCATACTTCTCTTCTTCTCCCATCTATTTAATCCACTACCACCACCATCATTACTACACTTCCTCTTTTCCAACCTAATTCCAACCTAGACCTACAACAACGTCGAAAGGTTCACCCAAGGTAAGCATTTATTCCACAGATTTCCTAACAACGAAGTGCATTCATCTTCATCACCCTCGCCGCATCACTTCATTCAAACCCTTCCAACTCTTTCTCTTCTACTTTCATTTCTCTATAAGCTTTCTACACTGCTCTGCTACGGTCTACTTGCATCATAATTTTATTGTATTTCTCCCACGCTCCCCCCCCCTCCTCTACTCTTCAAGACATCAACCTCCCCTGCAGTAACTACTACCTTTCGACTCATGAATTTTTAACGATCATGAACTAATTATACCTTCAGAAACCTACACTCGATTTTTAATCAAGGACTTACCAGCATTCGACATCAACGATTCAGTAAGTGTTACCCAGGTAAACAAACATGCAAATTAATCACAGACACACTCTTACTAATAATATTCCACCGTTTTAGTCACTCTTCAAATATTGACCAACATGACTGGATTTCAACAAACATTCTCTGTATCATGGTGTCATCGTTGTGGTGTTGTAATTGGGATGTATTGGGAATGGAGAGACTGTTAAGCGCTAACAGTCCCTCCATTCCCAATACATCCCAATTACAACACCACAACGACAATACTATGATATTCTGCGTACTACTGACTACACTGCCTCTTAGCTCGATATAACTCCGGGCGGTCCCTGAACAACCAAAGAGAGCACGCTTGGGGCGTAACTGTCGTGGGGGGACCAGTCCACATAAAGTGCGTGTAGCCACACCGTCCTAGGGTCATCCAGCTTGCGTACACACCACGAAGAGTCCCTACTCAAACGTGAAGTCTAGGCCGGCCCCTGTGCCGGCGCGTCCCTGAACCTCTCATTCCATACGACTCGCGTTCCGCCCCCACGCCTCAGCGGATCGCTTGCAGTCAAAGAGGGTACATAAGGATCAATGTGATCCCTTCCTGCTTTGGTGTTTACATTTCCTAGTCAATTCAGTTCGTCAAGCACATCCGTGCCGGGACCTCCCAGGTACTCCATCTTCCATCCGAGCGGAGACTTCGGTCTCGTCCTCGGGGTTGATGGCCGCGATGCGAGCTCGGCGCCCGGGTCCTCCCCTCGGGGCCCCGATGGACATTGTGTCCTAGATGTGCTCTCGGTTCGTGGTGGGTTCTGCCGCCACCTTGTGGCCTGGCGAACTATGCTAAGCATAGGTGGGAGCGGGGGTGGCGAGGCAAGGATTGCACCCCTTAACCAGCCCCCCTTTCTCTTTCTAGAGAAAGGGTGAAGTGCGCAGAACTCTCGACCTGGGAGGGCGACCCTCCCGCGACTTATGCTAGTTGACGCTATGGTTGTGGAAACGCCCAGGAAGGGTGCGCAAGTTAGCTGTGCATGGCGATGGGTTCCATGGCTCAGCGCTTGCCTTGGTGCCGGGAGCTGGATGACCTGGAGCTGTCGGAGTTTCTCAAATAACTTCCGCAAATTTTTGATCTCTTTTTTTCTAAAGGCATGCTTTGTGGCCTGTTGTCTGATGACACAAACACTCGCAATAATTTTTGCACCTCTTTTCTTCCCTTCTAGGGATTAAACTTTTTTTTTTTTTCATTGCAATCTCCAATTTCATTGGGGTTACGAAGAAGAAATATTTAGTTCCTACATACAGAGAGAGGACCTTGCCTCAGTATCGACACAGCGCACCTCGGGTACACATTCAAACCTCATATTTCTTTACAAATCACTGGCTATTTATACAGCTATGTTTCCAAATTGGCGGCATTGTGTAAAGCAGTTTGCAAAATGTCATTAGAAAGCTTTGGATCAGCATTATTATCCAGGAGCACACATATTGACTCTTCGCAGCCAACGCCAGCAGCTTCCATGAGAACGGTATTGCCGTCTCCATCTAGGGCGTCAACGTCTGCTCCATTCATAATGAGACACTCCAAGGATCGAGGTTGATTATATCCAAATGCATCGCTGTGCAGCCATCTCTCGCCCTGATTTCAATCGATTGCCGGTATTTTGCTAGTAAGAGATTCAACACTTCAACATTGCCTGATTGCGATGCGACATGTAGCGCGATCCAGCCGGGTACGTCGGGTGCTAAGGGATCTATACCAGCCCCAATCAAAAGCTCAGCCAGCTCCTTTTTTTTCAAGAGAAAATCAACGATCGAATCGTGTCCATTCTTGGCTGCGTAGTGTATCAGGGGAACTCCGTTGCTCATAGAATCAACGATAGCACCTTGTTCGATAAACAACGATATCTGTTTCAAATCTCCAAATTGTGCCGCCTGACAGATCAACTCTTGAAGGTCGAGGGAGGGAGGTCGGCATATAGCTACTCCTGATGTATTTTAAAAGTCGCTGAACGATTTGGTTGTTCCCACATATTGAAGCATAGATTGGGGCTCGTTGAAAGGGGTCACGAATACCCCCTTCTTCCGTGTTATATAGGATATCCACAATATTTAAGTAGCCACCCCAACTTGCTATACTTTATCAATGGCAACATCCAAAGCACCTTGGCCTTTGCGAGTGTCTGAGAGCAAGTGGAGCAAGCCCTAGAATCGGATTCGTGTCCAGGGGGTTTATATATGACTTCCAGGGCGTCAAGGCAGTCCTCAATATCTTCATGGCCCGCCATCATAGTCATGTATGCATTAAAGCAAGAGATGGTTCGAAAAGGAATATTGTCATGAGTTTCACAGCTCGATATTGTTCAGAAAATTATCATATATGACATAGCTTGACTGGTATGAAATTGTTCTGGTAGCAAAGGGTCAGCAGCACGACAAATTTAAAGCCAGGGCCTGTATCATAAGACCTACCATAGTATGTACTGCGTTTTGGTTCACATTGTAGCCTGTTATAGCCACCGTGGCGAGAACGGCGTTGGTCAAATGGTCTGCCGCATTACAGAGAGAATGTTGAATGTGCAGTACATTGCCACCTGCTCTTTGACCTTATGTCACACGAACATCTCAGCCTGACTCCCTTTGATCTCATCTCTGTGAGCCCGTGAATCCGAGCCGCAGTTTTCATATCGAGATGGATAAGACTAAGTCAGGGGGATCAGACCCTCGTCGTAAAATAGGGATAATTTCGAAAACACCGTCGCCTAAGGTAATGAACGCCAACAGAACCGATGAGCCAACCATCTCCACACCCCTCTACTATACCCACAGAAGAAACTGCTATGCCGACCGCGTCGGCGATGGAGTCCCTGACCCGTCACCCAACGGAACCCCATATGCTATGTGGAAGCCACTGTGTGTGTATAGATGAAGCGAAAGGGAGTAGAAATACGGGAGCCAAACGGTGTATGGAAATACAATAGGGCCCAGATGCGTCACCATAGCAAAACAATCCTGGCGATTTCCGCATGCCCAATAAATATAATCTATATCTACCTATTTAAAAGAAAAAGCCATCCCCTTACTCTCCCCTTTCCGCTCTTCCCTCCCCCTCCTCACAAATCCCATAATCCCCAAACCCTTATTCCAAACCCACATCCTCTAGCAGACAAGCCATCCCTTCATGCCCCCAACATAAACAAAAAACCAGCTTTAAAACACCATCTCCCTTTTTCTTCCCCCATGATCCGGTCTATATGAAGTCACTTCCTAAGGAATATTCCCCCGATTTACCCACTGCCCGGCTTCGCCGAGCAAGACTGGGAAGCTTTTTTATTATTTTTGAGCTGGTATGAGTACCTACTCTTAAGAGCGAGGTATTTCAATGCCGCTTGATAACTCCTGATCCTCCCCCTTCCCTTCTATAATGCTAGACTATAACCAGCCAACCTAGCCAACTATAGCTAAATCCATTCAACCCAAATCAGATCAAATTGATTCCTACCCCAAGCCCAAGGCAGATAGCATGATATGAAAAGGAGGAGGGGAAGGCAAAAAAAAGGGAGAGGAAAAAGAAAAAGGGGGAAAGAGGAGAAAAAAAGAAGGAAGAAAGAAAGAAGAAGAAGAAAGGGGTAAGAAGAAGGTTCATATACAGTTCACGCCATACACCTACCTACGTACCTACCTACCTCCCTATACTACCCCTAGCCCTACCCCCACCCCCAAGTCCCAATCCCAGTCCACTTACCACTAACCTACCTAGTTAATACCCGAACAACCCTCTCACTATCAAGCAGCATCCCATATTCCCTTCCATTCCCAAAGTTTACGTAGGTAGTTTCAAACCAATTAAATACTCTACAACTTAGATAATTTGTTTTTATTCGAATCTGTTTTCTCTATGTTCTTCTATGGTCTTCTCTCTCTCTTCCCCCCCCTCCTCCTCCCCCCTTCTTCTCATATATCAACCTCAGCTATAGTTGAAAGAAAAAAAAAGGGGGAGGGGAAGAGAGAACCAAACCAAGTCGTCGCATCCTACTTACTCCTAGGAGTCGAAGAAGAAAAGGAGAAATGTAGCTAGCTAGCTAGCTAACTAACCCCTTATCTTCTTTCCGGGGAAAAAAAATAGGAATAAGGGTGAGTGTCTCTCTATCGTTGTACTTCAGTCTCCTGCGGAGACCAGGTATATCGATAGGAAGGTTCTATTTCCTTGTCTGCGATGTCCTCGTCTGTGCTCCTTTCCTTCCCTCAACCACTCGTCAAAGCCGTCTTCCTATCCAACCCCCATCCATCCACGCGTTATATCCTGCCAACCCGCCCCTATGTACCAAGCCGAGCACTATTCCTTTTCTCGTCATATTCTACATTGAACTCCCTTGCGTGTAGAGCGCCTTACCATATGACGCCCGTTTTCATCACTGTGTGGTCGACATCCCTTTTTATCTATTTTCACCAAACAATAAATAGCAAAGCTACTGTCGTCTCAGTAATCTCATCGAGGTTCCCATACATCATAGATTCGTGTGTACCACGCTCATGCTGAATGACTTTGTGCATCATGACATTGGCTTGGAAGCCACATATATAATTCTCTTTTTTTCTCTTTCTGGATATTCTCCGGTAGACAACATCATCGGCTTCCGATGTAAAGACAACGTCCTCATAAGTCAGACGTAACCGTAACTTGTAGCTCGTCTTCTGTCGTTTTGAACGTAAAAAAATCGTGCATAAATCAACCCATTTCCTGCTTAGGTCCTTTGAAGAACTCTAAGCCATTGAAAAGCATCGAGGTGCTTGGATAATAGAAGTAAATCAGAAGAAAATGTGAATGATATCCCGTCCCTAATAAACGCCCGTCCCTCATTTTCCGATGTACGTTTTTTCTTTTTTTTTCTTCTTGTGGCCCATATACTCCCCCCAGTATCGACAACCTAGATAGGGTCTTTTCTAGGCATATATAGTATATACATCGTAGCCGGCTGGTTGGTTTTTGTTTTGCTTTTGTTTTTTTTTCTTCGTCTAGATCTAATTGTTGCAAGAGTAGTTGAAGGCCTGCAATAGTCGATATGCGGCCGAATAATTCTAGGCAGTTTGATAGAAAAGTCCCGTACACATCATCACTAAGAATAAATCAGGGAGCTGTTTTTTTTTTTTCCTAAAAAGAGCCAGTCACTAGTGGCTGCTTATTATGTCGTAGGTCGAGGGCCTTCGTTTGTTGGGTGTAGTATACCCCACTATCTCTCCTAGAGTCCATCGGCTCGAGATCGACTGACCCACGGCCTGCGCGTAAGGACACCGGAGGACATTGTATATGTCAGGGGTTAGGAAGGAACAAAGAAGGTTCTCGTATATAGATAGTTGTAATCTAGGTTCCTCGCACAACAATGTATTGATCACCTAAGCACTTGCTTGGTCCCTCGTGACAGACATTGTATATATCCCGAGGCATCAAACATAAGGCTTGAGGTTCAAAGCTCTTATGCTCACTCACTAGCTACGATGGACTTGTCGGCCCGCATGCGCATGAAATTTGCGTGGCTTTCGAGGCATTGTGCCATCAAATGGAGGACTAAAAGATATGAAGTTAGCAATTATTATTGTTTCGATAAGAAATGCGTCACAAGTGGGAACTCACCAGGCCACACGGCGGATTTGTCAAGCATATACGCCGTGACTCGAAGAATCTTGGTCGCATATCCACCTGGTGTGTTGTTCAATTGCAGTCGCGAATCGATGCTCCTGTTGACACTGCCGTTCATCATGTCTACGCTCATTTTCATTTCAGCACTCGCGAGAAGACCCTGGATCTTCGCGATGAGTTTGAGATCTTCATCCTCGAGTAGCATGATTGCAGGAACCCCGGTCAGATCCACGTCGTCTTTTCCAAGGATACCGAGGTAGCGGCCAACTCGATCTTGTAAAGTAGCGATCCATTCTGCGAGAACCTGAGCACAATCAAACGAGCACATGGCAGATTGCACAGGAAGCTCCCGGCTGGTAAATTCAGCAAACGTTACCCCGAGTTTATCAGACATGGAAAGCGAATCGGCAGCATAGAAAGCAGCTTTCCGGAGATGCTTTTCCCGGCGAGATGTGGAACGGTTTGACTGATTTTGAGGCTGCGACTGAGATGGTGTTGCAGGTGGGAATTTGGCAGCGGAGAACTCCGGCGAGGAAGACTGTGTTGGTGGGGAGTCGGTAAAAATTGAGCTCGCAGCTGAAGCTTCGGATAGATCGGTTGACTCGGCGTTAGAATTGGGCGAGTGCTCTGCGTGTTGAACGACTTCGCTTCCACGGGATAATTCCTCGGCCAGCCCTTGCCAGTCACGATGCCAGAACTTCTCCTTAGTGCGCGACATATTAACAAATAAGCGAATATAGGCTAGATCAAGCAGGGGAATCGCGTCGGCAGACAAGGGGCCCATGCCAAACGGGTTGGGTCTCTCCAAGCTGTGATGCGGATTGCTTGCCCAAGCTGATTGCCATGCTTTGAGGGCTGGCTCGATATGGCGATGCATCTTCTCAGTTTCCTCGTTCGTCCAAATCTTGTTATGGTGGCGTTGCCGAGTCTCCCAGATGTAGTTGTGGAGCGCGTTGATCAGGATCAAGCAGCCGAGAGTGCTAGGTTTCAATTCACCCTTCGGCATATCGTGCAGGTTAACCGCTGACCCAAAAGGCTGGTGTCCGCTACCAAAGGCAAGCTTCTGCTGCTTCTCGTTAGTGCGCAACAGCTCGCCCAAAGCTTCGTGGAAGGTCATCCGGTTATGGCCAGCAGCTCTCACCCCACCCTTCAGATGGAAGGCCGCGGCACTTTCTGCCGCGAAGAATTCTTCGTCGCAGGGCAGTTCTAGGAGAAGCTCCGAGTTGGTTAATGCCGGTGTATGGTTGTAGGCGGCGACTAAGAGACTCGAGAGGATAAATATGACATAAACCGTCCGCTTCCGTTCTTCGATGGTCTTCCACCGGATCCATTCTGCCTGCTCCTCTGATTCGGCCTTGATACCGCCGTTCCAGTTGCCTTCGGCGTCGTTGAGCTGAATTTCCCGGACATCGGGTGAGTCTATCTTGACAGGCTTCAGCAACCCAGCAGCCTGGGCAAGGCTAACTAGCGCAGCAGAGTGCGTAGACGCGATGTCATTCGCAGTCTTGTCACCGCAGTTGTGGCCGTACACGACATTTAACAGCATAGCCTGCACTAACCACAGAGGCGTGTGAACAAAAGACTCGGGTCCCTGAGATCCGTGGTCAGACGATGGTGTGCGACGGAAGTCAGCCTTGCGCATATCGGCCTTCCTACGTTCCTCGAGGTAAAGTTGTATCATCTTCTTGGCCATGTCAAACAGCTCGAGAGACTGCGAACGATCCATCTCATAGAGGGCACCGATAGCAGCCATCGAGAGGATGAGACAACCACTACCACCTACCGTGTTAGATCGACCGTTGCTCGGGCCGGGGGGCGCGTCGAAGGAGAGTGTCGGAATATGGAGGAACGGGAGGTGAGGATGGCAGTACCGTAGATAGCTACCGACGTAGCGCTGCAAGTCGTGGGTACTGGGTAGATTCTTGACATTATCCGAGACAGCTTCCGAGTTATTCTGGAATTGGGGGGACATGGGGGAGTTCGGGGAGGGAAACGAGTACTTGCGGCCGGCGTAGGGGGCGCATTGGGAGAGGGCGCTAACGAGGGCATTCCGAGTGTTGTCTGTGATGGTCGTGACGGGAGAATGGGTCTGATGTCCACCGCTAATCGACGTAGGCGTCTCCGGGCCCGACCCAAAATTCAAAGCCTGATTTAGATTTTGCGTGGTTAACCCCGGCATCATAGACGGACTCAGAGAATTCATGGATGGTGGCGGAGTTGAGAAATAGATATCGTTCATACTCTTTTGCGAACCCGGTTGAGGTGAGAC
Source organism: Camillea tinctor (assembly GCA_022578605.1). Lineage (NCBI taxonomy): Eukaryota > Fungi > Ascomycota > Sordariomycetes > Xylariales > Graphostromataceae > Camillea > Camillea tinctor. The sequence continues at coordinate 104,712 of MU394129.1, forward strand.
GGGAGCTCCATTCAGCAAGTCTGGAAATACAGTGCTGCTCATGTCCATAGAAAAAGGAGAAGCCATCTGAGGAGGGCCCATGATAGCGGGCTGCCATATCGAGCTAGTGGCAGTGGTGACGGTGGTGTTGTTGGAACCATCGAGCATCACATCACTGATACCGCTCTGGCTGGTGGTGCTCATGGCAGAAGGAGACGAGCCGTCAACGGCATTCTCGCTGGGGTGGTTGAACGACATTTGGTGCTCAAACCCAGTGAGCCAGTCAAAGCTGTCGTCTACATGTTGGCTAGTGGACATATCAGCCATGCCAGTTCCGAAGGGAGAGGTCGCATCCAAAGACATGGAGGGCGATTCTGTATAATGAAGAGCATTGGGATTTATGGTAGAGCTGGGCGGGCTGAACAACAGGCCCTCGAAGTCGAACTCGGCCTGGTAAGGCAGAGGAGGGGCAGTGCGCAGACCAGCATTGAAGTCCATGTTGCCAATGCCATGGGTCTCTAGCTTGGGAAGACCGTGGCTCATGCCGCGATGGCCCATGACCGAAGACATGCCAGCAAAGGCGTGTTCCATGTTGTGCATTGGCAGACCAACGAGGCTCTGGTGGCGACTGTGATGTGCCGCGGGCATGTGCTGACTCCTGGCCACAGAAGCGTTGGCAGCAGCAATCATCTGCACGTGGTTCCCGTCGACGTGGCTGATGGTGTTGGCACGGGGCCGCATGGAAGCACTGTTGGCGGCAGCGGCAGCAGCAGCAGCAGCCGTGTTGGTGCTGGCAACGCTGTTCTTCCGTGCACGGCTCTGAGCAGTTGCAGTGCTACTGGTGCTCTCCCGGCGGTTCCTAGGCCGCGACGAGGGTGTGGTTGTCTGATGAAGCTTCTGCTGGTGGCGCAGGAGCAAGTCCCTCCGAGCAAAACATCTTGAACACTCGGGACACTCAAATGGCTTCTCCTTAGTATGGGACCGCTCGTGACGCTTCAGGTGTTCCAATCGGGCAAAGGAACGTTGGCAAGTCGCACAAACGTGAGGACGAGGCTTGTCGGTCTTGGGTGGAGGAAAAGGCGCAGGCGCGGGAGCTGGAGCCTTGGTGGTATTCACGGTAATTGTAGAAGCTTTTTGTTTTTCACATAGAAGCCCAGTTAGCTAAGATTATTCTCGTTTCTTTTCTTTTCTTTTTTTCTTTCCATTATGCGATCTATAGTAACAGAGGGCAGTTGAGGTCCCTGCATGGAATATAGAACAACAGAGAATAGTGTATGTGTGTGGATGTCTAAGGGTGTGTGTGTGTGGGATGGGCGGGTTGGTGGAGGGGGGGAATGGAGGGGCAGAGTGTAGCAAGAAAAAAAAAGAAAAGAAGTTGTCTCGTCTGTCGGACATACCAGAGTCATCGTTACCAGAACTGGTCGCAGGAGCTGAGGCAGGAGGCGGCGATGGGTTGGACATGACGATGAACTTATAGAGGAGAAGCGGAATTCCAACGGTAAGAAAACCGTGGACTCGAGAAAAGAAAGAGAAGGTAGAAAGATGAGCAATTGAAGAGCTGGAAGGGTATAAAAAGTAAAAGCTAGAATCCCAATATAGAGTGAGCAAGTAGTAGTTTAAGTAGTGACTAACAGCAGCGTGGCGGTAGCGGGTGGGTTGGGGTGGAGGGCAATTGGCTTTGCTGGACTCGAACCTGAACTGAACCCAGCTGAATTGGGTGTAAGTGGAGGAAAGTATAAAGAGGTAAAAGTGATGTTGTGTTTAAGAAAGGAGGGTAAAAGAAATAGGTTGGCAAAGAAGAAGGAAGAAGGCTATGAGGATGTATTGTAGGTGGGTAATGTGTGTAAGTATGTATGTGATGTATGTGCCGTGATGTGTGGTGTGTGGTGTATGGTGTATAATGTATGGTGTCTCTTCTCTATGTCTGGGGGACACACACAACAACTTTTTTTTTCTCTTGTTTCTTCTTTGGCTTTCTAACTTAAAGTCATTTCTCTCTCTCTCTCTCTCTTTCTTCACTCTTGTTTCTTCGTCTAAAAGCTAGAGTTGCCTGTGTGTAGTGTAGTGTGGTGTATATGAGAGTGGTACGTGTGTGTGTGGGTGGTGGGGGAGAGTTGGAGGAAGGAAAGTAAGTAAACTCGGTGGGCAGATTGGGCGTTGATTATTGGAGGGGCGGAAATGGGTTTAACGAGTTTGAGCCATCTCGGGTTTCTTCCTACTTGCATATCCCCTCCTGTTGCATCTTCTAAGCGGGTACCGCCAGTCGGGGGAATTATTAATACATGTAGGTCGTATGCAGTGTACTACACTAGGTATACAGCTACCTAATATATCAGCTGAGTGGGTTCTCTTTTGGCTCGTTCTATGGTTATCCCAGGTCATAGCGGTATGGGAATATGGGAATAAGTGATGACACTCGACTGACCGGCTTCGACAAACCTTACGTTATTTTATCTTGTCTCGTCCTACCTTGTCTTGTCTTGGTAACTAACTATATTACATTAGATATATAAAAACGCAAACTATAGAGTATAGAAAGTTCAAATTATCTTCATGTTAGGTATTGTTCTGTTCACTACACACTACTTGCACTACAGAGCCTTAAGTTTATATTTCTAAGGCTTATTTGTAGTAGGTTTATGGATGTTTGTAGGTACCTATTAAAAAATTAAAAAAAGATGAGCCAAGACTCTAGGTACTTCACATAACCTAGGGTATTCACTCGGTGGTTAACTACAAGTTACGCTACAATACACTATATACTACACTAAATAGATCTGGTTGTGTAGTAGATATACTTACCTATGTATGTATATATACCTAGTTGGTTAATAAATCAACCCAATTAACCCAGCTACCCGATATGTAGTAAACCCATCATAACGATCTACCAGGCAAGCTAGCTCTGCAGTTCCGGGTTGCGTTGTATGGACGATGGATGTAGGTACGTAGCTCTTGTACTACCCAGGGTAGTCCTGCTCCGTGCCTAGCCTAGCATGTACATACACACATACATGAGGCGAAGCTTGAGCTACCGTGTAGGTATAGTCTGGTAGGTTAGTGGTTAGTGTTAGTTACAGTATGTGAGAGGCAAAGCTGCAAAGTCAATTCGATCCCCTTGGAACGATCGGCGCACCATCCCACCAAAAAGCTTCACACACACACCCATACATGCACACACACGCACTAGCAGTAGCAAAGCAAATGAAAAACTAAGTAGGTTATGCAGATATGTAGTAGGTTCACTTTATGACATAATGGCCTACAATACAGGTAGGTTATACAAAAACGACGAGATACATACTTACTAGGTACCGTACTTAGGTAGTTAGGATTGATCGCTTAGTTCGTTCGCTTTCCTCGCTTTTCGTAATCTATTTGTCGTGCTTTTTCGCTTAGCGATTATAATTGAATTGATAAAACGTGTACGTACTAGTTGGTAGTTAACCTAGTTGGTTGGTTGGAATGTAGAAATGACCGCGCAAAAAAAAGCTAGTAGGTGGTAAAGTAGGTATGGAAGTGTGTTATACCGGTAGGGGTTTTTTTTTGTTTTGTTTGTGTGTACGTCACAGTGCAATTTCACTCTTCACCTGAGGAAGTACTTACATGGTAGGCAAAGTATCTCTTTTCCTGCTTACACACACAAGAGGGATCTGGAAATCTAACTTAGGTACATAAAAGCGTTGGTGGTTGCTGTTATATCCAATAAACTTCCAGGTACCTCGCAGCCCAGGACCATGATAGGTCACTTGATCCGCAAAAAGCTACGGTTACGCAAGGTAAGCTCTACCTCTCCCTGGCCCGTTCTAGTGGGCTGATCTCTCGCCGCGCCAGGGTTCAGTCTTAGGGGCGCTACAGCCACTGACACCGACAGACAAGGTGTTCCCACGCAGGGTTTTCACGGCTAGCCTCCCTCTCATTGGCCACAGCTACGTAGGCTACTGGGATGGCGGTCCACAGCGGGGCCCTGGTTTGTGGTCACAGGACGCAAAAGCTCTCGGAGTATAATCTACTTCTGGATCAGGTATTTTACGGATCTTGCCTCAATTAGTGTGCATAGGGTGTACATAAGTTCGCATCCTATCGTGATTGTGTGAAGTAATGTTACTACCTCTCTTGCAGGCCAAGATATCATATTTCTGCTAATTGATAATTGCCAATTGCTAATACATATTCACTCCTTCATTCTCTTCTTATTCCATTCCTTACCTATGTACCTATGCTCCATATTTCCCTTCCCTGCGCTTTTTTTATTTTATTTTATTTTGTTTTGTTTTCCTATTTTCTCTTCTTTCGGTTTAATGTGGGATAATTGACTTACAAGATGTTGTTATTTGGTGACATGTTACGTATGGATCTAATAATTAGGTACTTATTTGAATTCTCTTAGCCTCGGTGCAGACAACTTAATTGAATTATATACTTGAGCCACTACTACTGAGTACTGCCGCCATCATCACGACCACCACCATTGTTACTATCGTGTATGTACATGTATATACGTACGAGTAGCCATGTCGTATGCTAACACGAAGAGAAAGTTAAATAGCCACATATAGTAATAATCAGCAAGACATCTAACACAACAACTGCAAGATGTAGTGTAGGTAAAACCCAAGGGATGCAATTGTCTCGGACATTATTTTTCCTATAATATAGGTAGGTTATAGTTGTAACCTATATGTATGGTTTTACCCTGCAAGCAGAGAGTTGGTATTTATCAGATCAGGTCAAGTGTTTCTTTCTTCTCTTCTCTTCCATTAAAATTCCATACTTATACGGCGACTAATCCATATGCTGTCTACATGTATTGATGTACTTGTACGATTTATCAATTGAGTGAGGTGTTTTTTTATAGCCGGGTGTGTATAGTATCCATATATCAGAGAAGTACATAACATGAAGTAAGTACATGCCAAGCAGTAGCAGGCTGGCTTTCGCCTCTGTCGTGTATCTATGTAAGTAGGCATGTTTGTTTCACTCGTCTCGTAAGAATGGAACTTTTGGAAAAGCTATATGGTAAAATAGAAAGGAGGTTTAAAAAGAGGACCAAGCTCCAGAACGAGCTTCAGGTATAGTCATGCTTCAATATCTGGATACGTGATCAACCCTGACAATCAACCAGACATAGATCAAGAGATCAGTTCAAGTTAGGTAGGTCGTCATTGTCTTTTAACTACCTAAACATGTATGCACCCAAAATAGATCCATGTGCCGTACCTTAGGCAGGTAAGAGAAAAATCTGACTTACAGCGTTGTAGCAGATACTGTCCCGGTTAGAGACCCCTCGAGCTTGGGTAGGTAGGGGAGGTAGGTATGTAGCTTATGGAGGGGCATGCAGCAACACAACATGGTTGCCATTGTCATTGGCGTTGTCGTGGTGGTGGCATGACGGGATGCCACCATCGATAGACCCAACCAAGAGGGCATTTTTGATGGGAAACTCTTTGATCAATGCTCACAGCATATGTGCTATCACGATATTGCATATGTAGTTGGGCTGCAGGCACCTTCATGTCTTGTCACCTACGGCCAGTCTTGCGCTGTCTAGGTCTGCACGATGCCCGTTTCTCTACCTGCGATGCTGCATTGGCCTACTACACCATTACATCTACTCACATATGTACATGCAGAGTCGTGTGCGACAAGTTATCTTTTTTTTTTATGAGCCCGGCGGTTGCATTGCCCTTGGCAGAAAGCCGCACACCTACCTAAGTGATGTCGAGGCAAGGCCAGACAAGGTAGGTAAGAGGTGGGCAGATAACATGTCAGGTATTCGAAATATCCAAGGGCATAGTAATCGGAGAGGGCTCCTACCTATGAAGCCCTGCGCTATAAATAAGAAGGGAAGCACTCAAAGGGTCCGGTCATTGCATATCACATCACAATGCTTCCACCACCCTCCGTAGAACCATATTCTGCAATTCCAGACATTCTAGAACATGTATGTATAATATCTACAGGTGTAGTGTAGGTCAATAAAATCCCGGACAACGAGATTTAGTTTACGCGGATCTAGGGCTAAGACAGAAGTAAGGGATCTGTGGTGTAGAACGTGTGACATAACTAGAATCCCAGGTGAGGGCAACTTGGTGTATGAGGTACCTAGTCCCATAATAAGAGTCATACCGTCTCTTCGTAGTGAGATCTACTAGTCGCCGTTACGAATGTCCCAGTCACTGCCCATCCAATGAGCCGATAACCGTCCGTAGCTTAGGCAGGTAGTTATGGGTTTCTATTTCTGCATCAACTGGAGGGGCACGTTAGGCAAAGGACGGGATCCATCCCACCATATATCATGGCTGTTATTTGTCCGTCGATGGTCAGGTATCCATCGACTACTGCGGAACATGCAGCCTGTGATACAGAATCTTGCTTCTTGCTCCACGCAACTGCGGGTCGTAGCAGCGTCTGATGGTAGCCGCCGAACATCGCAGCTTTGCGGGTAGTCAGGCTATGATGGGAAAAGACAAAACGAGCAGAAGATCAAAAGGGACGAACGAAAAGGGACAGAAAAAAAAAAGGCCTCAACCTACCTACCAGCCTGGCCGAATCACCGGTCAACGATTCGGTACCTGAATAACATCGATCTGAGACTGACGTGCAGGGCCAGAGCATGCCAATAAAGTCTCCCTGGTCTTCGGGCGCCAGGACCAACCTGCGACGTAATCGGGGACTAGGGTCCCCTCCATCTCGTGAAAAGCTCATCAGAGTCAACTTTATCTTGCCGCCCCTCCCCCCTTTTCATTCAGCAACGTGGTGTAGCCGATGGGCGGGATATTAGGTTTTTGAAGGGCCTCTGGCCCTCGTAGTATGCCGATAGTTTATCATGGAAGGTGAAAAAAGACCGTGGCATGAAGTGCTGGGTCTGTTTTGATAGGAATCATACCATTCCAAGAGGATATGAAGCAAGCACATACATATGCAAAGACACCGCCGAGCTCCATGGCCGAGAAGCCCAAACTTCCGCACTGAAAGACACGGCAAGACCAAGACCCAGGTCTAGGTCGAGGTGCTGAGAGATAGCAGACCGACTAATGCCGCTGTGCCTGGACGGGCTGGGACGACGGAAAGGATGGGAGCAGCAACTCGACTACCGTTAGCTGCGAATCAAGCCTGACTTACTGACTAGTTCTCATGCAGGCCACGGTTGCACCGTCGTCAGCTGCAAGCATGTGGATCGTGGATAGCTACGTGATGTACGAAGTACAACTAATGTGGCCTTGTCGAACGAAGAATAGGCCAGAACAGTCCCAAACACAGACATTCAACACAGACGTCTAACACGCACACATATAACATAACACAGAAACAAGCAACAAGTAGTAACAAATAGGTAGCTTAGTGAGACCCGTGGATATTCTGAGAGATATTCTGAGAGTTTTGAATTGCCCAGAAAGAAGAATAATGATAAAAACGTGGCAAGGTGCAGAGAAACATCGAGTAGGGCTCCCATGCTGCTACTACATGTTGTTGCGTCCGTTGGGTAGCTCTCCGCGACGCGAACCGATGGGAAATATGTGATTGATATCTTGGATGCCGCCACTCTATGACTCCCATACACAGCTGACCAATGGGTTGCGATCCGAGATGCATGGCGACGGAGAAGTAATCAATAGGGGGAAGACATCTAGATAGATGAGGTGCTAATTCATTTAATGATACTGTCTTATGTACGGTGCAGTGCAGGTGGTAGGGTTCTTCTAGTAAAGACTTGTATATATTATAAGTAGTAAGTAAAATATATCTAGATCGGTCGGGTCAAGGTCTGTGTTGGAATACGAAAAGCCAAAGCCGATGCGTCCGAGAAACCCGTATTTCGATAATTTGATGTTGGAAGTTGGAAAGAATTGGAAGTTGAGCTGGAGAGAGTTGGGAGAGTTGTAGTGAGGTGAATAAAAAAAGGGGAAAGAAAAGAAAAGAAAAAAGACAGAGAGAAAGGAAGGAAGAAAGAAAGGGGAAAAAGAAGAAGAGGGAGAAGAAGAGGGAGAAGAAGAAAGCTTAAGGCAGCGCTACGACAATCTAGTGTCTAGCACATGGGAAGTCACTTCTGTTGGGATATCCACGGCTTAAAAAATAGGAAATAGGAAATCACCTGAGTCTTTCAATAGATGTGTTAGCATAGAAGGTGTAAGGCAGCATGTAGTAAAAGGTAAGGTCTTCCTCCCACCTGCTCTTTTCTTCCCAAGGTTTCACCTACATAGCACCTACATAAGACTAACCTAAAACATAGGTTCATGCAACTAAGCGGGTACATGTATGTATCGCGAAACACCCCGCCACTAGCTCGAAAAGCTGACGGCACGATCGGATAAAGAATTGGGGTCCATTATGTACTAGGTACTCTTTCTGTCTCTCTTGAAATCGGAGTTTCCCAGCCATTAACTGGATCCCTATCACCTTACATACTACACTACCTAGCATACATCCTACTTAGACGAGGCAATATTCCATCTTTCGATATATCACCTTGACCTCTACAACAACCTCCCAATAAGTAATATTTTCATTACACTACAATTATATTCAATCTGTCAATATAAATCCAACCAGCTATCTGACCTAACCTAACCTAACCTGATTTGACCTAACCTACATCTACTACATCTACATCTAGGCAAGATAAGACAAGACATGACATGACATGACAAAGACAAGCATTTCACGGTTCTCTCCACACGTCGAGATGGGAGCTATGGTTGAATGCTACCTGTCTAGATTGCTGCTAACCGGGACCCATTTGTTTTTATCAGACATTGTAGGTATAAGGTCGAAATAGGTAGGTAAGTAGGCCAAGTTGAAGCTGAGTACATACATTATTGCTCCGTACCATACAGGCCTAACCCAGGTTACGAGAGGATCATAATCATGATCATGTGTCTTTGCGTGAGCGACCGGTCACTGACCGATCAAAAAACGATAGAAGCCGAGCTGATCTGACCTTGGCTCTTAGTTCACATAATTTTTTTTTCATTCAATCCGAATGGAATCCTTCTTCTCCGGACAAGATCAACTTCAAACAGCCGGTTCAATATTATACACCAGGATGCCTCTTCTTAAGCTCCCGACCACTTTTCCATATTGAGGAACCTCTCGCAAACTAGTATCCTGGCTTCTCGAGCGGACCAAGGGTCTCATGATGACTAGCCTCTCACCTGATTTGCCAACGGCCCTACACATGAATAGCGCCTTTTATAAGTGACACCGTGCCATGCCTGTCGACCTGTCCTCCGACAGCACACACACATAGTGGTACATTAAGAAATACAGAAGAGACAGACAAAGAGGCAAACAAGAAGCTTGTCATGGATGGGTTGTCTCCGAACTCACAGTATATTACACTAGGTCTCTACCTACACAACTCAACTAAATCCACCACACTAACATAATTCACATACATCTGCCCTTACCCTTGCCCTACCCTACCCTGACCTACCCTGACCTGCCCTGACCTGCCCTGACCTGCCCTAGTCATCGTGGGCTAACTTTTGGGGGTTCATTCGTGATAGATGATTCCATACCTTTAGGTATGTATAGGTAGTACCTAGTTGTATGAGTTACGGTGTCTTGAAGCTGATAAACAGACTTGGATTCGTCCCTGTTTCTCTCTCTGTCTTATCTCTCCCTGCTTCTATCTCTTCTTCCATCTCTAGTTCCAGCTTTAGTTTCCGCTCTAGCTCTACCTCTCTCTCTTAAACACTAGACCACGAGACTTATCTATCTGCGGACTACCCTTATTCTCTAAACCTCATGGCGACGAAACGCGCTACCGGATTGACTTTCGACCAGGAGTTTTTCCCCTTGCGACAATCCTAGCTCCAGACCGGTTTCTCCAAATTCTTCTCCAACCTCCAGACCCCCATTTTCGGCTGAGATCGGCAGCGAAGCGACCCGTCCTGGTTGCGTCGGGTTGTGTTGTATATATCCTTGAAGATTTACGACCATTTAAGCACTAACAGCCGTTTTAGCCCGTATAACCTTGATATGCCAGGTAGGTTCTATCATTTATACGCCTGTAGCTTGTTGGACAGCCCTCGGTAGTCCCAAGCCCGTCTTAGAGTGATCAGTACGCGAATAACACCAAGTTCCGGGGATTAAAGAAACAGGACGGGACCACCTCGTTGCCTCGCGTCCCTTTCCTTCAACTCGCTACTACCTACCATGCTCCGCGGCTATTAATACTAATTCCGAAGCTCTTCCCTTCCAAGCTCGGTAATATCCCCTGATATCGACGTAGTGTACTAGACGAAGATAATATATGGGAGCTCATCAACGACCCTCGTCTAGCACAACATATCACAACACACAATACAACACCAATAAGTTAGCGTTACGAAACACAGCCCATGAAAGGGGCCAGTCAGCATTTCCAAGAGCCGTATAACCTATATGGCTAACATAATGCATGTTGTTCCGCCTACATAATATGTGCTAGGCAGTGATCCTATCTGATCTCACAAGTTGCATGTCCATCTCAACGTCTATACGTCTGAGGCCATGCCATGACGTTACTTTCCAGCAGTCCGAACCCCAGCCCGGCGAATAATAGTACATCCTGCATGGGACCTGGATGTACAACACTGGATGAATGTAGAGGATTCGATTTTGCCACTTGATATAGTCTTCTGGTCCTCACACCCTAAAGCTCCTAAGCCCTATAACAAACATCGTTGTCGATATGCCCATTGGCAAACCCAAACGTGGGATTGCCTCTCGGTGCGATCTAGGTTAGGGCGATCTTGCACCATCATACATAATGGCGAGTTCGAGGCGGCCAATGTATCAACACAAACTGCTCCCATGGAAGCACTTCCGATGATCTTTCCCGCGTTCCGTATTTTGAGTTTTCTTGGCGATTCCTACCGCCGAGAAGACAATGCACTTATTCATACCTCCCACGTTGCGTTGTTACGCATCTTATTATTAGACCTGCAAAATCCACACTTCTCCGAATCTCTCCTGAGCTTGGGACCAGCCAACCATGTACCCAGACCACACTGCAACCTTCATATAAGCACATACCACCCTCTAAGTTGACGACTAGTACCCCTTGTCCATCCACATTACATATGACCCTATCCCTGTCTTCCCCAGACTTTCACGGACTCCATTCATTGCACCTAGTCAGTTCCTTCAGAAAGAGCTTAGCTTACAGCAAAGAATACCATTCCAAGATGTGCCGGTTACTCCTTGGGCTACTCTACCAGGTTCATTCCCCGTATAATTACGACTGGATCTCGGACTGAGACTCGAATGGGCAATTCATCACTTGCCATCAATGATGGACCGCTTGGGTGCTTCTAGCGAGGTTCCTCCGGCTCTCCAATCAACTCGCCGTCAGCAGCAGTTTAGTCTCCGTACATCTATCTATCTAGATACCTGGTCTAGCCACCTCAACTCCGACGCGCCAAAACACTAACATGGTTTAGATGAGTTGTCCGCCTTACCCGGAAATCACTCGGACCAGCCAGACCAGACGTAATCTCCTGATGACGTCGCGTTCCCGTGTATGGATAAACAATCCCAGATGTATTACATTTCCGTACACTGCTACCGGGCCCCCCAGATCATATCTTTAGTCAGTGATTAGCAACTATTCCGTCCTTTCTGCTGTGCCGATTGGGAACGTCCCAAAGCTGTCCGACACGGAGTGCTCTCTCGGCTGCTGGCTTCCTAGCGGACCCATATATTCGGTCTCTCGGGGTAATTTGGAGATGTTGTATTATAGCCTGGCGAGGTTTGATAAAACTATTGGCTGGATGGTTGTCTATCTAGTGTAATTACACGCTTGCTTTACTTCAGGGTCTCGACCACAACGACAACCCCAACAGCAACCAGAGTATAGGAACGGTAGTGGGTTTTTTTCTATCCTGCGTACTAGGGATAACAATGTTTCCTAGATTTGAGGTTGTCATGATAGGTAGTTCTACTAGGTTATGAGGTAAGATCCCTTGGATGTTTTCTAGGGTATCCGAGGATAAGGCCGTGAAAGTACGTTTACGGAAGTCTTGTGTCATTCTATGCCTACATACATATGCTATACTATGTCGAGAAGGAAAAAAGATCAGCAATTTGCAGGACGACGACATCGAGCCGCCTCCTCGGATTTTCTACTGCAAGGCATGTCATGAGGTGCCTTCAAGCGCAGATCAGGCGGCTTGCTGTGACTAATTCAGGCAGTCTGCTTATCAGATTTTAGGGCCCATTCACCGGATAGGAAGAGAAGAGACGGCTTGGGCGTCAAGCGTTGCAATGCAGAACTGCAAATGCATCGGTAGTGGCAAGGATAATTCAGGATTCGCCTGTCACAAGCTATTGATAGATAGTAGAGTGAATATTCGATTTCACAATCGAGGACTAATTCCTTCGGTACGTCGTCACGTTTTCTGTTCTATCTATCCAACCACCCATCCACGTTGCGTCAGCTTTCTTATCTTGCTAAGGAACAACGAGTCAAGGTAGAAATGGTGAAACTTTGAGTTATACTCAAACGTATCTGATCCATGTGCTCGAAAAAAAGACTATGCATGGGCTCTTATAGACAATCTCACAGCTAGTTTCGCTCTCTTTTGCCTACTAAAATGCTATTCGCCACGGTCGGAACATGTTAGGTTAGCCATCTGGCAAAGTCGCATCCCTACACCATTATCGCATATTTTCAAGCAAGGGCCCGTCTGTTGCTCGAAGCATTGGAAAAATTCCTGATCTCGCCGTCCGAGGGATAATGCCATCCAACTTACCTTAACCTAATCTATAACTCTCGTCCATTCACCCGCTGTTCACCACCACATCGCAGCTAGATAAGTCTCCCTTCTACTCAACCCACGAGGTCCCAATTTTCTACGCTACTTGCCAAGGCCTATAAAAACCCACCTTAGTTGCCGTTCTAAAACCGTCGCTCGAAATCCAAGGACAGGTGAAGAGATGTGATTGGCCGGTTCTTGCGATTGTCGTCGTTTGTTGGTTCGGCCTGGCGCCGACTTGCTTTGGACAAGTTCTCGAAAACGAACTAGAGAGGAAGGACCCTGCTTCCTCTTCATATGCATTACATTAACTTGAAAATCCATAGCGCGCGCGGCCCCGTCGTAGGTCTGCCATCTTCGGACGCCTGCAGGCTCGATCTCAAGAGAGAAATAAAACCCCCCACTCACACCTCGATTAAGTGGTGTGTGTTGTGAGCTGGCAGCAGCCCCAACCAAACGTGGCCTGGCTAATGGCAATCTGATGGAGAACGCTTGCCCCCTACCAAGTCACGTAGAGAGAGAGAGAGAAAGGACTCACGTCATGTCACGTTTCGCGGTTTCGGATCCCCTTTTTTTTCTCTTCTGATTCTCTTTTTCCGCTCTCGCCACAAAGCGAGCTTTTTCTTGTGGAGCAGCTTCACTATACACCACTTTACACGCATGGATTATTGCGCCTGTACGTACGTAAAGGTAAATACGTACCTTGCGTAGTAGATGTAGAATGGTAAGCCAGGTTGGTAGGCGAAGAAGTCGTACTATTATTGATAGCCTACATTTCGGCTACTGTCGCGGCAGCAGGTGACTACACTAATAAGTATAGGACGGCCATCCCAGTGGGTCCCTCGAATGAAGAGCAAAAGGGAAAACAGAAGGGAAATTCCTTAACCCTTTTTCATCGAGCTGCCTGCCGCTTGACCTTAAAGGCTTTGGGTTGACAAAGAAAAAAAAGGACACGAGAAAGTTATATGAGTTTTACTTATACTTACCTAGGTAAGACAGCATATCGCGGACACGGAGCCGTGCATACTACCATTTTGCCTCTCAAGGTTACCGTTCAAGTGAATCTATGAGGTCGTTCGCCCCACCTGAATCCCATTCTCATTGCTTATTATTCTTCTTGTTCTCCTAACATTTTCCTTTTTCCTTTTTTTATTGCCTTATTCTTTGCTTTTCTTCTAGACACGGAACCCGGTGTAACCTTATGCATGCACTTCCCGAATCTTCACAGCCTCTGCCGCTCCGCTTCCGCGTTACGGCGCGACCGGCCCGGCGCTGCAAGAAAGTCTCATGTCTCCCAAATTTTTTTTTTTTTAAATTTTTTTTAGTGTGGGACAGATCAGGTTATATAGATAGATAAATGCGATGGACGGGATATTCGGAGCTAGCCGAGTGGACGGAGAAGCAAGAGGATGCTTCCGGTAGTGCGAACTGCGTTTGGACGTCGTTCGGCCGATGTCTGAGGGAGGAATCTGATGGCTTATAGAGCAGGCAAGGAAGTATCTTCACTCGGTTAGAGACGAATAGGTTAGCTTATAGGAGACTTGTGAGATGGGATGGGACGGGATAACTACTATCGTGGGACGTATAATCTACGACACTTAGTACCTAGGTTAGATAGTTCTACTTCGAAACAATAAAACAATATATAAAACGCCCTATATGTATGGTTTCTCTCGTCGTAGGAAGTGGTCGTAACCTAGGTTGATAGCTTCTGTTCCTACCTCCTCCCCAGGCTATGCATACAAGCAGGCCTTGCTGCTGACCCCTTTTGGCGGAACGCGTAAATATCCAAGGTAGATAGATAGGCAACTAAGGAAGACTGTTTGAAAAAGGGATGTGCGGTCATAACAGCTACTCCGAACGGTACGGTACCGCAAGACACCTATGGTTATAGTGCCAACTTGGTTCGATAGGAAGGCCTTGGCCCTGTGTTGTCTTGACCGGGTTAAATACACACATGTAGTTATATATATAACACTTATATATATATACATATGCTTGTTTCAAAGTCACAACTACTTTCACCCTCGAGCTTCCTCCTCCCTTCTACCATAGATCGTCTGACTTTTACTTGTCCCCGTCATTTTATTATTCTTTTCATAAGTACCCTTTTTGTTCTTCTCCCTCACTCGCCTCATGTCCCGTCTCTCGTCTTTCCTAATAACCCCCCCCCCCCCCCCCCCTATAGCCCCTTTAAAACTGCTGTTCTATATATCATCACTGACACCAACACTCCGAACTAGCGTCATAAATCGAAACTTTAGCTTGGCTCAAAGCGTAGACTGGGACCTAGTAACTCTCGTGGTTGGAAACTAGCCCCTTCCCCCCCTTTTGAGATAGAACTTATGACCTTTTCCCCAGGCAGAGCTCTAGCAGGGAAAGGAGGAAGAGAGGAAGAAAGGGGTTCAAGGCGTCCGTTCTCGGTTTTAGGTTTAGCGTTGAGATGACGGGACATCATTTATGAGAAGGGAAGCATGTGCTATGGGTGAGTAATGCTGATGAATGTGATCATCCCGGAGGGGTCTCCTCTGGTCTCACAAGATCAGCGGAGCGATAGAAAAGGAGACGAGAAACCCATTATCGTTTCCCTACTATATTCATGCTAGCCTGTCCCAAGTCCTTCCCACATCGCCCTGCTTTCTCGTTGCCCTACTTTATCTAGTTTTTCGATCCCACTTCACCGTGGTTGGTCTCAGCACGCTTGGGAAAAAGACACACTATGTCTATGAAGTAGCCAGCTAGATCAAGGCCTATATTTTATATTCAGTCACATGGCCGGGCGGAGTTATTAATATAGAGGAAGGGACTTTACTAGGATCCGGGCGACAAGACGACGTATATTACATTCTTGTAGATGGGATCTATAGATTCTGCTGAGGTTCACTTCTCTCTTTCTCTTACACTCGCTCTTTATCCTTCCCATTTCCCACCTCTTTCCTCATAGCACGCTCCCTTTCCCTCCCCATTCATCTACTCCCCTTTTCTCTTTTCCATTTCCTCCCTGCGCTCCTTTCTTGCCTCTCGTCATTTTTTTCGCTGCTTCACTGTGGCGAATAGTAGCATCCACTTAACCTACTTATAGGTAAATTAGGTAACCTACATGAAATCCGACCCGACCTCCAGCATCGGCTGTCGTCAATTGGTAGCCGCGGCGGCGGAGGCGGTGGCGGCAGAGAGTGGATAAGGAGATGTGGTTCGCATTCGTCCGTGTTTTCTTCATTCGTCTTCTGCATATGTGCTCTGTCTGCATTGGGTAGGTGTCCCCTACGGGACATACTTTATTCCCGTGGCATAAACCCTAGCCATATACATTACATTACATACGTACATACATATATGCTGCTGCGTATGTGCGTATGTATGTATATGCCCTGTATGTCATCATATGTACGCACAAGACAGGAAGAGAGCTCCACGTCCCCTCCCCCCCTTCCCCCAATACCTACCCCATATTCCCCCAATCCAACCCTCATCCCTTTTCTTCGGGTGAACTTCGCACTTGGCAATCATGCAGACAAATAATACTTCCCGATTTTTCTTTCTTTCTCCCGTTTACGTTTACGTTTTTCTCTTCCCTTCGGGGTTACCCGTTCGTTACCTACCCACCATGTAACCAATACCAAGAGCTATTGTGGGGGAAGGATGGAGGGGGAGGGGGGGGAGCTTTATGGGCTTCCTCTCCTTTCTTCCCACCTTGGATCTTTAGGTTGGGTGAAACGATACTAGGTCGGTTACTCACTGCTAGGAATTGATGTCTCACAAAAGACGCGAAGGGATAAGAAGGAAAGGAAAGGAGATTTTGCGGACGACGAAAGTGGGATATGGTCAGATGGGGGTAGGTGGGAGCATAAGGAGTGGGTAAATGGGTAGGTATATGGGTCCCGCGGGGGAGGGGAAGAGGAAGGGGACTTAACTTCTTCTATACCCCATACTTATTCCTTCCCCCCACATACCATACGATCCATAGTACCCACATACACACGTTCTTGTATCGTTCCTCTCTTTTTCTCCGACCCGAGAGAAACGAACCCGAATCATACTCTTTTTCCGCGGTTATGGATGGAACCCCTGTTCGTTAGTTGGTTGGTCAGGCCAGTCAGGTAAACCTATAGAGAATGGTAAATAAGGGGGATGTCCGGTGATATCGTATGTATGCGCACGTGTTCTGGGATATACGGAGACCTTAGCTGCCTCAATAGCTAACTAAGTTGGATGCGTACACTGGTTGTGGATTCGTAGTAGTGGGGAGTGGAGGGGGCAGAGCTTGACTAGTATCTACTAAGGTATATTCCTCTTTTCTTATACATAAGGTGCATTTCAGATGAACGAAGGAAAGAAAGTATGTAAAGAATATCCGGACCCAGGACCAAGTTGTTGGCGATCTTGGTTGTGGTTCCCCGCCCCCCTTTTCTGAGTTAGTCGTTCTAAGTTACACAGTATTTGTTTAGAATCGGGTCTTAGAAGTTGGTACTACGTCCCTACGTGGGTGGGCGTTGAAATGCGGCTCTATCCATACATGGGGTAGAACGAAGTTTCTAACTTAATACCCTTTCGCCACATATTTTTACTCAGTCTCCTTTTTGTGACTTCAAAGTAGGTGCATTTAAGGACAACCTATGTGAGTTGACGTAGTCATGCCATTGTCTTTTCACACAACATATGGCATAGAAATTTAGGTACGGTCACAGGAACACCAAAGAATTTGTAGCCTTACTTTGAATGCGGGAGTTAACCCTTCTTGTATAATGTAGGATACGTAAGGTATTAGATAGATATGTGGTATCTAGCTACACTTACTTATTTGAACATCGAGTATAGCACGGGTGTTATGAATAGTCAATGAGTTTCCTTCGATAGGTCTCTCTCTAAACCCTTGAGAGCTTTATAGTATGAATTATTATTTAAGTTTACAGACATATGCTCCTAGATGATGCGTAGATCTATATTTCTAGTTATGGCTTATTGCCTAGCAACTACCTTCCCTACTCTCCCTTATATGAGCCCGAGTGTAATATCTTCCAATATTTGGTTTGGATATAGGTCCTTTTCATCTCCCAATAGGCTAGATATATTTGTATTTCTCGTAATGTGTTAAAAGGGGGTTCCAGGATCTTCTCCGGCAGCCCAGGCTCTCATTTCAGTATCCCATGGTTTTAAGATCTCTCTAAGGACCTAAACTATAAGCAGGAAATATTCCGTTAAGATATTGGTAGTTGCCTATTCTAAGACTCAATCTGTATTTCAACAGTGAATTTTGGAGAACATATTAGGATATTAACATAGATAGTTACTGTAAACTAGAAATCTTTATACTTTATTAGTTTATATATTCTACGTGGTCTTAATGATCTTCTTAATCTTAAGAGTCGAAATTATGCTAAACATGAAATATCTCTCAAAGTAACTGTTCAGGTTAAGAATACTCACTAACCTAGGGTGCATATTTCTAGAAAATATAGAATTAAGGACAATTATTGGACTATGTTAACAACTCGATAAACAAATGACGGGAGAAATTGTTCGAGCGTTCTTAGTTGACTTTTGTAGCCTAGATTCTATACTTCAATACTAGGTCTGAAAACTACAAGTCCCACATACCCTAGTTACAAATTCTATGTTTTATGTAGAAGCCTGAGGTAAAATTTATTTGATTTTTCTAAAACCTAAATATTCAACGATTGTCACGTATTTGGGATGGTCTAAAATATAAAACATAGAACCAAAGGTCCTTGCGTGACCTCCATATGTGTATGTATAGCGAATATCTAGGAGAAGTCTTGTATTTTTTTTCCTTTCGATAAATTTCTCCTTGTAGAAGTCTTAAAGGAATATGAGGCATTATTGGACCCTTGGGTCACTACTTATGTTCAGACACATCTTACTAGGTTATAGAAGTATGGACTGCGATTATATGACTGTTGTTATATCTGTGAGTTTATCTATTACAAATAAGATCTAACCGGATATCTCTTTAATTATACATACAGAATTATAATTATCGTAGATCAAAGACCAGCTAACTCGCCTGTTTGACATCATCTTACAAAATATGGCCGTCCCCTTAGAGTCCCGGTCATGTCGTTCCATGAGCAGGACAATGTATCCAATGCCTTCATCTTGAATATAATATAGGGAAATTTGTGATAACCAGTTATCTTCCCCTTTTTAACTTCGAGTTTCAACCTCTGTACTTGAATCCAGTTGCATATCTATCCATTCGGGCTTTTCGAGTATTGGACTTCTGAAGGCCAGCAATACGCCAAACAGATGCAATCAACGTTATCCGACTTATTCACCTCCTCGCTTGCGCTCTGGATTGCCTTTGCGGTACATCCTGGCTGCGATATAACCGACTTCGCTATCTTAAAACTAACTTCCGTGTCGTGTAAATTCTCCTTGACTTCATCGCAACTCCAATCGAATACATTAGTACGGCACTGAGACTGTACTTGAGACAGGAGCGTTGGGGCACAATTTGCTGGGTTACCGTCGTTCCCCCACCCAGCTAGTTGAATTGTATAGACGTTCCACACGTTGACGTTTGGTTCAATGTACCCATAGAACTGGCAGCCGCTGCTGCTGATTCGGGATGGCGGCGAGGGGACAGACGAGTTGATAGCTCGGGCTATGGTACTTGATACAAAGCTGAAAGATGTCAAAATTGATATAACAGGGCCTCCGAAAAGCATTTTTTAGTAGGCTAATTATACAGATGAAGCAGTTAATATTGAGAAATACGAGTAATCTACCTACACAGATATTTACATTTTTTCTTGACCAAAAACACGGCATTGTCAACAATAATCACCTAAAAGGTCTACTTGAAATAATAACGTGCCACAAGCCATATTTCATGTCAAATACGACTCGAATATATCTAAATCATGGAGTATCTAGGGTTGTTTGCTTGCAGGCATGCTCCCGTGAGCCTTGTCCACTTTTAGACGACCTGTCAAAACCAGGTCCTCGGGGTCTTCTGTGGTCCCTGTCCTCCTTACTACATACTTTTCCCTTGGGTCGCGAGAGGAGAGAAACCTCAAAGCTAGACACAAGTGCACGACCAGCACGCTGACTGACCATGGCTTTTCCCCAGGATATGTAACGTAGGCTATATCCCCGTTCACATGGAAATACATATCCCGCTCTTCGCTCTTCATATTACGAGATAAGAACCTGGCTGCTAACTTTTCATCTAAGACATCGTCAGCAGTAATTTAAAAAGACGAAAATATGACTGGCAAATACTATTCCTAGTTCACAAAGAAAGTAATACCGCCCTTCCGCGCCCGCGGTGATCCGAGATCCGATGTAGGGCCCCGGTCCTCCATCTCTCCCTTTGAAGTATTATAATCAGACGAGCAACAATTCCCATGTCCGGAAGTAATACAAAGTCCATCCCTCCCTCTCTGCACGATCCCAGTGAACCAGAGCTAGATCGGGAAACCGGTTCCCGTCTGTGCTACGTCCACGATGTTGTCATAGGGGAGTACGGGGTTTGCTGTCATCTCGTAGCTCTCTGATGATGTCTGTCGTGGAATCCCCTAGTTAATCAGGATAGGGTGATGCGATAAAAGCTTCTCCATGGAGGAAAGGGAGTTGAAGAAAAGGCACAATGTGACTATATTTGATTCATACCGAATGTGGCTTTTTTGAGGTGCTTGTTCAGATGGGAGGCTAATCAACATTACGCCATGTCTTAGAGGTGAGTTAGCTCAATGCATAAATGCAAATCGGTCAGTGTCCCTGTGCCTAATGATGATAATGCCATAATAGTCGCTAGATTCCATTTTTGTCGGCGACTGCCACCATTAAGGAACCAGTACCGGATATGAGGCTTTTTCACGTTGAGTGATATAGGAAGTTGCCTCCTATAGCGCTTCTATCCTTGCAATTCCCGAGAAAGGAGGTGAAGTCTGACTATCTGAGTAAAGGAGATTCATCATTCTTTTTCAAAGCAACTTCCATAATTACGGAAGCCTTACTTATTGTCAAATTTGTAAGCATTGGCTGACAACAGAGTAATACAACTTTCAAGTCTGCTTGAAAGAGGCAAAATAACTTTCAACTACGACGTTGCAGTCCAATTGAATGTGGTTTATGGTGGCGGCTCTCGCAACTCATTACCATGAGTCAGAGGTCATCCTCGTTAGAAATGCAATAGTTCATGATGGATTGGTCATGTTTCATATGAAATAGAGTAGCTGACGAGTGTGTATAAACCAGCTTCATTCCGAGACCTTTTGCTAACATTGAAATATCATACAGTAAGGATATGGTATGTGCAATTATTATGTGATGATGTGAAGGCATATGCGGATTATTAGTATGTACGCATTTGTCTAACCATAATGAGCCGTGCCCTCTATAGAAAAAACTTTTTCTTTTTCAAAACGTTCACATATTGGCAGTACATACCTGTTCTTTCAGGATTATATACCTCTTTTGAAGTAACGACTGGATGACGATTCAAGAAATAGTTAAGTGTGCTATTTGGCTTAAAATGTAGATATGGGTATCAACACCCGTCTATAGTTCCCGGAGTGGACGATCTAGTCTATCACATTTCTATACGTAGGTCATGAGACCGTCTCATAAGCGCTTACAAGTTGAAACTTCAAATCGCCAGGCTTTCATTGGGAGATAATAAGAGCTTTCACATACTAGTTCTGGAGTAGACAACTAAAACATGAGAGGCTAAATCGCCCCCAGTTTTACATCTCCGTTACAGGTAAGTCTATATTATCGTAGATATTTGTGCGTTATTAAGTGTACCTATTCACGTAACGTCTAATGCTAACACGTCTGCACGCCTAATAGTGGTGTGTATACGATAGCTGAGTAAGCCACATGTGTTGTCAAATGTCTCGGTACCTACATGTAAGTATGTAAGTAATATTATAGTTGATTACACGAACGCTATAACTCCACAACCTCGGCTGAACCTGCGTATAGGAACTTTATTCTTTGATATATGTGATGTAGATGGCACTTCTAGCCCTTTATACTATCACTGCACATACATAATCCTTCCGTCACCGCCATCGGCCGCTGCGGAAGCCACCGTAATGTTCTCGTATCAGCTAACCGCTACTTCTGAAAAGCCCCCCTGTCGGAATAATGGAAACATTCTGGAAATAATATCCTTGCAAGGGTGCATTAGAACGACGGGACTAAAGAGAAGTGGAAGGAGGATATCTGAGAAACAAGACCAAAAAAACCGATATCAAAGGTAGGTAATAGAAATATAAAACATCCCACTAGAGAATCTGCCGGACATCCTTCTCTTTTTGAAATGATTGACTCAAACTTGGCGTACGTACGTGATAGCTGCGAAACCCATGCATTCATTGGTCTATCACAAGCTGGCAGAAAGAATGAAGAGTGTGTGGGTTCAGATGGCATTGGAGAAAGCTCATGCCTAGCAGGCAAGCCTCCATGCAAGCTTCATCACCTCTTCATGAAAGCAGCCCGACCAGGCCGAGTTAACCACCCTGGGCCTTGACCGTGGATGTCTTGGCTGACGTTAGGATAAGTGCTTCGGTGACAGCTCCCGCTTTTACATTAGTGGACGGAGAATACCTAAGTAGTCTAATGTGCGTATGGTAGGTAGTTTTTTTTCTCGTATGCAGTCCCCACAGGACCCTGACGGTATCAGTCGATCGTGGTGTGAAATCCCCATTGCTGTGGCACGCGTTTTTGGACAAAATGCGGTACCGAAAGGCGTTCACTGCTCCCTCCCTCGCTCCCAAAAAGAAAAAGAAAAATTCTTCGGGATCGTCAGCACGTTTCTATGGCACCCAGACCCCGGTAACCACGTAGAATCTGACGTGCGATAGGGCAGCTCCAGTAAGAGCGGTCTAGACAGCGGAAGAATCGAGGCCGATGCCTCCACATATGTCTGCCTACCCGTCGTAAACCCAAGGTAAGGAGAAGAAAAGGGAGAAAAATAAGAATATAATTTTTCTTTTTCGGATATGGCACGAGGAAACGCGTAAGGTACAGTCAGTTTTTGTACAGTGGATAATAGACATGATATCATATTCTTGTAGATCGTGGCTGTGTTTCTTCCCGAACCACTGGAACTTGTTCAAAGTCGGTGTCCAATCACGTCGCAAGTTTACGTGTCCAAATACTGGAATAAGAAATCGTCAGCCTCGAGTCAAGTCCCCGGTAACGGGAAATTTTGTTGTTATTCGTGGCACTTCTATCTGCCGAGTTGCACTACTAAGCGCCATGTATAATTCCCAACAAACTAGGATATGAAGAAGAGACAAAGTGAAAAAAGCCCCTCCCTCGGCCTGAGGAGATAGTCTCATCTTGCGTGACTTTTCTTTCCTTTTTTTTCATCCTCATCCTACATCTTTATTGCTCTTTTCTTCTCGGCCTAATCATCTTTAGCTGCCCGATTTACATTCACCTCGTTCACACGATGTTCAGCGGTTAACCGACCATGTGACTGGGTCACTTGGAGTTGATCAGACGAAAAAGCCGGGGCTGAGCGGAAGAGCGGGAAGTCGATTGGACAGAGCTTTGCACAGCTACAAGGTCTTCATCCAATCAACAATCTCACCCCATCGTGACGGCCAGGGATTATACTCGACGCCGAGTGTAGATTGGTCCAAACGCCTGGGAATCACGAAAACCTAGAAGATACCGAGGGGTTGCTGAAGAATCAGAATGACCGAACGGCATCCAGATAAAAAACCTCAAGCCCACCGCTATTGGCTTATTCATTGCGGTGAATCAGATCGTGCGGGATAGTTCCCACCATAAGGATTCGAGGAGAGTGCATTGAGTGAATAAGGTCGGCCGAATGTGGGCTTTTTTAGTTTGGTTCTTCTTTTTTTCTCTTTCTAGCCATGACCTCTTGCATCACCATCATCGACTAATATCAAGATAATCCAAAAGTAGTCAATCATGTTGCTCAATAGTCCGCTTATCCTCATAGAGGATCAGCCTCACTTGGTCTTCGGTCCAAGTTGCCCATTCTAATTCTAGTCTACACAAGAAACCCCCGCTACTTGTAGAGGATCCAAGGCAATCATCACAATAGCCGTCCTTAATGGATGGCAGAGCTATAACCGTCACAATCCATCGCGGGGTAGCTCTCCAACCGATGTGTTTCTATGTGCCCCCCTCATTGGAACTTCGGTGTTGCTATGCAGCATGATCTACAGAATATGCTAGTGATATCTTGATACCTTACCTACATTCAAGGTCGGAACGCGCCGACACAATGGAGCTTGCTAAGGGCAAATGGGACAATGGTGGGTTTGAGAAGACTCCATCTTTGTTTGGATGAAGTTGTTTCTGGAGGTCGAGGCGGTTTGGTTCCCAACGTAGACGTACTGACAAGTATCGTTTCTGGATTTTTCCTAAATAGGCAGCTTGTTAAGGGCAAGTTGTCAACGTTGTGCAGGACAACTGACCAATGAAAATTTTCTATTTTGACAGGATAGGTTATATATCTTCTGTCGGTATTTCATGTTACCGTATTATATACAAGAGCCCAAAATGCCCATTGCAACGCACGTGGCGCCTGTAGGGCATAAACGGCGAACGGAAATAATAACACGTCACATTGTAGAGGGAATAAATAAATAAATAGGTTAATATATATACATAAATAATACAATAAACATGTTAGACATGCAGTTATGTGCCCGATTTGTATAGTGTGTGTGTGTAATACAGATCTTGGCCCCATTGATTGTAACCGGGAATTCTCAAAGATTTTCATGTATGTAGACGATCTCTTTTTTTTTTCAGCACACACACACACGTTGAAAACTTTCCAAGAAAAAGGACCACCATAGAATTCCTATCTCGCATCCATACAACCTGCATTAAGGCTGATACAACGTACGACTGGTCCTGAGGGTGGGGGGCGGGGTGAATAGGGGGGCGCCAGGACACCATTCGGCTTTGGAGGATGCGTTGTATATGTGGGACACGCAGAGACCTTATTGACCGCAGTCAAAAACGCTGAGAAGGCAACAGTTGTATATATAAAATGGCTGGCCCGTCTCCGTCTCGTGAGTCACGAACCGAAAGAGGCGTGTCCGAACATCACGACAAAGCTTTTCGCCCTCCGTGACGTCAGGGAGGCCATACTTCCATATTTTCTTATATACACCGTATATAGACACATATATACCCTCACCTCCCCAGAACCAAACCCTTAACTGGTCTTTTATAGGTTTCCGTTACCCTGTAGTACTGCTATACTACCTGTCCATTTTTACTACACCATTACTAAGCCTACCTTGTTTTAAGATGGCTTCATATAAAGATATTCTCAGTCACGATATATGGAGTTCCAAACGGGATCATATTGTGTATCCTAACCAAGATGAGGTCCGTCTCATCTATGCTAGAGCACGCATGTTATGTCGAGAGAGTGGTAAGATAGTTAAATTCATCAACCCTCTAGTAAAGAGGCAAACACTAATAGGGTGATATCACAGGTATAACGGTTGAAGATGTGGTTGATATCAAGCCAAAGTTCTGCGATTTTCACAAGAATAGTATGTATCATCATCACGATGTCGTACACTTAAAGACATCCCAAACCTAACCTTTTAATATAGTTCTATGTGCTAGAGATCTATCAGTAGTTATCGTCCTTGCCATCCACTGGAACCTATGCATAGGCACCATCGGCAAATATGCACGGTCAAGGCCGGACCTGGTGCCCATACTCAAGAAATTAGAAAAGTTTGATGCCTGTGGCGAGTACCTGTTGACTGAAGCTGGACATGGCCTCGACGCTCGCAACCTAGAAACCACTGCAACTCTCAAGGCAGACGGCTCTATCGACTTACACACCCCTTCTCCGGCAGCCACCAAGGCCATGCCGCCCACCACCCCCTTAGCAGGCGTACCCCGGGTAGCCGTCGTATTCGCCCGGTTCATCGCCGGCGGCGAGGACCGCGGCGTCAAGCCCTTCGTCGTACAGCTCACGACCGAGACGGGCATGTGCCCGGGCGTCACCAGCAAGATGCTCCCGAAGCGGAACGGGTCCAAGGCGCTCGACCACGCAGTCACGAGCTTCAACCACGTGCGGCTCAGCAAGGCGGCGCTGCTGGGCTCCCCGGCACGGCCCAAGGACGAGCGCGCCGCCTTCCTCAACCACATCTGGCGCGTGTCGGTGGGCACGCTGGTGCTCTCGCAGTTCAACATCCCGGCGATGCGGCAGAGCGCGTACATCGTAGCGCGGTACAGTCAGCGGCGGCACGTGGCGGGGGGCAGCAAGCCGGGCGACCGCGTGCCCATCCTCAGCTTCGCCACGCAGTACCGGCCCATCGTGGGCGCGCTCGCGCAGGCGTCGGTGTACGAGGCCTTTAGCCAGGAGGCGGTCGCGCGGTTCAAGGACGCCTCGCTGCCGATGACGGTGCGCCACGGCGTGGTCACCTGCTTCAAGGCGGCCATCACGCCGGCGGCGCAGGGCGCCATGAACGAGCTCGCCGACCGGTGCGGGTGGCAGGGCCTGTACAGCCACAACCAGGTCATCGAGCTGGCTATGACGATGCGCGGGAACAGCATCGCCGAGGGGGACTACCTTGTACTGTGTATACGTAAGAAACCCCTCCTTTCCCCCTCCGCCCCCCCCTTTTCTCTCCAACTAACCCCCGTCCCCCCCTCCAGGCCTCGCATCCGAAATCCTCCTAAACCGGTACTCCCTCCCCCCACCACGGCTCCCCGACTCCCCTCTCGCCCGCCACGAAGCCGGCGTGTGGCGCGAAGCGCGGGAGACCCTCTCCTCGCTCGGGCCGGGCGACTCGCACCGGGGCGCCGCGTTCAACGCGCACATCCTGCCGCGGTGCCACGCGCTGATCGTCGCGAGCGCGCAGCGCATGGCGTACGAGGCGGTGGCGAGCCCCATCGTGGCCTCCAGCGTCAGCGTCGCGCCCGAGCTCCTGCGGCTCTACGAGTCGACGTGCATCGCCGACGACGCGGCGTGGTACGTGGAGCACGAGGGGGCGCGGCGGGCCGACCTGCTCGCGCGGCAGGCCCGCGATGTCGAGGCGGTGATGCCGCTGCTGCCGCGGCTGCTGGCCGAGACCGAGGCTGCGGATTGGACTACCACGGCGATGATTGCGGATGAGGGCCGGTGGGAGGAGTTTGTTGCTACCGGGCTGCCGACTTTTGAGGGAGATGGCGGGATCCTAGATGGTGCTGGGGCGACGGCCTGGCACACGGAGCCGATTATGGATGATGGCGGGAGGTGGGCTGTTTTGGAAAGGAGTCGGTTGTGAGGGAACATAAATATCTTCTCTCCTCCCCCTTTCTTTTACTCTCTCCTTTTCGTCCCCCTCTCTGAAGACTGGACAGTAAAGAAGGATCTTTTCTATGTTTCTTTATATTTTTATTTTCTTGGTTTATTAGGTTAGATATCCGGACGCACAGTCTCTGTTTTCTTTTTTCTTCTTGGCTACTTTGCTCTGTCTGTACTTTCTCTTTTGTAACAAGGTGGGATTTCGAAACAACGAACAGCAACGGGAATCAGGATTCCCGTTTATACTCGTGGCATGGTACCAGAACTAGGAAGCGGTTTTTTTTATCTCATGGGAAGGTTTTTCACGACTTGATGATTTTATCTACATATATATCCAATCATGTATAAGGGGGGATAAGGGACGATTGAAAGATATCATAGGGTTTCTTTTGTTTTTTTAGCATATCTTTTTCTTTTCAACAATTAGGTATATACACGATATCATGTCAAAAAGGACGTTTCATTTTCATCTCACATTTCTTCTTCCCTATTCCCATGCATGAATGAATCATCTATTAGATCTACATCGCCTTTAACTTATGCTCTCTCGCGCCGTAGATATTAAAACACCCTTGACCAAGCCCATCCATTACCACGCTTCTACATCATTTTAACAAACACGTCGTCCCCTCCTTTCCCTTTCTCTGGTCCCAACGCTCTTCCTAGACATACCCATCATCTCCGTTCGCCCCACGACCAACACCATATCCCACAACCATACCCCATCCCCATCCTCAAACCAACAGCCTCACCCCCCAAAAGTCCAAATAAGCTTGCCTCCTTATTACTCTCCCCTTCCCCCCCCAGCCTCCCCCAGACCAACATCCCCTCCTCCAGATACCGAGCCTCGTTTATGCCGTCATCACATCGCACCGCATCACGTCGTGTCACACCACGGCATAGCTATTCCAAGGCTGGCGATACCCTCCCTCCCCTTTTTACCTTTTGCCTCTCCCTACGCATACCGTGTACCTCCCGGTACCTATATCTAACCCACGTAAGTAACCTAAATACCACTAATCCGGGTATCCCCGTCCTCCCCTCCCTTTTTCCTGCTTTCCTTTTCCGGCGACTGTTACTACCACTACTTCTCAGACCAGCTGGGAAAAAAAAAATAAAAAGAATCTCGTGCCATTTATTATTATTTTTTTTTCCTTTTTAATGGGTAAATAAGGGGCTAGAAGGGGGACAACGGGCGGCCGCAGCAGCCACACCCGCACTTCCCTACACAACCAGCCTAGTGTAGGCAGGTTACATACATACATGCACAATGATCCCGCGATATACAGCCAAGAAGAAAGCTGAAACTCCCGAAAGGAAAAGAAAAGAGAAGAACAAAAAGAAGAAAAAAGGCACGATCCATCAACCCTCCCTTTCACCCCGCCGTCCCAGCTCAGTCAGCCTTCTTTAGCTCTCAGCCTTCCCAAGGTCCCATCCCATCCCATCCCACCCCAGGTTTCGGGCCGCAGTACACTACTCGCTATCCTACAAAACTGCTCTTTTCGCTCTCTATCTCTCTTTGCGTGTGTGGTATCCAACCTCGAATACCTTCCTTTCTCTTGCCTCTGCCGAGCCTTCTATTTTCCTTTTCAAAAAAAAAAAAACCCCCCTTCATCGTATGATTTGTGACCAAGCAACCGATTAACACAACACCGCATGTTATCTACCTCCTCGTAACGTTGATGTTGATAATACACTAGGTGGCATACCCAACTTCCAACACTCAACCCCAAGAAAAAGGGAGGAGGGTGATCTACAATATCAAGAACAATAGGTTAAGGGATACATACAAGGCACGTTCATTCTGAAATCTAAATGCAATCTCATTCTACTTTGGTATCAGCATATGGTATCAAACCCGCTCTTCACCTCACCCCTCATCCCCTACTCCCCCCCTCTCCTCCTATCCAGCGTGCTAGCTACCTAATGAATCATATCGTACACAAGAGTACCTAACCTAGGTTAAACGCAGTAAACACCTTTAACCTAACCTTCGCTAACCATATAAGTATGTGTGTATATAACATCCCAAAAATGGGAGTAAACAAGCTATGCCGCTAGAAAAGAGGAGAAAGTAATAAAAAAAAGACATATGTAATGATAATGCTCCCCTTCTCCCCGTGAAGAATGAATCAGTCCAATCTATGCGCACATGCAGAAGTAGGTAGTCAGCTAGGTAACTTATTGATAGTGTTAATGCCAACCACACCAAAATAACAACATAGTTACTCTCCCCCCCCTTTCTCTCCTAATATGTTGCACATGCAAAATGCCTTATCGTCGAATAATCGCCGTAAAAATCTCAGCGCGTAATATGACGTGACCCCGCCCAGAAGAAAAGGACATGTCGAAAGGGAGGGGGAGGAGTCGGACTTCCCGAGAGGAGACGAAAAAAAGAATTCATTAAGTCGTTATAGTAAAGGCAGAAAGCAAGAGGCAAAAGGGTTGAGAAAAGGCCTCATAAACACAAAACCCCTCGTAAACCCATAGAAGAAAAGTAGAAAAAAAAAGTATTTCATGCATGCAATAGAGCCCAGATGCATGTATTACTGCATTGCTCTCGTATACAGGTAACCTATGTGTATGCGTATGGGCGTGTGAGGCAAGGTGACGTGACGTTCGAATCAGTTGGTGCCAGTCGAGCCTGCATCCAGGTGTGATCAGCCTTTTTTGATGAATGCATTATCAGACAGAGCAGGGCCGTTCAGGCGACGAACCAAAGAAAAAGCCCAACCCCCCTGAAATAAGTCAGGTGAGGTATAGCCATACGTCGCTCGCAACACGGGGTATCGGGATCCAAATCAACGGATGACTAGCCCAGCCGTAACAGTCCCCATCCCATGGCAAATTCCAATCCCACAAAAAAAAAGATCCAGTTCAGGAGATCTTCTTGACCCGGTTCTTAGCCACGCCAACCTTGTTCTTCAGCACGTCGGCCTGGTTGTTGACCTGGTCCAGCATGTCGGTCTGCTCCATGACCTCACGGTTGATGGCCTCGGCCATCTCGCGCTGGCGGCGGATGATCTTGCCGAGGCTCTCAACGTCCTCGTCCTGCTCGCGCATCATCTGCTTCTGGAGCTGGGCGACGCCCTGGTTGTCGAGCTCGCGCGTGCGCTCCATCTCGGGCAGGGGCGCGCCAAGGACTCTCCCACCTCGCGTTTTGTTGTTCCCGTTTCCGAGCAGGGCGGCTTTGTCGGGGGCCGAGGGCATGGCCTTTTGCGCGGCTTTCGCGCTGGCGGATATCGACGAGCTCAGCTTCTCGAGGTCTTCCCTATCGACGCGCGCAGCGGCCAGCAGGTCCTTGCGCCGCCTTATCTCGCCGTCGCCCAGGCGGCGGTTCTCCTCCATGATCTTCAGGCCTTCCCGCAAGAAGGTCAGCAACCCGCCAGCCTTGACGAGGGCCTTCTTGGCGGACGACCCAGCCTCTAGGGCGGTGGTGTTGTCGGTGGCGCTATCCCTCTTAGCCAAGTAACGGCGGGCCTCCTGCAGGTCTCGCTTCATCTCACCGTGGAGGTCGAGCCAGGTGCCGGGGTCTTGGGCAGCGGCAGCGTTCGCAGCGTCACGGTTCGGTATGCTAAAGCCGCCCCTAACGCTGGCAGCACTGTTGGCAGCGCTGCCGCTGAGGCCCGGGAGGTTAAGAAAGGAGCGCCAGGCAGAGGTCTCGCGCCATCGTCGGTCGGGGGATTCCGCTATAGCACGAAGGTAGGACTCAAGGCCTCTCCGACGATCTTCGGTCAGTTCGGGGGAGGTAACGGAGGACTTGAACCAGGTCTTGCCGGGCAGAGGGGCGGGAGGAGGGGCGCCGACATGCGTGGTCAGGGTTTGGTGCAGGGTGGCGAAGTCGGAGTAACGCTTCTGTACAACATAGGTACGCAAGGGGAGACGCAAGGTGATATTGTAGAGGGTGTAGGGTTTGGAGTTGTCCGAGGGCGTATGCAGAGAGGTGGTGGGAATGGTGATCTCGGCAGGTGGCGTCATTATGGGAAGAGAAGAGAGGGAAAGAAAAGAGAGAAAAAAAAAAGAAATAGGATGAACTGATAATAAAAGGAACGTATTTGTTGTTGTGTGTGTGTGTGTGTGAAGAGAGTGAGTAAGTGAGAGAGAGTGTGTGTGTTGTGTTTTCTATTCGTTCGTGATAGGTGGGAATTAGTAGAATTGAATCCAAGATGGGAACATGCAGCCACCAGCAGCAACTAGCAGCAAGTACTGAATTGTTAGGAAGAAAATAAATAATTGATTTGATTTTCCGTCTCAGTTACGTGCTTTTCTTGTTTCCCCGGGAAGTCCTTGCGGCTTTGCGCCAAACGATAAAACCAAAATATAGTATGTATTGTAGGTCAGTTGTAGTTGGAAGAGTGAAGAATGAACAAGATCAGTCCAAGACACCAGCAAAACCCCGTGATGTGGTTGGTAGCGTGGGTACTTCTCTACTTCTCTCAGCTGAGGCTAGCTTTTTGAGACAACTAGATTAGATAACCGGGGGTCGATGCACCCTCTTAGCTGCATATAATCTATAGATCTATGCAGAAATACAGAAACCTACTTCATTAGTAGAACATTAGTAGAACATTAGTAGAACATTAGTAGAACATTAGTAGAACATTAGTAGAACATTAGTAGAACATTAATAGAACATTATTCTTCAAACGCGTTTACTTAGCTTGTTTACTTAGCTCGTTTCCCCCCTGCGCTATGCATACATGTATGTCAGTTAGTACTTAATAAGCCCTGTTCTCCCTACTGACTGACATCGGGGTTCGGCGTTTAAAGCCATCGACGCATGACCTTTTATCCTACACTTATGATCACAGGAGGTCGGTTAATGAGGTTGGTACATACTTACATATACGTCATATCGCGTTACCATCATGTTACTCGGTAATGTCACAACAGAGAATATAAGAAATAAAAATATGGTAAGTGATTAAACCTAACCTCATGCTACGAACACATCCATAAAAAAAATAATAGATCGATTTCGGTAGCTTCCGCATGGGGCAATAACCCCCATTATCTTGGCCTCCTAATTAGTCGGTCCATTGGCCGCTACCTTATCGTGTACCAGATTTATCCCATTCCATCACAACCATATATCCTTTAAGTTTGAGCCCAACTCTGCCATAATCGTAATTGACATTTCCCCTTGGTGCTATTGGCTCTGCTGTGTGTACAGGTGGATTCCTAAGTAAGCTTTGTGTCTTGGCAATCTCAACTTTATTCGTCATTTCAATGTTTGATCATTAGACGTGGTTATAGCTGAGTGAACAGTATAAGTATACGGACCCGACCTATCAAACAATCTACATCTTGAATCTTCCAACCTAGTATATATAGTGCATATATATAGGTTATACAAAAACATGAATCTAAAGCATACCCCATCTCTATCCCCACGTGTCGGTCAGATCAGGCTCCGCAACTCCCCAGGTTTCACTAATTCTGTCTCCCTTTAAGTTGCCACTTAGATCTGCTGTGAGAGACAGATGGTCCATTGAGTTTAAGCTCCGGAATGTATTCACACAGAGCGCAATGTGTCTCACTCAAAATTCACCGCTATTCCCATTTTGCTGCATGTGATCACAGGAAGAAGAAGTCCAAGTCGGAGAGATGGAATAAGTAAGCATATAACCTACCTTAACCTAGCTGTGGCGCCGCCAGCTCTCCAATACGTATTGCACATAAGAATTCATTTCTTCAAGTTGTAGACAGGGATAAGAAGTGGCTTGCGTAACGACGCTCTATAGTAGGCAATCCGCCAGCCACCGGATCACCTATTAAGACATGTCAAATGTATTAATAGGCAGCTTCAAGCAGCAATACTGAGTGCCATGTGTACGAACGGGATCTGGGGATAAGCAAAGTCGTATATGATTGGCATGGCGGGGGAAGCTAAACACCCTTATCCCGGTAATGAAAGCGTTTTTATTTTCAAGTCGGACGTTTACCAATCCATTGGGATATCAATAGTTTCACAATAGATATAGCAGCTCTTATTAATCAGGTGGAATATATGCATCGTCTCGTGTTTTTGATATTATCAAGTTCGATAGAACTATGGTAATATAACTGTACAGAGAGACAAGGAGTGTAGTTGAAAAGATATATAGTATATTGAATCAATATTGTAATTTATTATATTATCGCGCTGATATTAGGTAACTTTCATAAAAGTGAATCATAGTTTAGTTTATGTGGAAAAGGAAAAAGAATCCATGTTGTGCGTAAAAGTCTTCGGGATATGTAAACGGTAAACTACACTACGTCCATACTTGACCCCGTATGATATATCGACGAGCTCAGCGATAAAAAGAACACAAGTTCTGGAGGATACATGCATGCCCGGCTGACTCTAACCAGCCAGGTTAGAATCCTGCAGAAGATATCCGACATGAAAGAAAGTCGTATTCCAAAACATTACCTACATAATACATATATCTATTACATAGCAACGTCGCCGGCATGAGATATCAGCTGCATTTACGGCCTAGCCTTAGCTCTCTTTTTTTTCTTCCCATTATCGCAAGTTGTCTCACATGTATGTGGCGCTACAGTCAATTCGACTAAGCGATAGGTTCAACGACTTCGGTTTAGTGTAAAGGGAACACAGCCACCGTTGTAACATTACATGGCTTTTTTAAACTTACTTGGCTGAAAAGCTTAGGAGAACTACATGAATCGATATAGGTAGTGATAGTATGCACGAAGTCCACTACGAACGGTGTTAGGTTGCTGGCTTAGCCACTAGAGCGTGCATGCCCCCCCGTACATGTATCCACGTATTATTTGCCGAACTTAGAAGATCGGGCCGGAATCTTAATACCTGGGTAATGTAATCACGATTGAATTCGACACTAGGTATTTTCTGTTGAGTTTATTATAGGATTTTTATTAAGCTATAGCACTGTATTAATATATTAGGCATGGAGCGTGGAGTTAGAGTATAGAGTATACCTACTCTAGAATAACTCCATACATAAGGTTAAACACTAAAAGGAATAAGCTCTTTTTATAAAGGTTATATTAGGTATCTTACTAGGTACTTCGTTGTAAAAGGGTGTCTTTTATATGGGTCCCCAGGAAATGGGGAATTCAATTAGTTAGGAATTAGATACATCACAGAGCCCGGCAGACTCCGACAAGTTGATTTACATCTATTTACATGGAATTCTAGAACGGTCGAGCAGCTTTCCGATAACTTGAATGAATTGATTTTTTTTTTTCATGTCTCACTTACACCTCGGGACCTTGCACTAGGCTAGTGATGAGTTTTCCGCATTCGGACGTGAACGGCTGTACCGGCACGTTACATTTGCCTATAGACAGGCCTCCTATTACTACCGCTGCTACTACTACTACATACTACTGCATACTAACTGTACTAGGAGCAAAGCAAACAAGCGAGTCAGCTACATAGCCAGCTGACTAGTTACTTTTTCTCTTCTTCTCCTCTTTGTGAATGACTTACTGGCCAGTGCAGTACGTTCTATCCTGCAAGGCAATACGAGATCTTGGCAACCGGAACGCAGTTCACGATCACCCAATCGACGTCACTACATCCCGCGTTCCGTCTTCCGTCTCTATTTGTAGAATAGAAGCAAAAAAATAACCCATCATAGATTTTAGCTTTTACACGAGACCGAGGGTGGCGTTGCGGGAAATGTCGAATGTTATATATACCTCCTACCATGACTGCTTCTTTGTAAATGGATTATAAGTGATCTACATCTTCACTACCTTACCCGTTCAAGCAACAAGTGCCTTACATCACTTATAGTATAATACTCCAAAGGATCATCTTTCAAAGACCCACGGGTATCCTATTTAATCCATCTTAACTAAATCTCTTGCATACCTTCCTCCTCCTTCTCCTCATCATCAGCATCATCCTCCTCCTCTTTCTTCGTATTATATATATAAGACAGGTTTAACCCAACCTCACCTCGTATACCCACCCCCACAAACCCCCACCACCACCATCATCAATCATCATCACCATCACAATGCGGAGCTTTATTTCCACCATCGCCTCCATCCTGCCCCTCGCTGCGGCAGCACCCCTCCTAGGGGCCCGCGACAGCAGCACCCCGGGGTGCTCAGACGCCTCGTTCAACGGCTTCGCCTGGGCGATCGAAGGCTTCGACTACCACGCTTCGTACATCTTCACAACGCCAGCTCACCAGAACTCTTGGGGTTATGTAAACTTCAACCTGAGCAACCCGGCCGTCGGTTACACCGCCCAGTGCAGCGCCTCCAGCAACCAGCTGTCCGACTTCTTCTACGGCACCATGGTCTACACCTGTGAGAGCCCCGAGGGTTCCACGACCGAGACCACCTTCGACTTTAGCCGGCCCAGCGGCCTGCTGCACGTGAACCAGAGCTGGGTTTGCAGCGATGCGGATCCCCAGTACCCGTGAGTTTTGACTTAATCTCCAATGCATGCATGATTGCCATGTATGAATAATATTTGGAATAAGGCGTGAGACTGATTGTTGATAACAGAACCACTTTCCATGCTTACGGCGGCGTCAATCTGACGCTCGAGTGCACCGACGACACCAACACCAACCCGGACTGGGAGCTCGGCCAGATCTACTCAGACCGCGAGGTCAAGTGCGACTTGGTCAATGTGCCGCTCAAGCCTACCACGATCAACGCCGTGGCCTAAGAGCGGTGTGAAAACCCAAAACAAACAAACAAAACGAGAGAGAGATAGAGAGTGGGCTAAAATTCGGGAACTTTCATTAACGACTTGACGACTTAACTACCACGACTTGGGATATATTACACACATGCATAACCTACATGCAACACATACATACGGGATTTACGATACCTTTATTATTGCCGATCATATATGCTGGTTGACGATATAATCACTTACTTATTTACATACGTACCTACTACGAGGGATTGATACGAAAGCAAAAGCAACAACGAAACTAACTAGACATACGGACTCAACGTCGCTATACCTTATACGATAATAACTTAAATCATAATAATGATAATATATAGCTTAGCTTCACGGCTACGAAAAAAAAAACAAGACGCAAAAGTCAAATCAAATAAATAAATAAATAAATAATTATTTTCTAATAACTGACCCAATTATGTGACGTGAATGTATTTGTAACTATTCGCCTCTCACCTGTAGTAGACTCACCTCTCGTAGAAAAGCCTCATGACTTTTGCCCTCCCAGTAGGCAGCTCATATGTATTTCCGGAAACAGTAAACGGGCCTCCTTTGTCTGCACGTCATTCGGGCTTCCTCGCTTTCCTTCATTTTCACACCCTAAGATCAGGACTCACCTCATACTCACTCACGCCATAGTCTAGTCCATCAAGCCAAGAGTAAGGAATCGACTGAATCCAACCCCCTTCGATACAACTAGGAATTGCATACCTAGCCTACCTACCTACCTACCTACCTAACCCATACCCCACCGCGTGAACCCCATCCCTCGGCACCGTCCTCCTTCTCCTTCTCCTTCTCATACTCATCACCGCCGACCATCCACCATGGCGGCAAGCGACGCCGCCCAGTCTCACAGCCTCGGACCCAACAATAATAACCGTAAAAGCAGCCTTCGAACAAGCTGGCGGGCGCCGATGGTAGCGATAGCGCTGTGTCTAGCACTCGCCCCCGTGCGCGTAACCGTGGACGCGCACGACCGCGCGGTGGTGCTGTTCCCCGCGGCGATACGATCGTCGACGTCGACGTACTTCGATGGGCTGGTCGGGGTTGTGGTTGATGTTGGCGGGGGCAGTAGAGGTGGTTCGGGGGAGGGATGGAGGGGGGTAAGGGGAGGTGGAAGATAAGGGAGTGAGGGGGGAGAGGAGGAGGTGGGAAATAGAAACGAAGGGGGGAGATAAAGTGGGATAAGGGGGAGAGGGTTTGGTGATGGTAGATGATATACATATACATGGGAATTTTAAGAAGATCCATAATGAATCAAGATGTTTTTTTTTTTTTGGCTGTTATTATATTGATATCAAAATACGGAGTATACATAATAGCCTCACGGCAATCGGTTTGGAGTACGAAGTATACTAGTTCGTCAGTTTGAATAGTATTTAGAACGCCATCTCTATCTACCCTGAGTCACTTAGTCCACCCCCTTTCAAATATGTGAATTCCCGCCCCGGAGCTAGGGGGTAGTATACGTATATTGTGATTATTTGAGAAACTAGAGTTTTTCATTTTTTAGTCACAGAGTCAAGCCTAGTTCACGAAGCTCTATGTATTTATTTGTCTTGTTTTTTTAATTATAAGCTGTTCTTCAAAAGAAATAAATAGTACGACGCTTGGGTGTTGTAGGCTGGAGTGTTTCAGCCCCTCGCAGCCTCATACGGCTGAGGATAGGGGGTTTCATCCGTCCCTAGTGATCGGTGGTCCAAAAAAAAAGGACGAACAAAGAGATTGATTTTAACCTACCATAGAGAGAGCGTTATATAGATATAATTTAGGTAGTGAGCTTGTTCATTCTGTTTTCACTCGAAAGTTCGAGACGAACAAAGCCCCATTCCGCAAGCGTCTACGTTTTATGGATGTGTTGACAAGTGCTATTATGCCCATTTTCCGTGTCTAAAACCTTCAATCCTACAGGAGAGAGGCATGATGTTGTCGTCGTGTGATGTTTACTTACACACGTAACTGTGTATCTTTAAATTTTCTCGCCTTACCTTTTCTCATTTCTTCTTTTCTTATATTTTATCCTTCTCCTTCAAATTATCTACGCGGAGTCCTCGTCCTCGGAAGACGCCATGTCTATCAATGACTGGAGGTGGCCGGATGACTACTTCGTGAACGACTCTCGCGGGTTCAGGCTCGAGAAGCAGCTCGGCGAGGGCGGCTTCGGCGAGGCATGGCTGGTGAAACGCGAGGTTAATGGCAGGATCGCACAGAGGTTCGTGGCCAAGTACGCACATGAACAATCGGTGGCAGCTACAATTATAACCGAGCAGAACATGTTAAGGGTAACTCAACTCCTATACATAGCAAGATCGCTATCCCTCTTCTTTGTGGTCTAGGATATTAGATACTTGGTCTTAGTGCTAGGTGCGTGTAGGTACTAATTGGTCTTAATAGAGAATGTATGGTGCTATGCATATAGTGCAGCCGATCGTGTCGAATAGAGATTTGCTACACCTCGACTCATATCAACCGTCCCCACTGTGGCCACTACTCATGACGGAGTTCATACCGGGGATAACTTACGGCGAGTTTTATTATAGAATTATGGATAACCAAGATGAGTTGTGGCCACCTCCTAATCGTATGCTATGGCTCATCTTCCGATGCCGTGAGTGGTTTTTCTTCTTTTTTTTTTCTTAACCCCTGAGTCATAATGAATCCCGATAAATAGAAAAGTATCATACTTACGCAAAATTCCGACTATAGTAGCGAGAACCGTGTTTGGGTTAGCTAACCCGCCCAACAAACCTATGGGCGACGTTAACGAAGAACCTACCTTGGAGCCATTGCCGGATCACGAACCAACGTTGAAGGACTATCAAATCGCTCATAACGACATGAATCAGAACAACTGTAAGGATAACCCATTACCCCCCTCCCAAAAAAGAAAAAGGTTTAAAATAAACTTGACTGAGTAAAGCTAATTTAACAACGCAGTGATGTTTAATGATCTCGATACGGGCGAACACTCACTCGTACCAGTACTCAAGCTACTTGATTTTGGAGTGGCGCGTGATACTACTGAATGGACCACCAAAGCGTAAGGCCGGTCCATTGTGCAGAGAGAAGAAAGCTGAGCTGAGAATGAGACTGACGAGAACGGATTTGTGTGTAGGCGAACACCAACACAGTCGAATATCCGCGACATTGGTGAAGTAAGTTGTCCCCTGCTGCCAACTTCTAAGGTGTTAGATGGTATCAGCTGACTTCTCTGGCTTAAAGGTCATGCAACGGATCTACGATGAAGGGGACCCCAACGTAGACGCTGACCTCAAGAGGCTTGTAGCCCAATGCGTAGACAACTATCCGGAAAACCGGCCTACGCTGGCGGCCTTGTGGGGCCAGATATCAAACGCGATCCTCCTGAAGACGGGGCCGGGAAGCTTCCCGGGGTGTACTCGAGCGAACATGGAAACGGACAATAGGATCCGGCAATATGTACAGATGGTGATGCTCAACGCGGATTATAAAATACCCCAGAATTATGATAATAATAGTGGGAAGGGGAAGGGTAAAGCGGCTGCTTAGTCTATTTCGAATATTGGTTGATACTGGTACATAACTTAGTACCGTTGGTGTTTGGAGTTGGTGTAAGTGATAAAGGAACCTGTAATCATAGATACAAGGTTATGTACCTACAAGTAGGTTATAGGATATGTAGATACGCGACTTAGTTGGGTTGCCTATTTATCCCATGTAGTATTGTAACCATTCTACCCTATTGGGTGGGGCAAGGAGCAAGGGGGAGCTAAGTTAGAAGACTTATCGATAAACTTTTTTCTCCTACCGCCCGGCATTAAAAAAAGTAAATTCTCAATTCGCTGCCCGCGATGGATCGAGCTTAAGCATTTTGTACCGATTTTATTTACTTCCAAGTTGTATTTACTTCCAAGTTTAGCTTTCTACCCTATTCCTCCTCGCATTCCTACTCGCATTCCGACTTTTACTCTTCCCGCGCATTCGCAATGGCGTCGAAGCGCAAAGTCGATGATTTCGTATACACACTCTCCGACAATGACGATATACCGGAAGAGGAGGAGCTGCCGTCTGAGCTGAATCCCCCGAAAAAGAAGTCCAAGAAATCTAAGAAGGCTTCCACCGAGGAGGGGGATAATGCCGAAGGGGGCGATGCCATGAACCCCGACTTCGAGTTCGCCGAGGATGGGACTACAGACTTCAGGGCCGAAGACTTCGAGGGGTGGGGCTTCGACGGTGCGCGCAAGGGGATGAATGGTGTCGCTCAGAAGAAGATGGTCGACGTGGACGAGATTGTGCGCAGGCGAAGAGGGATAAAGGAAGTACCTGCAGAGGCAAATTCTGAGAAAACCCCCAACCCTGAACTCGCGCCCGAACCCATAGACGGTGGAGGCGACGGCGATATTGACTTGGACGACGAGGAAGACGAGGTCTTGGCTGCTGATGGGTTTGGTATGGGCGCTGCATCTGACGAAGAGTCGGGCGACGAGGCAGTAGGGGATGACATGGACGAGGACCATGACGAAGAAGAAGAAGATAACGACGAGGACGGTGATGCGTCGGATAACGATTCCACTGCTACCCCAACAGGCCACCCTGATGACGATGATGCTCCATCCGACGCCTCGGACGAGGAAGAAGATGCCGAGGAGGCAGCTAAGCGGGAAGCTTTCTTCGCACCCGAGGAAAAAACACCTAGTGGGAAGAAGGACAGAAAATCAACCTTCCAAAGCATGTCGCTCTCGCGACCCATTCTTCGAGGCCTCAACTCGGTCGGTTTCAACACCCCTACCCCTATCCAGGCCAAGACGATACCGCTCGCGCTCGAGGGCAAGGATCTTGTTGGAGGTGCCGTCACAGGTTCGGGAAAGACGGCAGCTTTCGTAGTGCCCATCTTGGAGCGATTGTTATACCGGCCCAACAAGATCCCTACAAGTCGGGTTGTCATCCTGGCGCCGACTCGCGAGTTGGCTATCCAGTGTCACTCGGTTGCGAGCAAGCTCGCTAGTCACACCGATATCAAGTTTTGTCTCGCAGTTGGTGGTCTTAGTTTGAAAGTGCAGGAGGCTGAATTGCGCCTAAGACCGGATGTTATCATTGCCACGCCCGGTCGGTTCATTGATCACATGCGAAACTCGGCAAGCTTCTCTACCGACACTATTGAGATCCTGGTTCTTGACGAGGCTGATAGAATGTTGGAAGATGGTTTCGCAGACGAACTGAACGAGATTCTGACTACTCTTCCCAAGTCGCGGCAGACCATGTTATTCTCCGCCACCATGACGTCTTCAGTTGATCGGTTGATTCGACTCGGCATGAACAAGCCAGTCCGAGTTATGGTGGACTCGCAGAGGAAGACGGTAGACAAGCTGGAGCAGAAGTTTGTCAGGCTAAGACCGGGCCGGGAGGAGAAGCGGATGGGCTATCTCATTCATATCTGCAAGACGATGCACACTGAGCGCGTCATAATATTCTTCAGGCAAAAGAAGGAGGCCCACCGCGCTCGTATCATTTTTGCCTTGATGAATTTGTCATGCGCTGAGCTCCACGGAAGCATGAACCAGAGCCAGGTAA
Organism: Camillea tinctor; assembly: GCA_022578605.1. Taxonomy (NCBI): domain Eukaryota; kingdom Fungi; phylum Ascomycota; class Sordariomycetes; order Xylariales; family Graphostromataceae; genus Camillea; species Camillea tinctor. Next base: position 145,957 of record MU394129.1, read on the forward strand.
GCCTTAATGGTAGATGCGGTCAAACGATGTAATGTTTACTAACTGACATGTTACAGCGTATAGCAAGCGTGGAGGCTTTCCGCGACGGCAAGGTTTCGTTTTTACTAGCTACCGATCTAGCATCACGTGGTCTTGATATCAAGGGAATAGACACAGTCATAAACTACGAGGCTCCCCAGAGCCTAGAGATCTACGTTCATCGTGTCGGTCGAACTGCCCGAGCTGGCCGCTCTGGTGTGGCCATTACCCTTGCGGCAGAGCCTGACCGCAAGGTTGTCAAGGCTGCGGTCAAGGCAGGAAAAGCTCAGGGGGCTAAAATCAGCAGTCTAGTCATCGAGGCGAGCGAAGCTGATAAACTACAAGAAAAGATAGACGGGATGGAAGACGAAATCGAGGCCATTGCACGCGAAGAAAAGGAGGAGAAGCACATGGCGCAGGTGGAGATGCAGATCAAGAAGGGCGAGAACATGGTGCTCCACGAGGATGAGATCAAGTCCCGGCCCAAGCGGACGTGGTTCGAGACGCAGGACGACAAGAAGAAGGCCCGAGATGCGGGCCGGGCCGAGCTGAACGGGCTGAAAGAGTCGCTGAGGAAGAAAAACAAGGGAAACTTTAGTAATAAGGATAAGAAGAAGCTGGACTTGAGAACGGCTAGGACGGAGGGCAGCTGGAAGAAGGGCTCTGCCGAGAGAGCTGGAAAGGGCGCTGTGCTCAATTTCAAAAAGGACAAGAAGTCGAAGAAAGGGGGCGGGGCCAGTGCTAGTCGCGGCGGCATTAAGAAGAGGAGATAAGGATAGAGAAAAAATAAATAATGTTGTATATATAATCTATCGGTTTATAGTTATTGTACGATATAACCCAATTAAGCTTGACCTTTTTTTTTTTGGACTTTGGGGTATGCTAGTATGGTTTGCTTGGATATATGCATAGTCTGGGTAATACAATAACGAATATACTCATGCTAATACCTAAGGTAAACCCACCTAGGTAATCTGTAGGTGGGAATGGATCCATGCCAAGTTGCCCTGATGTCACAATCCGCTGGCATCCTCCCAGCTGGTAAGCATGACCCCACCGAGCTAATGCAGTTACATAATCAATGCTGCAATAAGATCCCATAGGTAAGCTTTCTTGTTCATTTGTTGTCAACTTAATTTATTCTCTCTTCTTCTTATTAGTGTCTCTCTCAATTGTCTCTCTCAGTTGTAAATGCTTCAATCTTATGACGGGTCATGTCATTCATCCCAACATTGAAGAGTCTCATTAGACTTTCCAGCTGAACATTAATTGGATCACATCCATAATTCCTTCAAGTCCCCACATGAATTACACATGAATTAATACCGGGGTCAGAAGACCGAGGTCTCAACGATCATCCATCTTTCTAGGTCAACTTGTCTTAAGTCGGTGGCTTGCTTATACTGCTGCTTATACTGCTGGTGATTCTACTACTTATTATACTTAGCAACCTTCGAACTTTTATAGGTGTCCACTCTCAAGTTGGCTCTCTCCCACTCCCCACCTTCACGACTATTTATAGTAAGCGATATATCGCCGTATCCTCGTCCAAGCTTCTAGTGTACATAGTATTGTAGTGGACGAGCTCCTTTTCCCTCTTTGTTTTATTTTATTTTATTTTCTTCAACTAAAGTGGCTCCTCCTCGACGATTCTTGACTCCACGACCACATCCCCACCACAGACAGACCCTACTCCAGTACCTCTTCCCGCGATTCTTGCGGGACCACTACCGCGAGCGCCTGATAGGCTTCCACCTCGACACTCTACCCTACTACAAACATCGTGTCCAGAGTCGCATATACCGTTACATCCTCGACCGCCAGCGCCGTCGTCGCGAGCAGTCGCGGCTCGTTGACCACGCGCGACGGCTGCTGTTCGGCCCGTCTGCCACATCTACAAACCCAAAACATGGGACGACGAAGGCGCTGAAGAACAAGATGACGTCGATGCCTGGATATGGTGTCGGGAGCGGGAGTTATGGGGCCGAAGGCGGTCGCGAAAAGGGTGCGAGGAGGAGGAAGCTAGCCGCCATGGCCGGGAGCATGTACAGGGCCGGCGCCGTCGCTGTGAACGAGATCAGGGAGTCGTACAACCAGACGAGGGCGAGGGAAATCGACGGAGCCGAGGCAGCCGGCATTACCATCCCTGGTTCGTTCCCCGATGTGGCCATCATCACCAAGGGCAATGAACAGATGGTCATGTTCCCGTCATATGCGAAGAGACACGTCAGAGGGCAGCCGGGTGAGTTCGAGGACCCCGCTGGCCCGCCTCATCCTTCTGTCGTCGACATGAACGAGGAAGAATATTGGCGGTATGAGTGGGCCCGGCAGGAAGACGAGAAGGCAATTGTGGATGTTGATGTACGAGGCTGGATCTACAACCCGCACAGAGGTCCAATGACACGCCGGAACCGAGTGTTGATCGGATTGGCGAGACAGCTGAGTGGCATACCCCCACCCAGGGCCCAGCAGGCCGACACCTTGTCTCAGCCCGGCCCATCCCTCACTAATGCCCACCGGCAACACGAGGAGGAGCGGGAGCGACTGCGCATTGCGAAGGAAGCACAGGAAATCGAGCGCAAAGGACAGGCCGAAAACGAAGCTGCGCAAAAAGGAGGCTACAGCGAACGTCCTAAGGATGTGGACTCGGAGGATGAAGGGGATGTGCGCATACATCGGGATCAACCCTCCCGGAACCAGTCACCTCCTTCAGCGCCGTCGTCGCCTACTCTCCCGCCGAGGACGAATACTAACTCAACGGAGATGAGCGATGCTGAATTAGCAGTTGCCAATGCCAATTTGATGGCCAGGATAGGGCCGTTCCTGACAACCCCCTTAGTGGAGATTCCCATCACGTTATTCTTCTACAACGATACCCAGTCGCAGTCGCGCACCGTCATGACCGACGATTCCGGACATTTTATTATCAGGGCAGCCCTTGATTTTATCCCTACCCATGTGCGGGTGCTCGCAAACGAAGACATATCCTGTACGGAGCCGGTCAAGGTCATCGAACCCAGGGGGGTTAGCTTGATTAGTGATATCGACGACACGATTAAGCACTCCAACATCGCGCTCGGGGCCAAGGAAATCTTCCGTAACACTTTCGTCCGCGATCTTGACGATCTGACCGTGACGGGGGTGAAGGAATGGTATAACCAACTCCACGACATGGGCGTGGGTATACACTACTGTTCCAATAGCCCGTGGCAGCTGTACCCCGTTCTGGCTACTTTCTTTAAGCGGACTGGGTTACCTCCGGGCTCGCTACACTTAAAACGTTACGCCGGTATGCTACAGGGGATATTCGAGCCCGTTGCCGAGCGAAAGAAGGGCACGTTAGAGAAGATTATGAATGATTTTCCTGAGAGGAAGTTTCTCCTCGTAGGCGATAGTGGTGAGGCCGACTTAGAGGTCTACACCGAACTTGCAGTCGCGAACCCGGGCAAAATCATCGCAATCTTTATTCGCGATGTCACGACCCCTGAAGAGACGGGATATTTCGACTCAGGGTTCACCGGCGGTGGAAATAATACTATTAGCAATACGCGACAACAAATTCCTAGCATTAGGTTGGATCAAGAAGCTAAAGCCAGCAACTCTAGCGATAGTTCGTCGAGGAGTAACAGACCAGCACTACCCCCTCGGGCCGCGACACAGCAGAACCACCAGGAGAATGTTATGGGTGACCTTATTGATATCGCAGAGTCGCCCGAGCCTCTACGCCGAGTTGAGTCTGACAAGTCTCCAGAACAGCAACAGGTAATTACACGCCCAATGGCAGACCTGCCGATTCGAAAACCCCCTCCTCCCAAACCGGCAAAACCAACGGCCCTTCAGAGTGCGTCTGCTACGCAGATATCATCCACGGCCAAGGAATTCGGTGCTAGTAATTCCGATAGTGCAAGGAAACCATCTGCTCCTACACCACCCCAGCCTCGCCGATCAACAACAGCCCCCTCATCGAATACACAGCAATCTCCCTCCTCTCAACCTACAACCACAGCAGCAGCAAGAAGCACTCACCCGCTCGCACAGATACAGAACAGTAATAGCTCGTCCGATCTACAGCTACGTAAGCAAAAAGGCGAAGGCCAGAAGCAGAATACGTACCATGACTCGTCGAGAACTACGACGGCGGTTACCACCATCCTCCCACCACCGCCGCCACCTCGCCGCCGGTCAACGCCAAATACAAGGGAGCCTAGTCCGCTTCCGCCTCCACAGCGCCGGAAAACAGGCGATCCAAGTCTGAACTCCTCCTCTTCTTCTTATCCACTGCTACCCCCACCCCCGAAGAGGAGATTCACACCGACCGGAGATCCCACCGTGACCACCACCACCACTACTAGTACTTTTACTGGAAATAATACTAGTAATGGTAATAGTAACGGCTTAGCGGCAACAGCAGCCGTGGTAAATAAGAAAGTGGAGCTCTGGAAGCGCCGCCTCGAGCGCGCGGAATACACGCTGGATCGGATTGGGGTGCCGCTTTATACGTGGAGGAGGGGAGAGGATGTGGAGAAGGAGGCGGTAGGGATTGTGAATGGATGGTTGGATGGGGAGATAGGGAGGTAGAGGTCGGGGTTGGGGGTGTAGGAATAAGAGGGAAAGATACCTAAGTAGGGAGGAGAAGATAGAAAGAGGGGATACATTAAAGAGAAGATGGGGGAGAGGGAGGAAGAAGAAAGGGTATATATAGTAGGTTGTAGTAGAGCACAGTATAATATGGTATAGCAGAGTAGAGTATATATAAAACTTCCCTCCCACTTACCTTCGTATCATATGGAAAATAGTTAGATTATGGGGTGTAAGTGAGTGACGGTACTTAGGTGCATACCTAAATAACCTTAAGGGCAGATTCTATCAGCCCTTATAAAGTGGCTTGCGCATAGCTGCACGGCACCTAAACGCGAACCCCCCTTCTACGCCGTTTAAGCCGTTAAACGTTATTGTAAATTAAGATCTGACATGTTGAGTAACCTACCTACTTTATAAGTTACAGCTAGGCACTTATACACCTAACCCAGCGAAAGGCTTACTTACCTACTACCTACTTAATTCCTTACATGCAGTTAATATGCGATGAAGATGATGCAAATCAAACTGACACAGATATCACATAAGTTTTGGGTACCTAGGTAGGTTACGTTATGTTCAAGTTTTGTCTTGCTCGAAATCAATGCCTCTCTATTGACCCTATTTACTTACCTACAGCTGTGATCGATATGCCAGCTGCCAGTATACCCCCGACTAGAGAGTTACATCAAACCGTTGGCGTCATGTGATTATCGATAGATTAGTCAGCCGTCCAGGTAAGGTACCTCTTAGTAAGTAAATAGCCCCGCAACCCCTCAGCTTTCCGTGACTCCGATAGACGGCGGGTAGGTACGTATCTACAGGCTACCAGTAAATGGCTCGTGCGCAGAATAACATCACCGCCTTGAGCCTATCAGATAATGGGGGGTTCGCTGTCAGGGGAACAGTTTGGGAGATGTTGATTGGGTGATGGGGAAAAAAAACAGTAGAAGGCTGTGGTGTAGTGTAGTAGCGTAGTGCTGTACCCAACCAAATTTGACTGATGGCATCACGGTTTTTTTTTTCTCTCTTTTATTTCTTTTCGTTTCTTTCCTTCTTACCTACCTCCACTTAGAAAAAAAAAAAGCCTTTCTCTCCAATAAGGTACTGACTTTATTGTTGTTATTGTTTTTTTTTTGTCTTCCTTTCTTTTCTCTACACAACATCCACACACGCGTTTTACCTTGCACCTACCTCCAATATCTTACCTTACTTACACACTGGGTTAGGTTATAGATTAGGTTTACTGGGTTTACTTGGTTTACTAGGTTTAACCCGGGTCAGGTCACTGAGTTACTAAGGTTACCTACTGGTTACTTGCATTTTGACACTTTCCGCTTCCCGCCCATACCTCATTCGTCCTACAAGACTTATTACTTAGTCTTTAGTACATCACTTTTACTCTCTATCTTGCATCTCCTTTTTTCTTCTTCTTCCCTTTTACTATACTTTACTTCCTCTTGTCTGCGCAGTTCCTAGACAACCCCGAACCAGGACCCGCCAAACACAGCAACCATGGGAGAATCACGGTATGTACAATAACAATCCTACAGCTTACCTCTCTCCATCTTATCGTATTCACGACTTGGGAATAAGTCGTAAATACAGAGAAAAAAAAAGAAAACAAAGTAAACATAAATATGGGATCATGATCATGCGGCTAATCATTATACGTATCGCTTTCCCAAACTATAGACAAGAACTCGTAGCATGGCTGAACAGCCTCCTTCAGCTCAACATGACCAAGGTCGAACAATGCGGTACTGGGTGAGTTTATCACCGACACTCTCCTCCTCCTCCCTCCTACCTCCCTCCTACATCCCCCCCTTTCTACAAGTTACATAAGAGCTCCTGTAGCTAACCTTCTCTCTCTTCGTTCTCCCACAGTGCTGCTCTCTGTCAGGTCTTCGACAGCATCTTCCTCGATGTCCCCATGTCGCGTGTCAAGTTCAACGTCACCTCAGAATATGCATACGTACAGAATTTCAAGGTCTTGCAGAGTTAGTTACCGTCCCCTTCCCTCACATACATACAACATAACCCTTACACGTTGTCGCGATCCCTTTCTTCCTTTAGCTAACTCAAAACTCCTTACCCATCAAATCTAGACACCTTTACCAAGCACCAGATCGATAAGCCCATCCCTGTCGAAGCCTTGACCAAGTGCAAGATGCAGGACAACCTCGAGTTCCTGCAGTGGACCAAGAAGTTCTGGGACCAGTACTACCCGGGCGGTGACTACGATGCCGTGGCCCGGCGGAAGGGCAGCGGCGCGCCCCCCGCCGGACCCGGTCCCCGAGTCGCGGCCGGCGGTGCGGGCGCAGCCGCGCGCAGAGGCGGCACCACGCCCACTACTGGCCCCCGCGTGGCCAAGGCGGCAGGCGGCGGTGCGGCCTCGGCGGCCCTGATGCAGGAGAACGCGACGCTGAAGGAGACGGTGGTGGGGCTGGAGCGCGAGCGAGACTTCTACTTCAGCAAGCTGCGCGACATAGAGCTGTTGATCCAGCAGGCCGTCGAGGAGGACCCCGAGATCGAGAAGCAGGAGGACGGCCTCATCAAGCAGATCCAGACGATACTCTACTCCACCGAGGAGGGCTTCGAGATCCCCGCCGAGGGCGAGGCCCTCGACGACCAGGAAACGTTCTAAGCTCTGGGGGTGGAAAGAAAAGGAGGGGAAGCACTGCGCATAAACCTACCTAACCTGCCTGCTCAACTCGCCTTGACCTATATGGTTAGAACAAGGGGGAAGAAAATGTGGAAACTAAATGTGGTAATGGGGGGATGGGGGAGGAGAGAAAGATATTCAAGCTGGAAGATGAATAGAAAGAAACAAAGGTGGGATGGAGTAATGTCAGGGAAAGAAAAAACCTGTACGAGTGTCGACATAAAAGGGCGCGTGTTATGGAATGTTTATTATTTCGCAAAGGCGCACACGTACGTCGGCCGGCGACACACACAAACGGAGGGTAAGGAGGAGGGGGGGAAGGGGAGGGAGGAGAGGGAGAGGGAAGGCTTTCGGATAAGATGGGTAGTATACGGGCTACACTACTGCTAATACTATTTACCATTGTCCCAAAAAAACAGTTGCCTGAAGGATAAGAAAAAAAAAATCCTCGTTTGGAGGGTAAACTTATATTTCGTCGGTTGGCGGCTTACTGGCTGCTTATATGAGAAGAGGAGAGTTTTTTTTTTTCTTTTTTTCTCTAACGATGACAAGAACGACAGACACACAGACAACCCGAAAAAAGAAAGGCTAAACCCCCTGGTAGATGTTTAAGCATCCTTCTTTACTTATTTTGGGTTCGTTTTTTTTTCGAGCGCTTTCATGCACTGTTCAGATATATGCGATGATATCGAACTAACATGGCGTACATACTTTGCTCTACCCTGCCTTACCTTGCCTAAACTTAATACTCAGGTTTTTGTTTTCTTTTTGTTGGTTTGTTTCTTTTTTTCTCTCTTGTTTAGGTATTTACTTCTTTCTTTTCTTTATTCTTATCCCTGAGGAGGAGAACTAGTTTCTAACTAACTACATACTTACCTACTGTGTATCACCAGACTAACCCACTAACAGCATTCATTGAAACTGCTAACAGCCGGGGGTATAGTCGACTAGCACCCTCACGTTCCCGCGTTCCTCGTGGGTGTTTACTTATCCGGGGAAGGGTTAAACCTTGGGAAGACTTTCCCTCTGTGTAATACTTCTCTCTTTTCCTTTCCTTTTTTTTTCTTTCAAGGCTGAGAGGGTTTAGAAAGTAAGTCTTGGTTTAGGTTAGCTAGGTGTTTATGGTTGATATCCCTTTTTATTTTTATTTTTTTTTTCCTTTCACAGACAAGACGTTCTGTTTGCCTTCGAGGCTGTCTTGCTTGCTTCTGGTGTGTTCTGTTTCGTTCTGCTGAACAAATAAAGTCTATTAACGCCCCATATACGTATTTATTCAACTCGAGGACGCAGAAACGAACAAAACCGGTTTCCTTGCCTTGGTTTACTTTACTTTGCCCTGCCTTACCTTACTTTACCTGGGTACATAACCTACTCTACCTGCCTACTTACCTCAACCACACCTCCCTAACCTCGTGTACCCACCTACCTACCAACTAGTATCCGGCAGGGCAATACACCCCACAACTTCCTCGGAGAAGAAACGAAGAAAAAAACAGGGAGACAGATAATTACCCCGAAGAGAAGCAAACCCACAGTACCGACGACAATACCCACGATGGCGACGGCAAGCTGCCGCGCAACCCCCCTCCTCCCACAGCGCAGTTCCCTGCGCAGGGCCATACGAGAGAGTCTCCTGGCGATGGACGTCGCCAAGGCCACGGGCGCGCGGAGCGCCGAGCCCAAAGGGACGACGAAACCGAAACCCAACGCGGCACGGGAACCGTCGGCAGGGGGGCGCAGGAAGAAGGCTATGCGCGGGCCGCCCGAATGCGCATCGCGGGGTAGGACTACCGGTGCTACGACGGCGGGGGCGGAAGAGGAAGACGGGGCGAGGGGGGAGAAGGGCTGCGGGAAGGGGGGTGGTGGGGGGTGCAAGGGAAGAGCGGGGAAAGGGATAGGAGGGAAAGGAGCGGGAAGAGGGAAGGGGGTAGAGGGGAAAGGATGGTACGGCATCCGCAAGATCGTGCATGAAGTCGGAGGCGGAGGCGGAGGCGGAGGAGGGGAAGTAGGGCGGAAGCAGAAGGAGAAGGAGAAGGTGCTATACCTCGTGGAGTGGGAGGGCAGGGATCCGAGGACGGGGGTGGGGTGGCCGAGGAGTTGGGTAGGTTTTATCTCTTTTCTTTTCTTTTCTTTTCCTTTCCTTTGTTTCCTGTTTTCTTTCTTTCAATTATCCGTTGGGGAAGAGGGAGGATGGGGAATTATATGAAATTTAAGAGAGGTGGAGGTAACGGGCTAACCAAATCACAATCCAACTTACACCACGGTCTGTCTCTAACTAATATACAATACAGGTCAACGCCAGAGACGTATCCGCGGCCGCGGTGAGGGAGTGGGAGGCTAGGAAGGAGAGAGGAGAACCCGATGAGGTTTAATAAGAAAGAAGTTTAGGAGATACATATAAAAGCTACTACAGCGAGCGAGCGGTCTCTGCTAACTAGGTTAAAAAGGTTGGGCCTAATACGATATCATTTATTGATCGTGCTAACGTGATCACAGAATGAAAGAGGGCAGATTCTATCAAGATTCCTCGAGCTATGTACAGCTTACGATAAAAGGGGGGAAACCGGTGCCGCCTACAGTTCAATAGAATTGCGCAGCCGAGGAAAATCAAATACAACAAATAAATAAATAGGCTGCCTAATAACTTCAAGTCTTCCCATTCCGTTCATCATTATACTAAGAATGTATGTATGTCCTTAACGGGAAGGGATACCGAAACAGGAAATTTACGTATGTATATAAATGTTTCTTGCAAGTGTTACAACTGATCGATCGTCTAGAAGCAATAGGTGCGGTTGACTTTGACCAGAGGAGTAAGGCACATCGCGATCGGCACACACCATGCAACCAATAGAAGATACAAATTTCCATGTTGTCACCTGTCCGCTCATTGGACCTTGACGGGAACGGACCTTTGCTGCCTGGCTGCGGTGTTCAGGAATATTGGGGCGGGCGAATCCTACGACTTGATAGACGAATCCTGACGTCGAACCTCGTTCTGACCAATAACTACCTAGGTATATATATACGTAAGTAAGAGTCTATACGCGTGGTCTATAATATATATTTATAAGAGTGCCTCTCCTACAGTTAAAAACTGTCACGCCTTTTAATTCGACCTCACTTACATAGTCTACTATATCTGTTCATCCATACCGATCATTCACTGTTTAGCAGATTATAAAGCTGCAGTTATTTACATCCCATATCCCCTCTATCTACGTTCCCATATTTCACCATGGGCGGATGGGACGTGTATTGTGCTCTCTGCGGGAGTATAACTAGGGATGACTACCGAGACGGAGCCGACGAGGGCGCCGGAAACCAACCGCGCGAGCCCTTAGAGGACACCTCCTGGCTCGGCGACATCAGAATCATCGGAGAGAATCCCGAGTGCTTGTATCCTAGCAAGTATGACTTGCTCCCACCCATACTACTTCTACTCTTACCTTTGCTAATCCCAGTTGGTAGGATATACATCGGCAAGACGACCAGGTACGATGACTGGGGCTACTTCGATGAAGTCGAAGCCGGAGGTGATCTTCACTTCTTCAACGAAGACCCCAAGACTCTACGCGTGTAAGCAGGCCACCTTCGCCCTGTGAGCCTTAGGTTTTGGAAACTTAGTTGAATGATAAATGGCTAGGTACGACAACGAGGAAGGGAACCCTCTCGCCATACCCCTCCACGCCGCCTGCTTGGAGCTCCTCCAAGTCATCCTCGGCCCCGACGACATCGACCGCGATATTTTATACGAGACGCTCAAGTCCCTCGTCTCGGACGCCAACAACAAGGCCCTCGCCCTCGTCGACTACGGCTCCATCGCCGCCCACCAGGACCAGTACTGGGACCCGATCCGCGCCCCCGAGGCCTACGAGGCGCGACCTACGTCGATCCCCCGGCTGGCGCGGTACTACGGCGCGCTTCCCGTGCTGCAGGATGTCGTCGGTGATAAGACGGCTGACGCCGACGAACAGGCACAAGCGCCAGTACCCAGCAAGGACCCCTTCGGCCGTCTGCCCGTCGAACTACTGTCACTCGTCATGGCTAACCTGGACATGTCCAGCGTGATAAATTTCAAGTGCGCCTCCCGCGCCGCTTCGCGCGTCGTGCTGGGGCCCGCGTTCTGGCGCGCCCGCGTAAGGGATTACATGCCCTGGCTGTACGATTTCCCGGCCTCGCCGCTGCTCAATAGTGGTCAAGACACCTCTACCCCTACCACTGCCACCAACATCAACTGGGCGCGCGTATACCACGACCTCCTGCGCGCAAGCGAGCCTTGGTCTCCGTCCTCTGGTAACGATAAGAGTATCCGCGGCCTCGTCAACAGACGCCGCATATGGCCCATTGCGCAGCAGATCGCGGCGCCGTACCGCGCGCGACAAGCACGTAAAACTAAATCCAGCATCACCGACACGTCACTCCTGGACACGGCGACGTCGACGCCCCTGTGGAGGCTGGTCACGCCGGAGCCGCGGGACACGGCGTCGGGGAAGGTAGCGCTGCTGGGGGAAGGGAGGGGGGAGGTGCGGTTGGATGTGCACTGGAATGAAAAGGGGGAGTTGGCTGGGATGAGTGTGATTAGGGATGGGGAGGGGGAAGGGAAGGGAGACAATAATAATGTTATCGGCCAGAGGGACTCGTTCGCGCGCACAGATGAAGTGCGAATCCGCGCGGACGACTGGCTCGCCGGGTTTGTAGTCACGAGCGAGGAGCGCGTGGACTCGGATGCGCAGCAGAAGCGCGAAGCCCAGACAACAAGCCGTCGCGTAACCGGCCTGCAGATCCTATTCACCCGCCACGAACCCGCGCAACTGGGCGCCTCCCCGCCCGAAGCCGATATGCGGCTCATCCGCGTCTCGGGCGGGAAATGCGTCGTCGGGCTGCTGGCGCGCTGGTCGGCGGAGGAAGGGGGCGGGCTGGCGAAGCTCGCGCTGCTGGAGCAGCCTGCTGCTTCTATCTCCCCCGAACGCACGCGCGATCTCCGCGCCCCCGAGTATAACCCCCACTGCACGCCGTACCTCTGGCGGTCCTCCCTCCCGCCTCCCCCGCTCCACCCCTCGGAGCATGAGACGGGGTACTGGAGCCACGACCTCAAACCCGACGTGAGCCCCGTGGAGCACCTGTCTTTCCTGCCTCCCCCGGGGGCCGCGCTCACGTCCCTCGCGGCAGACGTGCAGCTCGGCGCGTTCGAGGCGCGGTTCTCGGATGGAGGGGCAAGGCGGATCGGGCCACGGCCGGCGGCGGTGAAGAGGATGCGTATCGATGGCGCAGGGGGCGAGCGCGTGGTGGCCGTGGTGTGGTATGTGGATTACTTGCCGAACGCGCTGCGGGTGAGAACGAACTGGGGGAGGGAGATGTGCGTTGGGCATGCGTGGCGGAGGGGCACGGGTAGGTTTCTCATACACATCATTGCTTGCTCGCCGACTAACGGAGTCACAGTCCACCAAGACAACCCCGAGTCCCTCATCGCAGGCCTGTACGCCCACTGGGGCGAGCGCCACACCCCGAAAACGCGCCTCGAAGCCGTGGGGGCGCTGCGTATCCCCCGCGCCGAGGCCAACCCCGAAACGGATATCCTCGTATCTCCCGACGCAACAGCATCACCAACAACCGCAGAGAACGACGACTTCCCCTGGGACCCGTCCCCGCCATCCCCCAGCCTCCGCGCCTCCGGCCCCGTGTTCGGACAACACGAGCTCGTGGACCGGTGGACCCAGCGCCGCACGCCGGTCCCGGGGCCGGGGTCGTGGGCGTGCTGGGCGGACCTAAGACAGCGCGCGGGGGCGGTGAGCGAGGTGCGCGCTACGCTGTGCCACGGGGTCAAGGACAGCGGGGCGCTGCCGCTTTCGGGGGTCGGGTTCCGGTTCGCAGGAGGGGAGGGGGGAGAAGAAGAAGTGAGTATCGGGCCGAGCGAGTTCGCGAGCCCGGATGGGTGGTGCTGGTGCCACCTCGAAGGAGGAATAGCGGAGAGGGAGGGGGGCAGACCGCATTACATGCACGAGACGTGGAGGCTGGGAGACGGGGAAACGTTGAGGAGTTTGAGGGTTTGGGTTGGGGAGCTGGGCGAGCTGGTGAGGATGCAGTTCACGGCTTCGGGAAGAGAAGGAGGGCAAGGGGTCAATGAGAGTCCGGCGTGGGGACGCTGCGAGGGTGTGTCGGTGGGGGAGATGCTGTTCGGAGAGGGAGAGGAGAGAGTGGCGGGGATAAAGTTCTACATGGGCGATAATAAGAGGAATGTCACGAGGGGGGATACGATAGTGGTAGCTGTTCAGGGGATGGTTGCTGTGGATGGGGCGTAGGAGGTGGAAGGTGAAAGAGCAATAGGGGGGAGGATGCGCGATGGGATAGGGGGTTCAAGGGATGAAGGGTAAAAAAAGAAAGGAAAGGAAAAGAATTGGTATATAGCAAAACTGAAAAAGAAAAAAAAAATTTAAGGGGGAGGGGGAGATAGGGGGCTTTGGTACGGCGACTTGGTAAATGCGTGTTAATAGTCATAGGAGACTACGTAGGTACGTTTGTCTACAGTATTACTTGCAATATATGTCTCTCTTTATACTCGGGGGGAGAGTAGACATTCCTTCTTATACCTTCAGGGCGCGTACGTATGCACTCATCTCATACCCCTTAACCTTATGCCGCATTTCACTAGATGTACAGAACGACGAATACAACATGACTTCGTATTGGTTTTACTTTAAGTGTGATTTGTACATGTGTTTGCATCACGCGCTACATGTCACTTACAGACCGAATTAACGAGGTATGAATTGAGGGGTTGATGAAAAGCTATCTTAGGCAACTATATAACTACATACCATCTCTCGCTCGATGCCCCATCTCCTTTCCCTTCCTGGTATCTTCCTTTCGTACAATGTCCTAGTTGAACCCTCCCATAGGTATACCATATCTGCCTTCTCCGCTTCCGGGATTGACTTCCTTTCCCCCTTATCCCCCTTAACAGAAGAACCAGTCCAATAATCCTACACCCTACCCTATTATATACACGAATTAAACATACATAAACCCCGTCCCCTCCCCTTTTTTTACCTATCCACCTCTCCTTCACAACCCCTCAGCTCCCCATCCCTTCAATAAAGAAACTCATTCGACCCCAGCGGCACATCCTCATACGAAACATCCTTCCTCTGCCTCCGCGACCTCGGCGTAATAACCTCCTCCAGCGGCGGTATCCCCTCGTCATCCTCCACAATCTCCCCCTCCTCGCGGTACGACTCGTCGTCGTCGTCGTTCCGCAGATCGCTGGCCACGAACAAGGGCCCCGCGGGGAGCGTGGTCTGGATCGTCACGCCCTTGCCCTTCCTGCCGCCGCCGCTAGCTGAACTCTTGCTGCTCGACGCCACGGCGGGCTTGTACGCGGACTTCTTGGGCGTCGCGGTGGCGGAGCCGCTCGGCTTGCGCACCGAGAACATCTCGTCCAGGTGGCGCTGCGTTTTGTCGGGGACTTTGCGCGCCGGGGTGGTGGGGACGGGCCGCGTGGGGAGCGCCGACGGCTCGTTGACGACCGTCTCCACGCTGCTGCTGCTGCTGCCGCTGCAGGAGTTCCGGCGGTTGCTGCCTGGGTCCTTGGACGTGCTGGTCCGGGCGGGCTGGTTGATCGGTGGTGCTGGCTCCTTGCCCTTGTCGCGGGCGGTGGCGGGGCTCTTTGGAGGCGAGGCGGGGCGGTGCGGCTCGGGTGGTGCGGGGAGGTCGTGGGCAGGGCCGTCGATGTTGACTATTCGGAAAAGGGGTTAGGGAAACTGGGACGAAGTCATGAGTAGATGTCGAGGCTTGGTGTAACTTACGTTCTTCAGTTGCGTCGGTCACTAGTTCGAAGCGGGAAGGAGAGAGTTTCATGTTAGAATTTGTTTTTGTATTGTGAACAAAAATAGGGGAGGAGGGGGGGGGGGTGAGAGATGTGAGATGCTTACCTCTCCAGGAGAATTTCTGGAATATCTTAGCATTATCTTTGACACCGTGCCCGGGGATGCTAAAATGCTCTTCCGCCCTGCACGGTGTGAAAGGGTATATATCGAACCATATCATGTCTTGCTTGAACTCTTTTTTGCACCTTTCACGCTCGCAGCGGAGGACATAGAAGCCCTCGTGGCCCTCGTATTTGAAAACACATTCTCCCTCTTTTAATTGGCTGAGGGTTAAGACACGATTGCTGCCCTATATATTGTGAGTTAAAACAGCTTTGAGAAACGGGCAGAAAGGGAGATGCGTACTTGCTCGGCATTCTTTGTTCGTTTGTTTGTTGTCTTTGAGCCCTCTGCATGATCGAGTCGTCGCTTGTTGGAGACATCTGCAGGTGAAGTCATTGGCATTGTGAATGACCTGAAAGATCTCACACTTTCACTGCTGTCCCCACGATTAGCCCCTTCAATCGGCGCCATTGGTGCTCCTGAAGCGCCTGTTGTGCTTGGCACGGGATCTGGCACAGGAGCTGGGACGGAGGGTTCATCTATGTCCATAGCACATTCTTTCGATGCAGACTGAGGTGTGAGCGGCTCGCTGCGGCGCTGTTCATGTTCCGGTAAAGGAAGAGTTGGTTCCTCATAACCACAAAACTCCTTTTCAAGATCGTTGAGGATTCCAGTAACTATGGTTGGTAGGTCACGCCGGAGCGTTTGCAAGTAATCGTGCCATGTTTGTTCCCAGACAAGACTTTGCTTTTGGCGGTAGACGCGTATGAAATCGGGATCATCGCTCATTACCTGTGGCGAGATGTCCCGGAGCTGCTTCATCATCCGAAGGTCCTCATCCTTCAGTCTTTTCGCGATCATCAAGCGAATATTTTCAAGACTCTTAGCACTAAAATGTGCGGCGACGACGTCGGGAGGAGTGACCGACGCCATATCCAGAAATTCCCACTCTAGCGATGGAACGATGAGTGGATGGAGGAAGCACTAATACTGTATTTGTGAATATATAGGAACGTATGTGCTGTGTATCAAATAAATTTAATTCAGATGGTTTGAATAAATAGATAGAAAATAGTATTGTTTATAAAGTGTGGCTGGTTCCAGCGAATGGGTTGGGTTGGTATAGCTGTAACCTGATAATTATATTTTCTTGGTGGCAAACTTGATCAGTGGTACTGCTTTGCATTTATATAGGTCGACAAGATGAAGCGGCCCGATTGGTTGCACTCGGGTAGTAATTCCTATAGAATATACCGGGCCGACAAACATAGAAATAGTAAAATATGGAAGAGAGAGAGAAAAGGGGGGAGGGGGGTAAAAGAGCAGAAGGGTTAGCATGTTTGAGGTAGATCCTAGGATATGATCAACAGCCGTATCTTTCTATTATCACTTCTACAACGTACGACTTTGCAAAGAACCTTGTCCAGTTGAGCTGCGGAATTCATAGGAGGAGAGGAACTCCAAGTCTCTCCAAGTGGTTGTTGGTATCAAAGTTACGTATCAAAGTCCTAGATCTAATAACCAACTACTACATTGAATCAGGTGCATTAGTATGGGTGCCTAGATGTAGAGTTCGTCACATGCGAGTCAAGACCATTCAAGAACGCACCCAGTATTTCTTAGATGCGGTCCTATAAACTGGCCTGGCTATGTGACTATGTCTGTTTCATGGCAACTCACGACAACTTTCTGAGGGCGTGGCGGTTAAAGATACGCAAATAGGACTAGCGGATACTGAGAGCTGAACCTGCGGACTCGGGGAACTTAATAAGATGGCTGGATGGTTGTCAGAAAAAGAGGGGAGAGAAGCAATTTAATAAAAATCCCATTCATTTTGGACCTTGTTTATGGGGTAAAATCGTCTTAAATTGTTTACAAAACTCCTTCTTCAAGCCATAGATGATAACATAATATGCAACTAGCAACCAACTGCATTTTCAGCATTGAGTGATACTACCTTCCCCTCCTCCCCCCTGTCTCGTTATATGGCTTTGCAGCTTATCATCCCTGACCGATGCTTGGGAGATAAAACTCGGTACCCAGACTGGGCAGACAGGCAGACAAGGCAGAATAGCATTGCTGATGGGAAGGCCTCCTACTCAATGCATGACAGCTACATTATGGAGAGACGACCAGTAATGCTTTGCCACATTAACCCTCCGTCTCCAAAAATCATGTCACGGAAAAGGAGAGAGTATGCAGTATTAAAAGTCAGGTAAACGCGGATTCGAGTATAAGTACCTATGCCAAGAATGACCTGTCGATAACATAAATGCCACACCAAAAACAATCTAGAACACAAAGAAAAAATAATCAGGGAGAAAGAAAAAGCAAAAAATGGTCAAGTTTATTTTGACGTAGCGCGAGTAGCGAGATATTTCATGGTCATCCTCATAATAACTTTTTAGTTTAATATAGCAATTCTATAACTAACCAAAATATCCTACGACATGTAAATTCATAACACCTTCGTCTTTGTTGAGAAGTTTACGTGGACCATATGCACCCATGCATTTACACGCGAGCGAATATTTATGTTTCCATATGACTGGGCGGCAAACCCCAAGTTTCTCATCTCCATTTTCCAGTTCTTCATTTGAAGGAAAGTGTCGTATTATCTTAGATCTAAAGAACGATATTATTGTTCCCAGTTTACTGGGGATTCTCCCCTTCGTCACGGGAATATTATTGTTTATGTTCTATAACAGCAGCAGCAGCAGCAGCAGCATGTCGGGGTATGGCCCCGACTGCTAGGAAAGGTTGCCGTTGAGCAGACGGACATATTATAGCGTGGCTCTGCATCCATAGGAAGTCGGGAACTTGTATACTGTCCATCCTGACACCATGGTAGGACATAGATTCGTCGCAGTAGTAGAGCCGAGAGAGATGTAATTCTCTCTCTGTCTCTATTTTTCTTTTAAACAAAGGTAGCTTGGAACCCAGACATGAGTTCTTTATGTAGCCCACGAAGTAATCATATAAAGTAAAAAGGTAGGTGTCGAAGTAACTTAGTTCAAGTTACCCAACCCACTTATGTGTTCGACTAGGCAAACATGAGGGCACACATAACAGTAGGGAGGTATCGGCCGCAGTTGTCAGTGTATCAAATGTATCAGAGAAGAATGAATTAGTAGAGAATCTTTACTCTCGAAGGGTCCGGGGCATCGACAACCATTTTATACCCATTTATAGTGGGTCCTCCGATTCGGAGTGCCAGTGGCATCCCGGGTAGTCCCGTTCCTAAGGATGTGCAAATACTTGCATGCATAATAGTATCACATCACTTGACCTAAAGGTTTAAGTACCTATGTAGGTATACAGCCAAGACGGTGTATAATATGGATCGTCTATACTTTTTTTTTTTCACTTTGTTTCCTAGTGACTAGAATAAGCGACTTGGCATGTGATTGTAGGGAATACAAGTAGAAACCTACTTGATTTTGATTGTGTTTCTTCTATAAGCAGTTCCGTCAATAATCGAAAGATACACTCAAGTGGAGTCTATTGTGGAATATCGACAAGGGGAAAAAAGGGCTTGGGTTACGCCAGAACATCTACAACTATCTAGAGAAGTTCGTGCACAGTTAGACTAAGTGGGTTAGAATATAGAAGTACGCTTCTGCCACGCCATTCCGCTAAAATTTACCACTTTATGATATATTGAGCGGTATGTAGGGAGGTAGGTAGATGGACGGAGTACTTGCTAGTTTTGAGGTTGTGTACAGAGAGAGGAGAATGGTTGGCCTAGTATATGGTATTGCACGCCAAGGTTAGCATCAACTCGAGACTATTCGTAGTAGGAACTATTTTCCTGTTGTATCTACTTACATATATAAAAACTTATATATAAAAAACATCACGATACACCTGGGCGGTTAGGTTGGTATACACCGGGTCAGTGCGTGTAAGTGTAACGAGTTCGTCAGCGCAAATCTGCATCACCCAGTGTAAACGAGTCAAAACTGCTTGGCATTCTAAGTGGCACTTAGCTCAGCGCCTGACTATACACCTAAAATTATTAGTGAGACTTCTAGCGCGGGCCAAACAATAAAAAAAGGTTCATTAGCCTGAAAAATATGCCGGGATGTTTAATGGCAGCGCATCGGCGAGATCGCGTAATGGCGTCGCATTCGTGCGTAGAAACTTTACACACATATAAATGGCGATAGACATGTGCTAGTTAGATGCGAACTTGACCGGATTCAGGGTGAGCAACAGGAACTATTGGCGATTGAAATGGTGCCGCAAGCAAGAAAGTCGCTAATGTTAACGTCATGAATTCCGCATCCGGAAATTTGAGCTCGTTTAGTTCTTGTTGCGTAGCCTTGACGATGATGACGACGATGATGATGATGATTCGATTTCTATTTCTATTTCTTCGCAAAGCTTTTTAATTTGTTGTTCATCATGTCGGCATTGGTGTGCGCCTAATTGTAGATTAATTGATATATCCGAGTGACGGTGTTCCAATGTTTACATTGAAAGAATACTTTTTTGGGTAGTGTAATACGACAAGTATAATATAGAAAGGAATGCGCCAGCACAAGCCCATTACAAGCAATAAAATCTGTGTCCAGCTTTATCCCTGCTTTGCTTCCGGTAGGGGGGATTCCCCCGCATGCATTGGACAGGGGTGCATAGCTAGATCAAGAGCTCCAGATAGCTATGACGTACAAGACTATTGACAGTACACTATGGTTTCACGTCATAAGCAGCGAAACTCGATGTGCCTTCCGCATCATGACCCTTACCAGAGCTGCATCTCCAGTCGATATCTCCTGTCATAGGTGCTAAGTCAAGTAGTACACGTAACTGAGCATGTAACTAGCTAGGTAGATACTTCCCAATCGTCATACCGATTTCAGACAACGAGCAAGGGATTGGCGCTAAAAAGAACTTGAGGCATGCGACTACCCGGTAGTTGAGTCAGGAAAACAAGAAACATTAAGAAACATGGGAAGTAACAACTTAACTAGGTTAGGTACCTAGGTATATAGTAAGGTGTAAGGCAATAATTTATTTAGACTTCTCTGTCTCTCTCCCTCTTCCTTTCAAGACCAGCCTCCTTCCTTTATTCTTCCCCCCTTTACTCTTCCCCCCCTTTTCCGAGGATTATTCTAATTTTGACATTCTGACATTTTGACATAGGTTGGCTTGTATGTATTGACCTCGCATTCCCTCCCATCTAGTCTTCCTTCTGTTTTCCCCTTTCCTTCCTAGTATACATCATATACTATACTATACTATACTTCACTATACCCATACGATATCATACCTAACATTCCTAATTGAACCTAGGTACATAGCCTACAACCTTTAATATACGTTACAACCCAGATACCCAAGATACCAAAGATACTAAAGATACCCTCATACTCTCGTATCCTCATATCCTGATATTAAAACGATTACTACCTACTCTACATATACGCACGCGCCTACGTCCAAGCCTAGATAACTTGTCTCGATACGGTGACCGTACCAATGGCTTCCGTTAATAAACCTACCGATACCAAGCAGAAGGAGTCCGATGTGGACCGCAAGTTGCAGATCTACGGTATCATCAGCGCCTTTCAACGAGGCAAGGTGCCTTCGGTAAGTCATTCATTTCCTTCATTCATTATTACAACTCCAGGTACCTAATTAGTTATGCTATCGACAGAACGACCAGATCGATGTCGCTCTCAACAGCTTCCTTGCCTCGAAACCTCTAGCGAGCCCTTCTAAGAAGCTCTCCGAAGAGGGCCGCGCACTGGTGGCTGACTTCAAAGATGTGGTTGAGCAAGCCAAGCTGCTACTCCTAACCAAGAATGAGGGCAATCTTCTACAAGACTTCATATGGCAAACCCAGCAGTTCGACCCCAAGGCCGTGAACAAGCCCGAAGTCCCCTTGGACAAGCAGACAGCCCAGCAACATGGCGACAAGGCACTGGAGGGCTTGAGGACCTTGGGGACTCTGCTTATTACCAATGGCCAGTTCCGTAAACTACGTAAGTCATGACATGCCATCATCCCACTTCGTAGTATAAATACTTATCGTACACTCCCTATATAGTGAAGGATGCTACTATCCTCCTGCGCGATATGGCTGGAGATGCTGCCTCCAATGCCGCAACCAGGGTCAAGCCCTCGGGTGATGCGCTGGCCCAGATCGATCAGCCTGCCGACGATAACACTTGGCACGATGCCCCCAACTTCTCCAAGGACAGTGTCAAATCTCAGTTACAGAATGTCTACAAGAGAAGCCCTGCTGAGGATGCTAAGGCCGCTGCTACATCCGGAGTCGAAACTGCCCAACAACCCTCCGCTACGGCCACAGACTCTGCCCAAGTCGCCAAGCGAAATATTTCCCCAGAGACCAAGGAAGCCCTGAAGAAATCTGCTGCCGAGTACCGCGCTCGTACCAAAGAATATCTGTCTAAGAAGGTCCCTCAGGATCGACGTGAACAGACAGTCTGGCGTCTCAAGGTAGCTATTAGATCTATCCCGTTTTGCGGAGATAAAGCTAACAATTGGGTCTAGAAAATGATTCTCGAGTGCCAGCAACACTCGGACTATCAGCAGGCAATTTCCACTCTGCTCGATTTAGCAGAAGTCTATGGCAAGCATGGAAAGTCTATAACCACCGATGGCACGGGCTCTCTTAAGGGGGCACGGTCGGCGCTGGCCATCGCTGAGGCTGACCTTAAGGTATGTATATGACCCTATATATGAGTTTCATAATATATCGCAATGCTAACTCGAGTTCAGACTCTGATTGAGCGTTTTGCCAATGGAACATCAAGCGATGACCTCTGGTCCTCCGTCAACGCTATTTATGACGCTGCCCACGAGGATCCCGAGCTGAAGGATTGGTTCAAGTCTCTTGATAGCTACATCCGTAGATGTCTCAAGGAGCAGGGTTATATCATCGATGAAGCATCGAACGAGGAATGGCATCGCCTATACGATAATGGCAACTACCTTCTCCGCGAAAAGTACAAGACTCAGACGGACCGAATCGTTGACGAAGTCAAATTCTTCGCTGAGCAGTTTGACCACGATGCCCAGAACAAGGCGTTTGCCGCTTCTCTACAGAAGTTATTCAAGGATCTCGGTAATGACCAGGACGGCAAGCCAACTTTCAAGCCGCACCTAGTCAAGGATTTGACTGAGACCATCCTCCCTGCCGCGTTCGAGAAAATAGCTTACATTCCCGTTCCCCGTATCGAATATTCTGATTCGCAGATCGACGCCGTGGTGGAGAACCTTGTCCTCGAGAGCGACAACTTCATGCCCAATGTGTTGGAGATCACCAGCGACAATTACTTCCGCTGGGGACGCAAGAACATCGACAGCAAGCACAAGAACTCATTCGACGTGAAGGTTACAGGCATTCAGATGGACCTCCGTGACGTGAGCTTTTACGTCAAGCGCAAGCAAGGTTTCCCTGCCATCACTGATACCGGTGTCGCCAACATTTTCCTCGGTGGCGATGGGTTCAGCTTCCGAATGAAGTTGTCTAGTGCTGATGAAAAGGACAAGCAACACTTCTTCAAGATCGACAAGGTCGACGTCGAGGTCAAGCACCTCCAGGTCAAGCTTGTGAAGTCGAACCACAAGCTGCTCTTTGGTCTCTTCAAGCCTATCATGCTTAAGGTTCTCCGCCCTGTCATTCAGAAGACGGCGGAGAAGCAAATTAAAGATCAGTTCAACCAATTCGACCAAATGCTCTATCTGGTCAAGCAAGAAGCGGACCGCGCCCTCGAAGAGGCCAGATCCGACCCCGAGAATGTCCCCAACATCTACCGACGCTACGTTGCAGCCAGCCAGAAGCAGCTGCTCCAGGGCAAGCAGAAGGCAGAAGAAGTGGCATCCGATAAGAAGGTCAACATGGCTATCACTAAGGACGAGAGCATCTTCCCTAACATCCACCTGCCCGGCGGTATCAGTTCCAAAGCCACTGAGTACAAGGAGCTGGCCGCCAAGGGCGACAAGTGGGAGAGCCCCGTCTTCTCCATCGGGTCGGCCTCCAGGAGCAGCAAACTACCAGCAGCCCCCAAGGTTACTCGCAAGCCACACGCTCCGAATGGCCACGCTGCCAACGGTGATCTAACTGTACCTGCATTGAATAACAAGAACACCATTACGGTTTAGGAAGCGAATGGCCATGCCGCTCACGGCGGTCTAACTGTGCCTACAGTTAACAAGAACAAGATTACGATTTAGGAAGCGTAAGGCGAATAAGGCTTTCGTCCTTGTTTTGTGTCGGGCTTTGAAAAAGGGATCATAATACCAGATGCAAATTGCGATAGCCAGGAAGAAAACAGAAAATTAAGAAAAAGGCGAATGATACCCCAGGGTCAGGATCAGGATCAAAGGAGAAGGATTTCTTTTTTTTTCAGTCGCCTTTTTTTCCGGGTTGTGATGAGTTGAGCAAGCATTGGAGGTTGATTCGAAGCGGTTTATGGGAATGATACCAGTTACTTACTCTACTTACTCACAGCCGTACGCGGTTCCTTTGTATTGTCATGGTCATCGGGGCTGTAATTGTTATGGTGGTGGGTCGTTGGGTTTCGTATCACCAGACAGCATCATTAATAAGGAACAGTCTTTAGTACGAGTATAACGATATAGTAATATTAGTGAATAAACGTTTTGCATTAAATATCATCTTTTCTTTTCCAGTATTGTTGGCTAATAGGCTGGAGTTATGACGCAGATATATAACATTGTGCGTGATGGATTATTCTAAATGGCGAATATTAGCCTAATGTTAAGGGGTAATATGCCTGTATTCAAAAACTAGAATAATTGTTTTAGAATGGCCGTACTAGATCCACCTTCCCATTTTGCGAGGGGATCTCCAGCTCTCTATATAGACGGGTAGCTTAGTCCTCCGCCTATAAGATCTTTTAGCCGTTGGCGCGTATTCCAATATTCTAAATATACAAAGCATGAGTGTCGACGCCCAACGCCGACCTCCTCCGATGTGTTGGACCTATTATCCATTCTTTCAGTCCTAACCCCTCACTCGCCTTCATTCCTGCATGTTGGCATGTTGCTTAGTCGTTGGATATATGTGGACCCGCAGATCGGGGTATCCACATCGTAACACCTAAGAAGTTGTGTAATCTAGGTTATGCGTGCCCGTAAACTCTTAGGGTGATTTAGTAGGTTTGATCAAAGAACCCAAGATGAAGAGCAGCATGCATGGGAAATTTACTTCTATGGGGAAACTTTTACATAGGTTACATACTTGACTGGGTTTGGAAGGGAGCAGCCGATTATCAAAGAGCCATCGTCTCTCTCTTTTTTCTATTTTTTTCTTCCTTTTCTTCTTTTTTTTCGGTAGGAGATATTCACGGGTTGTATATATATTCACTTTTGATAGGCATATAATATAAAGTTTCTTTTCTCATGGTTTAGGATAACAACGAATATATGATACTATCTCGAGATGGAGGTAAAAGCCCCCCCTTTTTCCCTTCTTTTTTTTTTTTTTTTTTTTTTTTTTTTTTTGTTGGGGGGGGGGGGGGGGCCCCCCCCGGGCTTGAAGTGAGTGGTAGAGTATCGCGATGGAATTATAACACCACCCTGATACCCATGAGGTTGTATGTAGGTTATATAGGTTTCTTATACATTGTTCTCTTCTCTTTTTTTCTGCTTTTTGTAACTTCAATAAACATAGATACGCATATACATATATATACATGCCGATATGTAAAGCAGCGTGTATAGGAGGATAGGGGAAAGAGAAATTTCCTAGATACATAATGGCCCTGGAAGAGAAAGGGGATAGATAGTCTGATGGAGCTGAGAAGACATTGTTCGAACTAGAAGAAAAAATACTTTATTGCTTTCTTGTTTGTATGTTGTCTATTTAAACTCAGCCAACATAACTTAGGTTGTGTTGTTCTCTTACGTTGGAAGAGCTTATTGGGCCGAAACTATGTAATCTATGTATCTCATTCTCCTTGCGTGTGGCGATACTGTACTAAAGTGTATAACACAGTCCTGCCCTATCGAATTACTCATAGCCAGCTTGATATCTAAGATACATAGGCTAGGTGCTTAAACCAAGCCCTCCCTCCTTGGGTAGATATCTAGGGTAAAAGAGAAGTGCGACTGAGGAAAACCAGGGAAGAGAGAAGAATCATGTCAGTTAGTTAGGTTATATGATAAATTACGTCCCGGTTCAGTACACATATCTCAGGGGCTGTACTTAATGTAGCTCAGGTATCTCTCAAAATCTCTTTCCCAACACAACTTGGCTAACCTCCTTACTCAACCCCCCTTTTTTCCGATCATGCAAACTTGCTAGTAAAACGAGGATGCACGACACACTATCTATCTATCTATTTACATCCCTTATTCAACCCAGCTAACAACGAGTACCTAACTAATTAGATAACTAAGGCAAGGAAGTAACCTAGTATGTTTATGATTTGAATAAACAGACATACAACCCGAACCCAGCTCCGGCTAGAAAGGGGGGAGAGGGAAGGTGGGGAAGATAAGAAAGCTCCCAACGCAATCATTTCTTTCCAGGCCACCGCCGCTTCGTATGTGCATACAAGTGAGGTAAGGTTGGGTAGCACGGGATAAGCTAAGGCTAAGGGTGAGGGTAGGGGAAGTGAGAAGCCAGGCCGCGGGAGGAATTGCATTCCATCTCATGCCATTGACCGGAGGCGAGGCAAGGTGAAAGGAGAGAGAAGGGGGGGCAAGGAGGGTAAACGGCTCTTATCTCTTCTGTGCCTCTTTGCAGTTTGCGCCATATGTAGGAACGTTAGGGAGGACAATATATGTATTTCCTCTCGTTTAAACGCCTCGATTCGGAGCTGTGCCTCGCGGTTGCTTCCCTTGCTTTATACAACCAACAACCCCCCCTTCGCTCCCCCAATAAACCAAACTAGCAGACTTTTATATCATTCGTGTAGATAGACAGATAAGTAGTATAGCCATTCTAGATCTATAATCATCATCATCATCACCGTATAACCGCCACCGATCCTTCGATCCTACCTACCCAGGAACTAGCGTCCGCCCCCTTTTTCCATTCCCATTCCCATTCCTCTTTTCTTCTTTTTATCTTGTCGCCCAAGCTGAAGAGAGCACTACCAAAAAAAGGGGGGGAAGAAAAGAGAACAAAAATGAACAGGAGGACATGAAGCCAGCATAAGCTATGCCCACAGTTTAATATGCCATACCTCAACCTACGCCTACTCAATCCGGGGTATGTGGCTTAATCCCAGTCCACCAGTCTCGTAACGTAAACAGAGTTCCCAAGCGTGCGACGAAAGAAAACAAAAGCAAAACCATAAACTTTCAAACACCCCGCTTTTGCCGAGGCTTTTCTTCTTTTTTCTTGGTCAACGGGGCGTCTGTAGGCGTATTATGACATGAGAATTGGCTTTTTTGACTTGCATGGCGGGTTTCGCCTTAAAACCTAATGCTAGTATGTAAGTAGGTAAGTAGTGTACATACTTAAACTATGTATCTACCACCTACGTGATATATCACGCGATACTGATCCACGAACATGACAAGCAGATAGATAGATAGCCGATCTTGTCTGGTAGGTAAGTATCTATCTGGGTAAGGGTAACTTACTAGTAGGTCAGAGTATTACCACAGCTAATACGGAGAGATGAAATACCCGACCTAGGTAGTAGTAGGATAGGGAATACATAGTGCTGTTTGTGTGTTTGTGTGTTTGCGCCTGGGCATGTGGCCTATGAACTTACCTAAAATCATCCTAATATCAAAGAAAAGTAGCAAAAAAAAAAAGACCCCAAAAATTCTCGTATCCCACCATGCGCTAGCAGACTGGCTATATAAACCCCCCCACTAAAAAAATTGACCTGCCATGTGTTTGTTGTATGTAGATGCAAAGGCGCAGAATCCATACCTAGCACATACATACATACGATAAGCGTTGTATAGAAAAAGAGAAAAAAAGGAAAGGTCAAGTCTCGGAGGGAGCCGTAGCCGGGTATGTAGGATGGATCGGTGAGGTGTGGAGACCAAAACCGGACCAGACCAGACGGAAATCAAGCAAGCATTACCAGTCTAAAGAAAAGAATAAGTTTTACCTATTATTTATTATCATTATCCCATTGTATGGACAAATCCACGATCTAATATTATGGAGCGAGGATTGCCTGCCATGTAGACTAGTTAGAGATTAAACCAACAGCCTCACCATCTCGACCTTCTCTTCTAGGACTGGTAGGCGGACAATAACCATATGCGGAGGTCCAAATAGCGCTACCTAGATAATCAGTACCAACACTTTGAACACTAAGTTAGAATCTAGCAGGTAAAGTTGAGGCGCTCGTTCCGTTCCATGCCGTCGCTATGCGATGAGATCAGTTGAGTTTAGTTCAGCCGCTTGAGGAATGGAAAGGGGGGGAGGGGAGGATTGTCAGAAAAACAAGCCTTCGGGTTCATCGATCTATACTATCTGGGCAGGCAGTCAAGAGAAGCACCGTCGTTCTAGAAAAGCCTACCTGCCTGCCCAGGCCTCGGCACGATGTAACGATGTCCCCATGGTGGTGGTGGTACACTTACTATCCTATCTGATTCTTTCTCAGCGCTTAGCGATCCGTCATATCATAAATTATTTATACTACCTCAATTAGACAATTCACTCAGGCTGACAATTCGCCTGAGCGAACTTGCATGCGTCTCACCTGAGCTGACTGTTTGTTGCAGAGAGGAGGGTGAGCCACTTAGATAACTCATTCACCCTCAATCACTTCAGTCGAGACAGTTTCCTGTGACGTTGCACTGCCAGAGTACACACACTAACCTAGGTTAGTATGATTCTCTCTACAACAGCGGGACACCACTCGGACCCGTATGTATAGTACCTAGGCCAGCCCGCTAGGCAAGTTGCTCAGTGTGGAGATCTCTCTCTCAAGAATGGAAAACGAAAAAACAAAAACAAAAAAAAGACCGAGCACAAGGCAAGCTCCATAGATTGCCCGGCCCCAGGAAAAAAAGAGGCCGGGGGATCCCAAGCCATGCCGTTATCTTAGGGTCGGACCATAGCTTGCCATTCGCGGGATTCCCAAAGTACACTAAGGTCGTAGTGTAAAAGCATGATAATGTAGAAAACTCATTACACTCGAGAAGTAACCAACCACACGACTCGTGATACTTTGGTTTTTCTTTTGGTCCTTTTCCGTTTTTCAAATCTAGTTTGCTTGGGGATTATATTGTCGGGATGGTCCATGTAATTGATTGGATATGAATCACCTCAAACCGACAGGACGGCATTTATCCTGGTGGAACAGATTAACCGTCGATCTTGGTTTGGTCGGGAGGGCAATGCGACATCGAATTGGGTAAATCGAAAAGTCCAAGCTTTGCGAAACGACGATCAAGGGACTCGACTTCTTATCCGGGGAGAGCACAGAAACAGGTTGTAAATGGAGACACCAAAGCATTGATGAAGGGGACAATTGATTATCCTCCCCCATACACGCTTTGCTCGCCTGCCCGATATGGAACTGGATCGCCGGGGTCTTGTGAGCCTATCGGCCGGACCAGACTCAATTATCAATAGGTGATTCCATGTCCTGTCCAAAATCCTCGCTTGCATACACCAACAACCCCTGTAATAGTTTCACTGCTTATCTCTGTTAGTGGCAATCTCGGCCTAGAGCATACAATTGAACCCTCCATGCCATTCGATACGGGGGCTGGTGCTGGTACTGTGGATGAGGAAGTACAGAAGGACATGCGAGCTCGAGTCGGACGATGGCGCGCACTATGGGAGATAATAGCTCAGGTACGACCGTATATTAAGAATGTTTGCTCCCCCTCCCCCTCCCCCCACCCCACGTAGTCACTTGGTCTCCGTCTCGTCCCTACAAAAACCTTTCGCAAACTTGAGGTCGTGGTGTAGGCATCATCTTTGACCAAGCATCTGTAATTATGGCTTCGACTGAGGTGCGCGAGGCCGACACCGCCGAC
This sequence comes from Camillea tinctor, assembly GCA_022578605.1. Classification (NCBI taxonomy): domain Eukaryota; kingdom Fungi; phylum Ascomycota; class Sordariomycetes; order Xylariales; family Graphostromataceae; genus Camillea; species Camillea tinctor. Next base: position 175,108 of record MU394129.1, read on the forward strand.
CGCGCGGTCGAGTCGCCGGTGAATGAGAAAGAGCTCAGTGAGAAGACCGAGGGTGTGAAGATTGACGATGAGGAGGTCGACGAGGTCCTGGACCTCTATATTCCTCTGAAGATGGACCCGAATCTCCCCGTGGAAAGAAATCCCTTGACAATCCGCGCCGTCATTGTGGGTATTTGTCTCGGGTGTCTGGTTAACGCCTCCAACTTGTATCTTGGTAAGTTAACGCCTTCTCCCTTCTGCAGAAGCAGAAGCAGAAGCAGTAGCACTTGTAGTCAGCCATCGAGGGACAGAGTTCGTTAACGAATTTTCCTAGGTCTCAAAACCGGTTTCACCTTTTCGGCCTCCATGTTTGGTGCCATCTTTGGCTACGGTATCATCAAGTCCATGTCCAAGACGAATATTCCCATCATCGGCGGCATGTTTGGACCCCAAGAAAACAGTATCATCCAGGCTGCTGCTACTGGTGCCGGGGGTATCGCCGGAATTTTCGTTGCCGGTATCCCGGCCATGTACCAGCTCAAGGCTATCGAGGGTAACCCCAAGGAGGACTTTGGCTCCATCATCACCATCACACTTGTCTGCTCGTTCTTTGGCATCTTTTTCGTTACACCTTTGAGAAAATTCTTTATCATCCAGGTTGCCCGAGAACTCAAGCTTCTATTCCCCACGCCTACAGCCGTGGCTCTTACCATCCGATCTATGCATTCCGGTGCAGCAGGTGCCAGAGAGGCCCTCAGCAAACTCAAGGCACTCGGTGTGGCTTTTTCGGCTGCTCTGATTCAAAGAGTAGCATCCTATTACGCCGTGGGTATTCTTTACGACTGGCACGTGTTCACTTGGATCCACATCTGGAGCGGTTACACGAGCTGGGCCATGAACATCGAATCCTGGGGTTGGTGGTTTGAGTGGACACCCGCCTTCATCGGCAGCGGCATGCTTATCGGCATGAACTCGGCGCTGTCCTTGTTCGGCGGTGCGGTTCTCGCCTGGGCTATCATTGGCCCTGTGCTCGTACACTATGGCACGTGTGTCGGCATCCAGCAAGTCGAGGACGACCCGCGATGGGCAGATTACTACAGCTTTGCATCCCTCAGCAATCTCGGACACTCGACTCCTTCGCCAAGATACTGGCTGCTTTGGCCCGGTGTCATGATCATGGTCTGCACCTCCATCGCCGAGCTCTTTGTGCAATACAAGGTTATCGGGTATGCCTGCAAGTCGGTGTGGCACAAATCTTGTGTGGGCATCAACAACATTATCGAGAAGGCAGGACAGCGTTCCAACTATTTCTCCCGTGTCGCTGCCACCGAGCTTAAGGCTGCCGAGAACATCGTCGAGGATCCGGCTAAGCCAGAGGACCAGGTCCCGCTGTGGCTATGGTCGGGCGGTCTTGTTCTCAGCATCGTCGCGGGTATACTAATTTTCGAGTACCAGTGGGGAATGAACCCGGGACTGACCATCCTGGCCTGTGTGCTTGGTTTCCTATTCTCGTTCCTGGCTATCCAGATCGGAGCCGTGACCGATCAGACCCCTCTTACGGCGGCTTCCAAGGCCAGTCAACTGGTGTTCGGCGCTGCGACCAAGAACCACGGCTATACTATCAAGGAGGCGCAAAAGCTCAACTTGGTAGCTGGAGGGTTGGCCTCGGGAGCTGCTGATGTTGCTAATGCGTTGACGAGCGATTTCCGTACCGGATTCCTGCTCAGTACGCCCCCGATCAAGCAATGGCATGCTCAACTGATGGGCACACTTGTGTCGGTGTTCCTAGCACCCGGCATGTTTGTCCTCTTTACATCGGCGTACCCTTGCATTCTCGACTCGGAGGCCAAGCACTGCCCGTTTGCCGTCCCGTCCGTGTCAGCATGGGCGGCAGTGGCTCAGGCAGTTACGGACCCGGCGGTGCAGATCCCGCTCACCTCGGGTATCTTTTCCATCGTCATGGGGGTCTTCTGTGTCGGGCAGGTCCTCTTCCGGCACTTTTACCTTGTGGGAGAGCGTGAGAAGTACCGTCAGTATCTCCCCAACTGGGGTGCGATCGCGCTGTCTTTCGTGCTGCCCAATCCCGTGTTTACGACAGCGTCCATGTTCGGAGCTCTGGTGGCGCTAGCATGGAAGAAGTGGAAGCTCTCGTCTTTCGACCTATATGGTTACGCTGTTGCAGCTGGTCTTATTGCGGGAGAGGGTCTTGGTGGTGTTATTGGTGCGGCCCTCGAGATCGGTGGTGTCTCGGGCGATGTACTCGGCACCACGGCGGGATGTCCAGCAGGTTACTGCTAGAGAAGCTGGTCAAGCTGGTCAAGCTGGTCCCGTGCAGTGTGTTTCTCTGGGGGGTTTATTTGCCTATTCAGGCAACTATACGTGAGCAAGACAACAGAAGATACTTAGGTTATATAGACCTAGTATTATGATACCAAAACTAATAATGAAGATAAATAATCCACCGTATCCTGCAAAGTGCACTTGTGTATGTGTATATGTAATTTGTGTAATATGATATTGTGATATCTGATGTTCATGTAGTAGTAGTAAGTAGGGAGGTGGTAGAATAAGGTGAGGTTTGTACCTTAGGTAAGAACTTGGAGTTGTAAGAAGGTTGGTTTTGTGAGATTTTAATGCTTATAAATGTTTTCCCCCTTACCTACATTCCTAGGTACTTGGTACATTGGATTGGTACGTTGGATTACACATTTCGAGGAAACCACCTGCTATAACCAGAGAAAAAGGCATGTGCCAAGCCTAAAGGCAAGGTATCTTTTTGCTAAAAGACGAGCGGTTGCGATCGCGATCTCACATAGTGCTTACCTAGGTACCTCCAGCTTGTAAAAAAGTTACCTTGTTGCTGTTGCTGTTGCTTATTAGTCCCTAATGCGAAAGCTTGGCAACTTAGGTACCTTACTAGCTTACCTAACCCGCTGCCTTGACGTCCCCTCAGGTTACCTACATGATCTACGCTGGGTACCTACATAAGCTAAGGCCCCTAGTCCCTGCCCCCCAAACCATGCCTATCCAGCCTAGCATAGGCAGCTACCTACTAGGTTTCTAATGTGTCCCTAAGCTACTCCGCTTTAAACCTGATCTTACATCGTACCTACGTACTGTTTACAATCGTTGCTAAAGCAAGATGCTATAAAACAAATTATACATTGCAGCACAACATTGGTTAAGTAGTGTCTGTTCAACAGTAGACAGTTTCTTTGCATAACCGTGCATAAATGGTCTTAGTAAAAGCGGCAGATGCGCTAAGCCCAATTTGTCGGGAGGACAAGGTCAAGGTACATAAGTATGTAAGCTGCTAGTGGGACACGGACACCCGCTTTTCTTTTTTTGACGCGACCATTATTCTTACTTCCCTACTTATAACTTATCACTACCAAGAGAGGAAAAAAAAGCAAAAGTAAAATAAAAATAAAATAAAAAGAAAAGCAAAGCAAATATCCCGCTCCGTTCCGCTCCTCTCTTTCCTCTCCGCTCTCTTTTACAATTCCATATTCCATCCTTTATGAATACCACTTACATCGTCAAACCCGCAAACCAACCCATTCAATTCACGACAAAAACTAAAGAAAGGAGAAGAAAATAACACCTTTTTTTTCTTCTCTCTGTCTCTTTGCCATGCCAATTAATATTGGCAGCATAGAAACATGTTGATTAGGTCCATGTTAGCGAGGGATAATCACCCGAATCAGCTTCAATCCCAGCCATGGCGCCCATTCAGAATACCTTTTCCATAATTCCCAATGCGATATCGGCCAACCCCGCCGATTCACGGCCAAGCAAACGACCTATGACTACAAAACAAGCTAAAAAGGCGTACAGAGAAGCGAACAAGGGCCCCAAGCTGTCCAAGGCCGAGCGGAGACGTCAGGAATTGTTTGAGCAGGATCGCATTCGCAAGGAGTTTGAGAAGGAAAGGAACCAGGCACGCGCCAGGGCTGCGCGAGACAAGAAGAAGGAGAAAGAGGAACAGGAGCGTGCCGAGAGGAAGAAGAAAGGCCTGCCCCTCGTCGAGGTGCGCGCATCTCAGGACACCATCGCTCGATTTATCCGGACCACCGCAAAGACGAAAACAGAAACCAAGGCAGACGAGCAACATGTCCCCGAACCACCCACGCCAGCAGCTGAACAGGACGACGATGACTCTGACACCTGTTCCTCTGCCACAGCCGAGGAACAACCTGAGCCTCCAGCGAAAAGGCAAAAAACCGAAAACCCAAAGCAGGACGAAGAAGTCAGGAAGTCATCATCTCCATCACCATCACTGCCACCACCGTCAATAAACGCAATAAAACAAGCGTACAAAGATGGCCAAAAGGAGTATTTGCCAGCAGTGAAAGGCATTGCCAAACTAATAGCAGAGAAGGCCGAGAAAGAAAATATAAGCCATCCCTACGAGGAGCAAAGGGCAGTGGATAAGCCTGGAAAGATCGAAAAGCCCAAGACCTCCTCTTACGTTGAAGCTAAGAAGAAAGCATCAGCTGAGGCACAACCACCGACAGTCAAGAAGAACAAGACACGCTCAACCCCAACTCCAACAACAACTCCTCAGCCGCTCCGAGATATTTCCACTGAAGCAATCAACGCAAGAAGTGTTGAAAAGCCCGGAGAACCAGCTGCTGCTGAAATTCCCCAGAAGCCCCAGACCTCCGCCCCTACTTCTCAAGTTTTCCGGCATCCCAAGACGTCTATGCTTCCACCCCCTCTTCCACCAAAATTTAAATCCCCGAAGCCCACTCCATCCGGAGGATCAAGGGCACCTCGGTTTCTAAAACCAACCCCTAAACCCCAAACTACCGCTGAGTCTTCCTTAAGTAGGCAAGATAGCCTTCCGCCATCGAGCACCCAGTTATTCATGTTCAACCATTTGGATGACTTTTTCCCAAGCCCATCTCAGGAAGTAAGGGAACTGTTTGATGAGCCGAAAATCAGTCCAGCGAAGCCCCAAAACCAATCGGATATTTTCGACATTCCGTTCTTCTCCACGCAAGACTTCTGTCTCTCGTCCCAGGACGTGAAAGATATAGAAGATGAACCCTCTTTGTCTCTACCGAAAGACAAAGTAGCAAGAAGTACTCCAAATCTTCCTGGAAATGTGTTCGATAGCAGCAATACGGAACTTCATACGCCTACTGCATCCAAAGCTCCTCGCAAGCCTACCCCAAGGCTAATCAAGTATTCGGACCCTATTGATGATGATTTCTCGAACCTCAAGTTGCAACCAAAACCCAAACAAAATCCGGATAAATTAGCTCCAACCCGGCCCTCCATGAGGCACATCCAACCTCCCCATTCCTCTGGCACGAGACGTCCGATTCTACCTTCCCCTCAAACAAGGAGAGGTCAAGATCATAATTTGGCCACTAGTAGCAAAAGCAATCTTACGAACTCGGTTACAAAGCCGTCATCTACCCCTAAACAACAAGGTAACATACTACCAAATACCGGGGCCGCTTCCCACCAAACGTCTACACCTAGTTCGGGGAAGGTTCGGCAGCCCTCAAGTAATGAAAACTCCTCGGCAGCTCCACGGCCATCTCCGAAGCCATTCCTCGTAGCCTACAACCCCGAGATGCGTTACAAGTACGCCATGGAAAGGAGAAAGACGAGCGCCTGGGAAGACGCCAAGGCCCGGCGCCGCGCACAAGAGGAACTAGACCAACTTCAAGCATTGGAAGACGCTCGATTACTCGAGCTGCTAGCCGACACCGGGGAGGATAACAACGAGCAGGCGAAGGAGGAAAGTGCCCAGCAGGCAGATGAACGAGTTACGGACCCGGTAAGCAGCGCTCCACCGCTAGGCCAGAGTCAGGAGCAACAACAACAACAACAACAACAACAACAACAACAACAACAACAACAACAACTACAACCCCCGACGGCTAAGGCGGACCCACAACCACCGAAACAACAACAAGGAATAATCACGACGAACAGCAACACGACAACGAGAAATGACAACAGGAAAAACGATAAAGTCCGCACGCAGAAACAGAGCTCCTACGAGCAGATGCTGGAGCTGCTGAAGAAAGCACAGAGCCCGAAACACGGTCAGAAACAGGAAGAGAGACAGGGACAGAGGGACGCGTCGCCCGAGACAGACTACGACGACGCGTGGGATGATGATGATTTGTGCGATATTTTGTAGGAGGTCCTTTTCTCTGCCGAGTTTCAAGATTTGGAATGGGATTGGGGGCTAGGGGCTGAAATTAGGATGGGGGATATTTTACCTACCGAATCTTATTTCCCTTCCCTTTCCGTCTTGGACAACGAAATGCATCTGAAACTGAACTGGATTGACACACTCGGGGACTATATGGCGACGTATATTATCGAGATGGAATGTCTAGGTGTTACCGTTTAGCAGGTTATATATATCCACGTACCGATAACAAATAGTACACTACAATAGCATACCGAGTATATATTATAGAGAAAGAATCGATGATATCTAAGAAGACCGGGGTTTGAAAAGGAAAATGCAATACTAGTGACTACCATATATACCCCCCCTTTTTTTCATCCATCGATCAGTCTCTCTATCTATTCGTGTCTATAATATATACTTTACTCTACCTGCCTACCTAACCTTATGTAGTTACCCATCTCTCACCCACGACTTCTTAAGGTACCATCCATCCACACCTTTGCAAACACCCTTACATTAAAAACATTAAAATGTATAATAAACCATTAAAATACCACAACTTTAATAATATATAAAAATTTTTAAAAAAAAAATAGTAAAAATAAAATAAATATATAATAAAAATGCCTTTTTTTTAATTAATTTATATATTTAATTAAAGCTTAAATAATATAATTAAAATGTATACATATTAATAAATATATTATAAGCTTATTTAACTTTTTATTATTAAATTTTTTATTTAATTTACTATTTAATTTTTTATTTAATTTTAATTTATTTTTAGTTTTAAAAGCTATAAATTATTTTTTAATAATTTTTTTATATATAGTTTAAATTTAAATTAATTTTATAAACGTTTTATTAAAATTAAGGACTTTTTTGCGCTTTTTTTTTACTTAGCGCTTTATTTTTAATTTAAAACTTTTTAACTTTTTTTTATAAAAAAAATGCTTAGTTTTTTTTTTAAAAAAGCTTTAATAATTAATTTAAATATAATTTTTAATTAAAAAATGCAAAATTTATTAAAATTTTTAATTTAGCAGCTAATTATTAATATTAAAAAAAAAGTTATATTTTAAAGGTTTAATTATAGTTTTATATTTATTATTTTTATTACATTTTAAATTTTTAAATATTTTAAAGCTTTTTTATAATTAATAAACTAGTTTTTTAATGTAATTACTATATATTAAAAGGTGCATAGCACTTTATATAAATAAAATAAAATAAGGATTAATATTAGTACTAGTAAATAAAATAAAAAAATAGTAACATTTAATGTGCAATGTAGTTATACATTTAATGTGCAATGTAGTTGTACATTTAATGTTGCATTTTTTTATTTTTTTACATATTTATAATATTACTTTATATTGTTACATTTTGCATTATATAGTGCGGTAAGTTTAACTTTAATGTAGTTATAAAAATTTTATTTTATTATTATTAAATAAACTTTTTAACTTAAACTTTTTTAATTAAAAAGTAAGTTAAAAATAATATTTTTTTTAAATAAACCGGTTATATTTAACGCTTTTTACCGAAAATAAGCAAAATTTAACGCTTTTTATTAAAAATTAACAATTTAAGTTAAAAAAACTATTTATTATTATAAAGTAAATTTTAATAAAAACATTTTAATTAGTAAATAAACTTTTATTTATAACATTATATTTAAGTTAATAATTTTATATTAGCGTTAACGTTTATAATATTTTAATTAATATATTTTTTATAAAATGTTTTAAATTTTTAAAACATATAAAATTTTTGCAATTTTTAATTAAAAATTTTATATGTAGTTTTTTTACTTTTTGCTTTATTTTATTTAAGTTTTTTTGCTTAAATTAATATTACGTAAAAAGCACGTATTTTATTAACTTATAAAAACTTAAAATTTTTAAACCTTATTAAAAAAAAAAAAAATAATAAACTTAACTTATATATAATTTATTTTATTATTTTTATTTATTTTATTATTTTTATTTATTATTAACTTATTTTATTATTTTTATTATTATTTCATTATTTTTATTATTAATTTATTATTTTTATTATTTTTACTTATTAATTTTAACATTTATTATTAATAAATAGCATAGTTTTACTATAAAAAAGCGTTAAAAACAGTTAAAGTTAATTTATATTTAATAAAGCTTTATTTAACTATTAAGCTTAAAATAAACCTATTACTTAGTTTTTTTTAATTTAGTTTTTTTTAACTTAATTTTTTTTAATTAAAACGCTTAGCTTTTAAACAAATTATAAAAATGCTAAAAAAGTAAGTATTAAAAAATAATTAAAATATAAATAATAATTAAAGTATAAGTAATAATTAAAGTATAAGTAATAATTAAAATATAAATAATAATTAAAGCATAAGTAATAAAAAAAAATTAAAAAACCTTAAAAAAAATCTTTTATATATTAATTTAATAATAAATAAACTATATTTATTAAGTTTTTATAAAAATTTAAAACTTTATTTATTAAATTAAAAAATTAAAATAATTTAAAAAATTTAAATATATTTAAAAATATTAAAAAAAATAATAAAATAATTAAGTATTATTATAAATTAATTTAATTTTTTAAAAGTAAATAAAAAGTAATAGCATAATAATAAGTTAAAAATATAGTTAAATAAATAAACTTAATAAAAGCAATATATAATAATTTAAAAAATAATATAAAAAACTATATAAATAACATAATAAAAAAGTTTAAATTATAAGCTTTATTTAAACGGTTATTAGTTTAAAATAATTTAATAATTTTTTTAAACTTTTAAAATAATGCATTAAATTAAGTTAAAGTTTTAAATTAAATAAAAGCTTTAAATTATTAATTGCAAATAAATTTAACGTATTTATTACGCATAAAAAATACTTTATTGCAATTATTATAAATTAACAATTTATAATAACGTTTAAATAATTTGTAAAATTTAAAAACATTATTAAAAAACTATTATTAAAATTAATTAAAAATAACTTTTATTTTTATAAAACTTATATATTAATTAATTTTGCAAAAAACTTAAAATGCGTTTAAAAACTTTACTTAAATATTTTATATAATTAAATAATTTATAATATTTTAACATACTATATATTTTATATTATACGTTTTTATTATAAAACTTAAAATAACATAACTATATTATAAAATTTAATCATTATAATTTTTTTTTTAATAACTTTTATAGCAAATTTTAACTACTATTTAATTTTAAACTAAAGTTATTAAAAACTATTTTAATAATTTAAATAATTTAAATAATAATAGCTTAAAAAAACTTTTAAAAAACTTTTTATAAAATAAATTATATAGTACTTTAAAACGTATTAAAAATTAAACGCTTAATACTTAAAATTTGCAAAATACATTATAAAATAGTTTTTTACGAAAAATTAAACGTAACAAATTAAATATTTTTAACTTAAATATAAATAACTTAAATAATATAAAAATAGTTATTAAAAGTAAAAATAATATTTTTATTAATATAATAATTTATAATTAATAAATTTAATTTTATTTTAAAAACGAAAAAAACGCTTTTAAAAACGCTTAATAAATTATGTTTATATTTTAAACCTTATTTATTAAAGTTACTTTTAAATAATAAATTACGAAATTAATATATTTAAATTAAATATAACTTTAATAAAAAAAATTAAATAATGTTATAAATGCTTTAATTAAAAAATTTGCTTTATA
>MU394130.1:0-40367 GCA_022578605.1 Camillea tinctor
TATATTATATGTAAAAATGGGTGTGTACAGCAATTTGTATCGTTATGGGGAGATATCGTTATGGAACATAATCGTTATAGAGAGGGTTTACTGTATAATAAATCAAGAAGCACGTTGGCACAATACCTAAGATATCATATAATTTATTTACTTTGGTTGGTGTAAATCATAGTTGTGCCATCTCAGAGAGTTTCCTCTTCCTTTCCTTTCCCCTTTTTCTTTCTCTCTTCTTCTTCAGCTCGGTAAAAACAAAAACCTTGTAGCCAAGTCTGACAAGATAGTACATAACTCGTCATGAGCCTAAATTTCTTGTTTTGTTGGTGAGTGACGTGAAGAGCTATCCACTTACGAGGCTTTGATAGTTCTGCACGTATAAGTCGCCACCACTACCGAGCCAAGTAGCTTCTTCTTACACTAGCGTAGACAAGCAAGACAAGGTCCAGACCAAATAGATCCAGACATGCTCAGGTAATTTGTTAGCCACGACCCGTTTCAGTGTCACCATTTTTGCAGGAAACAAGACTAGAAAAGAGAGGGAAAAGAAAAAAAAGGATGAAAAAAAAGAAAAGAAAAACAGGGAGACCCCTAGGAAATCGTAGCGTGGCGCCTCCAAATCCAATTAAAGTCCGTGGAGATCCTTGTTGTTTCTGGGGGAGGGCATTACCGTCTCTGATTCGCTCCAGGTCTAAAAATGACCTCACCAATGCCTTTTTAAAATTCGGAGCTTCAAGGAACCTGAATATCGCATAAGATGAATGGGTAACATGCCAGCATGCTTGGCCAGACCTTACCATTGCTAGCATGCCTCTCCAGTTTATTAACACACAACTACATACATTTAATATCAACTAGCCCCAGCCCCGGCCCCTTCTGACCTTAAAACATTACACCCGTTAACTACGGGACTTATATGCTGTGTGCAGCATACAAAGTACCTGTATAATCACTGGATACATGCACAGCCTCAAGTAACTACTAACTCAAAGGATGTAGGGTAGGTTATATGTGCTGTAGATAATGCACATATACGATACGATACGTAGGCACGTTGCTTCTTGTGATTGCAGAACAGGGATTGAGTTCCCTTCTGCACACAAGGTTATGTGGTAGGGTAGTAGGTACGTACGTAGTTGCGCATCTGTTTGTTGATGAGGTTAGAAGAGGGGAAGGTCCTTTTATAGAAGGTTGCATGCGAGTTATAGAGTTGTATGTAATGCCGAGTTCGCAGGGAGCATTTGACACCCCTGCCGTGTTTCATGGTTTCCCTTCCCGCTTTAATGTATGTAACATGCAAACGCCAGCATGGATTGATACATCACTTTTCTTTTCTTTTCTTTTGTTTTTGTTTTTTGATCATTCCGTGGCATCTATCTTGATAGAGTCATACTCATGACTATACTTACTACATATAGTATGGAATATACCGTGGAAGCACAGCTATATTGGTAAATAATCAAGAATCGTCATCTTAACGGCATAGCACATACCTAGTACGAGCATTCCGTTTCCATGTCTTAGTCATGTCACATCTTGACTCAATATTTCCCGTATCCCACTTCAATTCTACCCGCTATCAACAACACGGAAAGATCATCAGGGTCGTCCGTATTGACTTTACCTTAACACTACGTACCTAGTACCTAGTCATTCCCCCCTTTTTGAAACTAAATGGTTCAGGGTTCAGGGAAGCTTGAGGACATTGCACGCCTCCTCCGTACTATAGGTACCAATATTATAAAACACTTTGTGATACCAACCATAGGGATACAACATGTCTGTATAGGCCTTACACTACATTCTTTGGCTTAATCCTTACATACCTAACCCACCGAAATGCCAGGCGTTTGGTGACCGTTGATTGTGCAGATTATGATATAACATCAGGCAATGGCAAGATTCATTTCTATATGTAATGCACACACGTTCCTTAATAGCATACTCTACCTACCTAACCTAGTTGACATCCCCAAAGAGTTAACAAGTTAAAGTTGGCAGATAAACCTAAATCTCCTTCAAAGAGGTCATAACACATAGTGTATACACCCACATAGGTTACATAAATAAATGTATCGGCACTCAGATCTCGTGAATACTAATTTGATATATGCCTGGCTTACCCAGGTGCACGAATAGGTTACCAGCCCGTAACCTATGTAAGTAGGCATATATATACGGATCTAGTTATGTACTATCCCCGCAATTCATAACCAAGATATGACCCTCAGAGACCCCTCCCCCCACTTTCAACCCCCCCCCCCCCCCCTTTATGTCTCTTTCTATACTCTATTCCCCATCCCCATCCCCACTAGTAGTATATCGGTTGAACAAAGTCTCACTAAAATGCTGCCCTCTGCTATCGAAGTGCCGCGGGCGCACATCTAGCTTCGGTTGTAAAAATGCCCGTCAAGCCCATCCGATGCCGCAATCCTCCTCAACCGGTGAGGGGAAAGGGGATTCGGATATTCCGAAAGGGGGAATACTACATGTACTACCACTATTCCAAAGGATACATGCGCCCTTCGTCAGGTGAATAAACATCCGCCCCGTCGCCCGAGTCGATGAGTATCCTACTTTCCATCAACAAACAAATTGTCCTCTCTATTTCTCTCATTCGGGGGGTTTGAAGAAAATATAGTATAATTCCGTCCATACTTTGAGGAAACGGATCCCAGCCCTCCTTGAACTACGCCCTACGGACAGCGTGTGTAAAAGCTTCGAATTGTCCTCCCTCGCTGGCTCTCTTCCGGACTGGCTTCCCCATTACCCTCTTATATCAAAAGAAAGAGAACGTCAACTGCAATAAAAGAATATGTACACTGCATCGTTCGCCTTTTTTGAGGCAATATGGGAGGCGGGAGTAACCCATTGCTTCGTCAACCTGGGGTCCGATCACCCTAGTATCATCGAAGCGATGGTGAAGGGCCAACATGAGAATAAGGGGAAGTTCCCACGCATCATTACATGTCCCAATGAGGTATCCACATAAGTAGACTTAATATCTCAAGCCCATAACATATAGCGATGTCCCAGCTGATCACGATATGCAGATGGTGGCCATGTCCATGGCCGACGGCTATGCCCGACTCACGGGCAAACCACAATGTGTGATTGTCCACGTCGATGTGGGAACGCAGGGGCTGGGAGCTGCAGTGCACAATTCTAGCACAGGACGCGCACCCGTGCTGGTCTTCGCAGGCCTGAGTCCATTCACGCTCGACGGGGAGATGCGCGGCTCCCGAACAGAGTACATCCACTGGATCCAGAACGTGCCCGACCAGACGCATATCCTGAGCCAGTACTGCAGGTACGCCGGGGAGATCAAGACGGGTAAAAACGTCAAGCAGATGGTCAACCGGGCGCTGCAGTTCGCCACTAGTGATCCCCAGGGCCCGGTTTATCTAGTAGGAGCGCGAGAAGTCATGGAAGAGGAGATCAACCCCTACTCGCTGGAGCAAGACGAGTGGGACGCGATCGAACTCGGTGGGCTGCCGACCAAGGCGTCAAAAATGATTGCAGAGGCACTGGTGGGCGCCGAAACACCACTGCTGATTACGGGGTTCTCGGGGCGCAACCAGAAGGTACCCGCTGCGCTGGTCGAGCTAGCGAATACCGTAAAGGGGCTACGCGTGCTCGACACCGGCGGCAGCGACATGTGCTTCCCTGCGTCGCATCCGGGCTGGCTCGGGCTGCGCTTCGGCATCGAGCCGGCCATCGAGCAGGCCGACGTGATACTCATCCTGGACTGCGACGTGCCCTGGATCCCGACGCAGAACCGGCCGCGCAAGGACGCCAAGATCTTCCACGTCGACGTGGACCCGCTCAAGCAGATGATGCCGCTGTTCTACGTGCCGGCGAAGCACCGGTACCGCGCCGACGCGTTGACCGCCGTCGAGCAGATCACGTCGGATTCCAGAGCACTAGCCGCCGCCGCCTCCGACGCCGCTGTGAAGCGATGGAGCGCGCTCGAGGCTTCGTACCAGGAGCGGCTGAGCGGCATCGCGTCGCGCGCCGTGCCCGCGGCCGACGGCTCGTTCGGGACGGGCTACCTGTGCAAGACGCTGCGGGCGCTGTGCCCCCAGGACACCATCTGGGCGATCGAGGCGGTGACCAACACGGGGTTCGTGCACGACAACCTGCAGCCCGAGCTCCCCGGGTCGTGGATCAACTGCGGCGGAGGCGGGTTGGGGTGGTCGGGTGGTGGCGCGCTGGGCATCAAGCTCGCGACCGACGCGCTCAGCGGCGGGCAGGGCAAGGGCAAGTTCGTCGTGCAGGTCGTCGGCGACGGCACGTTCTTGTTCTCGGTTCCCGGGAGCGTGTACTGGATCTCGAAGAGGTACCAGATCCCGGTCTTGACTATCGTGCTCAATAACAAAGGTCAGTCTAGTCATTCGTCTTATTGTTCTTTTTTCTTCCCATCTTACTATATTCTTAATTTTTATGTGCATATTCCTTCCCCATCTTACAACCCCGCTCTCCCAACCTATCAACCCCCATCCAGCCCCTTTTCTTCCACTACCTAGGCATGACCTTGCGATCTGTAGCGTGATTACTGAAAATTAACCCCGTCCAGGCTGGAACGCCCCTCGACGGTCCATGCTGCTGGTCCACCCAGACGGCCTAGGAGCCAAGGCGACCAACGAGGAGATTAACATCTCGTTCGACCCCGTCCCCGACTTTGCGGGCATCGCGAAGGCCGCGGCCGGGGGCGACCTGTTCGCGGCGCGGATCGACAAGGCCGAGGGGCTGGAGGCCACCATCAAGCAAGCTGTTGAAGCGGTGCGGGGCGGGCAGAGCGCGGTGTTGGATTGTAAGGTCACTCTCGGCTGCTGAGTGCTAACTCCTTGTCTATCTAGATAGTCTCATATCGAAGGATGTTGTTTTATTTTTCTTTAATCATTAGAGAGGAGTTAACCCGGTGTGTAAATTCTTATTTGGTCTATGTTACATAAACCCTGGTCTAGATGCGTGAGGCAGAACACGAGATAAGGAGAGGGAAGAGGGAGGCAGGATCGGGTATAGATAACCCATAGGTATGTGCATGTCTATAGTTCATGTCCATAGTTCATGTTTCATGTGAGTTATACGATAGCATAATTCAAATCATATGCAGTGCGTTCATATCTACAATATCCCTCTAGGCGTTGGTTTTTGCTCTCCAGATGAAAAGATCAAAAAAAAAAAAAAAAAAGAGCTTTGGCACCCAATATTGTGCTTCCATTAGCTATCTCGCCTTGGGCTATGTTATCGCTACTTTATTAGATAGAGGATAGGGTAGGTTGATTACATGGGGCCGAGCATCTCGCCGGCGCCTCAGCTTTCAATGATAGGGGATGCTAAGACGCCCTTGTATTGCCGGAAGCTGCCGCATTCCCTTTGCCCCCCTTCTCGCTCGCCCTACGCTACACTTCACTATGCTACACTACACGGAGAGGACAGGGGCACCGGCAGCGGCAAATAGTAAGGAAACTCCGAGAAATAGAACGGGCAGGCATTTATGTCCACATATATGTACTACTTGCCTGCCAATGGGGATATACATACAATAGGTCAAGTAGGTATGTTTCAATGTTTGTAGGTGGTGTAGTTGTAGTATAGGTAAACGTCCCCCTGGATCGAGTGGCTGTTGCCACATCCTACTCTCTCCTCCTCCCTCTCTCCCCCTTTCCGGGCGGCGTACTTCGTGGCATGCAGCACACCCACGCCCGACCACGCGGGTCTGGACCGTAGTGGTTTTCTAGCTCTAGAATCTTGGGTTAAGCCGGCTAGTGTATGTAAAGGATCGGGATGGGTAGGTAGGGAAACAACTCTAACTAGGTTAGGTAGATATAGTAAATGTAATTTTTTTCCTTTTTGTTTCCCTCTTCTTGTTTCCTAGCTCGATGCTTGGTTGGTAGCAGTGTTGGATAACAGTAGCGAGGAGGCAAAATATGTATGCTATCGATTCAGTAGCATCGTCGGTCGAACTTGGTCCTGATCTACAACACTTGTATCTATCTGCGTATCCCGCAGTCCCGTAATCTATAAGTCAAGATCTTAGGGGGGAAGGGAGGGGAGGGGAGCACACTGATCAGCACGATTTGAGCAGACGGATGAGGGGGATGTGGGACCCCTGAATATATGTAGACTAGGTAGTGAGTGTTTGTAGATAGAGTTCCCCCGGTCCGGGACGCTGAAGAACCTCCATTTCCTATTGACTATAACTTCAAGTTATTGAGGGGAGTAACTAATCGATGTGCTGTACGATGAGTTGATCTGGGTTTTTTCAACATCGATATCATTAACCCTAATGTACCTAGGTAAGCAACTATATAACCTAGAATATTAAGGAGGTAAATAGGTATCTACTTATTCCTCAATAGATTTGTCTACAACTCCTATGTGGATACCTACGTACATAACCATTAAGGTAATGAATATAATGATGCACGTAGGTAATCCTTGCCGTGTACCTTTCCAACCTAGGTTACCTAGTATCTACAAAATACCTATTACCGCGAGCAGAGCCGGGTAAGCTGTCTTCCCTTTCCCCTCATTCTCCTCTTCTTCCTCCACATTCTCCATTCCTTACCTACGTATACTTATCCTCCCCCCCTCCTTTTTCGAGGTATATGGGGTTTCCACCCTCGTGATAAGCTAACGTGACTTGTTTGGTAACTATATGAGTTCGCCTACATGCCATTGTTATAATACAGCTTACATCTTACATGCGCATCAGTAATGTAGAAGCATGTACGTATATGGTATGTACCTGACCTTAGCTACCCATTAGATGTATATATTATACATATGTATGGAGCCGAAATATGCCGCCTTGGTCCTTGTTATAGCCCCCCTTATAGCCCCTTTTAGTTATAGTGCAGATTAGACGGGTAAGGTACTACCTAGGGCACTAAAGGGTATTCGAGATTCAACCAACCATATACATACCTACCTACCATTAGGTAGAAATGGAATCGGGCGATTAAGTGAGATATATCCATTATGTTGTCACTATATATCTTGTTTTATATTTCTCTATTCTTTTTTTTTTTTCATCTCATCTGACCTCGGGTCGTCGGCAGGTCGAAAGGGATGTCATCAATAAACCTACATGTATTAATGCTATTCGTCCCCGAAGCGCTTCGTTTTAATCGGTAGGGTGCCCAAGTATCAGGTATAAGCATACTACCGTCGTGCTTTCGTAAAACTAGGATCTTCATTGTCGTTCTTGTTCTGACCACTTATTAAATTTTCCCGACAAAAAAAAGCAAAGAAAATATCAAGCTGCGCACTTTGATGCTACATCGGTGTGGGGGAAAGGGGAGGGGATACATACATACTGCAAGTCAGTTGCAGTGTAAGTGAGTGTACGATAGAGGCAAAATCGGGATTTGAGTCAATCTACGCGTACTTATATCTTAGGTTAGATATGTCTGCACATTCAAACATTCCACGTAATTGACCAATGCAATCTTTAGGTCCACATTTTCTATATTTGTAGGTTTTTGGTTTTCTTGGTTCCCCTTCTATCGCCACGTTTATGTATATTTGATGTTCATTATTGATTCAACTGTTGAAAGCTCAAAGGTAGGATGGGGGGAGAGGTGTCTTTGGGGATGTCTGTGGGTAAAGGTTCGGCGAATCGGAAAAGCCTTGGGTGCTCTTTACCTACCAGCTTATACAATAGCTTTACTCTATACATATGTATGCGCACTATAATACTGGGTCACGAGTTGTTATAGATGCCGCTAAACTTTTCTATACGCAGGGACCAAGCCAGATGTTAGAGACCCTTGGAGGTGCAATCGAAACCCCCACTGTTGTTCTGATTTAGTGCGTGCCTAACTCCACCGAAAAAACCGCATGAACCCACCTAAAACCCACTGAGATTGAGCTGGTTTGATGCACCCGAAAAAGCTCATGATATTTTCCTTCTTTTTTTTTTATCTTTTTTTTTTACTCTCTTTTATAAAAATAAGTTGAAATCTTTTATCCTATTTTCTCCTAACGAGATGTGATTCCAGACCGTACTTTACACTAAATAATCCTTGCTTAGTGTTTCTCCTTTAGGGGTCGCGTGGGCATCTTAATTTTCCCCTCTCCAGTTACTTACTCCTCCTCCATTAGGTTTCCCGTTTTCTATGTACTACTAATAAGTACTCCGTAGTACACCACCTAAACTCCAACTCCCATTTTAAAACTGTTCCGACTACTAAAATTTATTTATATGATCTGAGGAAGAGGTTTTTTTTTCCTTTTCTCTCCCACTGTTTTAATTCCGACCCTCCCCTTCTCCCCCCTCTCCCCTCTTCCTCTCCCATTTACCATCTGACCGAACAACGCCACGAAGCCGTTGTCTGTTTTTATTGTTTAAGCCTCGACTTAAATATAAAGAACTTCACCGATTCATATCTATAACCTATACCCATGCCAACGTAACCAATAATACTATAAAAGGTTTATACAACTTTACAACTTCACAACTTATACATAATAAACACCACATATCCACACATCCACACCATACCTTTTGTCTACTTCTCTAGGTACTTATATATACTTTCACTATTCTTACATCCTCTCC
Organism: Camillea tinctor; assembly: GCA_022578605.1. Classification (NCBI taxonomy): domain Eukaryota; kingdom Fungi; phylum Ascomycota; class Sordariomycetes; order Xylariales; family Graphostromataceae; genus Camillea; species Camillea tinctor. The sequence continues at coordinate 8,564 of MU394130.1, forward strand.
CCCAACCTTCTTCCATTCCCCCCAATTGGGTCGATAGTTTAGTTATCACAATTGCGACTACAACTACAACTCATTATTCCTTGTTTTCGGTATATTACGTGTCGTGTCGTGTCTCTTCTGCATTGGTTGCTCTACTTGTAATACTCGATACTTGGCCTTATCCTGTTCTATCTTATACCCTCCCATCCCATTGTTATTGTTTTATTCTCCAAAAATTTGTTGTTTTCCTTGTTCGCAACTACACACACAATACGGCCACAATATGTTCACAATGATCGTCGCGCTCTCTTCTGGTTAGAGCTTCCGGATCTGGTCTTTATGCTATTCCTTAGCTTGCGAGACACGACGCCGGTTTCCGTTACCGTGATACGTTAAAACGTACGAGACCATGCGTTCTGACACAGACCGAAGACCCAGCCCCAGATTTTGTAATACTCAGACTCGCACTTTAGGCCGAGACTGAGTATACTTACCATCGTATTATCACCATCACCACCGCCCATAATAATAACACCGGGAACAGAACAGAATAGAACAGAACAGAACACTAGCAAGAAAGAAAGGAAAGGGAAATAAAAGAAGAAAAGGAATAAGAAAAAGCATGTCGGGCGAAAACTGCGAAAACGACGGCAACCAGTCGGACAAGAGCAGCACACCAACCTCTCCTCCACCGCCTCCTAATCCCTCGACCGACCCGAAGCTCGTTATCCAAGCACGAACTCCGCCTCCTCTACACGCTGCACCGACTGCCTCGTCCCATGACCTATTCAAGCTGTCGCCTACCGCCGCCCTCAAGCTACTATGCACCGGCGTCGAACGACTTGTTCGCGTAACCGGCGACATCCCTCCGACGCCTCCTCCCTCGAGTCCTACCATGCCTAACATGCGAGACATGCAGCGCGAGAAGGCTGCGATAGTACGGTCACATTCCGAGAAAAACCTATTGCGCCTACAAGAGCAGGCCGCCGCCGAAGCCCGAAAGAAGCAAGAAGAGGAAGAACAACAGCAGAAGCAACATCAGGAACAGCAACAACAACAACAACCGCAGAGCGGTTCCTTCGAATCCCACCACCCCCCGACAGCCCAACCTATCGACGGCGTCCACCTCCGCCATCCGATGTCACCGCCGCCGCCGCCGCCCAGCGCAACCCCCGAGCCGTACGTTGTGATCGGCGCCAATTCGCAGCCGCTCAACCTCCAACACAGCGCGATAACGCGCAAGTTCTTTAGTAAAGCGCCTCCGCCGATCAGCATCGAGGATTATCTGCTACGTATACACCGGTTCTGCCCCATGTCGACGGCGGTCTACCTCGCAACGTCGTATTACATATACCGACTGGCAGTAGAGGAGCGCGCGATCCCGGTAACGCGGCGCAACTGTCATCGTTTGCTGCTGGCGGGCCTGCGTGTCGCTATGAAGGCTCTGGAAGACCTAAGCTATCCGCACGCCAAGATTGCGCGCGTGGGCGGCGTCAGCGAGATTGAGCTCGCGAGACTGGAAATAAGCTTTTGCTTTCTCGCTGGGTTTGAGCTGGTGGTTGATGAGGAGACGCTGCAGAAGCACTGGGAGACACTGAGACAGATTCAGGGGCCCGGAGTGGCGGCTGCAGATATGGTGCCGACGCTGAAGATGGACCCGAGGCGGAGAAGGATCGCGGCTTTGAACTCATGATGACAAACATTGATCTTTTGAAGAGAGAGAGAGAGCGAAAGCGAGAGAGAGAGAGACCGTATATGGGATATTTTTGTTTCATGCTCAACCCGTCCCTCACCCTCACTCACACCCCTTCCCCCCACTAACGGGAAACACAATGTACACTTTAGCCGGATCAGGCTGCTGTGTAGAGTACTACTCCAGAAACCATGTGACGCTATATCATATGCACCCTTCAAGGGATAGCAGGACCCCCATTTGAAAGAAAAGATGGGGCGATCTATAATACGCAACGTTGAAACCTCGGGGAACAGGAAGAAGAAAACAAAGTGACATATCAACGCCAACAACGTGTTGCTACAACTAATATACGGATTGGGAAAGGTGGAAATATCATTGAGTAGGAAGACTGGCAAGTGGAAGCATTGGTGTGCAAAAGGGGTTAGGGGGGGTGAACTTTCTATATACCTGTATTTGTCTGAACGCATTATTCATCAAGGGAAAAAGTCCATAGCAGGAGGAAGTGAAAGATGGCAAATTCGAGAAGCGTGTGTGTGTGAAGGAACAGAAACTAAGGTATGCATTGATGGAAGCAAAGTTGTTTAATTCTTATGCATGATGATACCCGGGTTCTTTTTTGTCACTTCAAGAGGGGAAGGAAACTCAATTCATATCTTCCTGTATTAGTAAAAAACCCCATTTTATGTATTTGTTTATTAGTTTACTAGTTTATTTCATACTACTTTTGCTTACATGTATGTAGCTCACGGGCTAGATTTACTTACTCTAAGTATCTAGTTTACCTAAGTTACATGGTTGGTTAGGTTATCTGGTTTTCATCCATATCAGTTTGGTTCACAGGTATCTGTTAGGTTACTCAAATTGAGGAAGAGAATATTTATAGTATGAAATATGCATGTTTATACGATGTATGCAAGTATATGCATACCTGTATACATGTAGTCTACAGTCTACATATAGTCTACATATGTATAATTTGCCTAACTAACCTATGTGTATGTAGGTACTAAACCTTAAAGCCTTTGTTAATAGGTTTAGTATAGTAATTGCAGGACGGATAGCTTCGGTATTATATGTATATCCCAACTGCATACAGGAGACTGAACACTAAAAAGAAACACACAGGCTCCTACTACCTATACTGCACACAAGTACTAGGTTAGAAGGTCCCTTGAAAAAAGAGAAAATGCCCCGCATCGATGAGGTCAGTGGGGGGGTTTGATTAACTAGACAGGGAAGGTGATTTGATTGCGCATAGTCCAAGTCGGGTTTGGTAGGAAGGAAGCAAGCGATATCATTTACACAAAGGTAAAGTGGGAAGGTGAGGTTAGTAGTCTACCTATCTACAGGTAGGTACTACAAAGTCTTTTTAGTGAGTCGCAATCGCAATTGATGCCACAGCCTTGGTTAAACGTGGCAGCGGCAGGCCGTGTTCGTGTACCTGCGGCATGTACCAAAGCATCCCCTATATGTATATCTCACCTTATAACCAAAGCTACCCCGCCTCTTCCCTGCTTTACTTCCCCCACCATCTCCATCAACACCACACCCACGATACCCACGATACGCAGGTTTGCGACAACCACGAGAGCGCCAACAGCCAACCCCTTGTCAATAAACTCTATTTCTTCTTCCATTACCGGTTCCACAACCATGGCGAATATTGACGTGGAAACTATCCTCAAGGGCAAGTACCCGGCTAAGGCCCACGCCAAGCGCGTCGTCGAGTACGTCCGCGCCAAAGTTCCCGATGCCACCGGCGTGCTCTATGTCGAGGGGCAGACCGAGAAGATGATAGAAGATTGTGACGAGCCTGTTCCCTTTCGGTATGACATGGTATAGGTTATACAATACCTAACTACCTTTATCTTCCCATCTCTTGAACACCCACACTGACCGATATTCCAATTACCTACCAGACAGCGGAGGGCTTTCATGTACTTGACCGGCGTTGATTTGGCTGGCTGCTCCCTGATCTATGACATGGAAACCGATACATCCTCTCTCTTTATCCCACCCGTAGATCCCGAGTCCGTTATCTGGTCCGGCCTACCCCTGAGCCCCCAAGAAGCTCTTGAGAAATACGACGTCGACGTAGTCCTCCCTTCCACTGAGCTCAACCCGACCCTCGCTAGATTGGGTGGCAGGAGTGATAAATCTACTATCTTCGCCATCGCTGACCGCGTCTCCACTGCCGTCACATTTCTCGAGTTCACCAACAAGAACTTCTCTGTCCTGTCCGAAGCCATTGACGAATGTCGTGTTGTCAAGGATGACTACGAGGTTGCCCTCATCAAGAAGGCCAACGAGATCAGCGGCGCCGCCCACCGCGCTGTGATTGAGAATGCAAAGAAGGTAAAGAATGAGTACGAGCTTGAGGGTGTCTTCATCGGCAGTTGTCTCCGCCAAGGGGCCAAGAACCAAGCCTACCCGAGCATCGTCGCCAGTGGCCAAGCTGCTGCCACTCTGCATTACGTGCACAACGACCAGGACTTGGGGGGTAAGGACCTGCTGCTCTTAGACGCGGGCGCTGAGTGGAGAACATATGCTGCTGACATCGTGAGTGCCATAAGTGGTTCATTGCCTTTCTTCTCATGTTGACATGACTACCATGTATATGTACTAACTAACAAAAACCCTAGACGAGGACGTTCCCGATCTCGGGCAGGTTCACTGAACAGTCGCGTGCCATCTACGAGATCGTCCTCGAGATGCAAACCAAGTGCATTGCGATGCTCAAGGCAGATGTGCCATGGGAGGAGGTACATCTGCAAGCACACCGAACCCTCATCGACGGTCTATTATCTTTAGGTATCCTTAAAGGCGACAGGAAAGAGATCCTCGAGTCTAGAACCAGCGTTGCATTCTTACCTCACGGCCTAGGGCACTACCTAGGAATGGATACGCACGACACTGGCGGGCACCCGAACTATGCGGATCCGGACCCGATCTTTAGGTATTTGAGGGTCAGGATGGCCTTGCCAGAAGGCAGCGTTATCACCGTTGAGCCTGGTGTAAGTTCCCATCCGACTTTGACTATTGATGAAGGTGGAGTTAACAAAGGAGGAAAGATCTATTTCTGCGAATACATCATTCGGCCGTACCTGGAGAACCCGAAACATTCCAAGTATATCGATGAGAATGTTCTGAATAACTACTGGAGCGTTGGTGGCGTGAGGTGAGTCTATTACTTTCTATGCCCCCTCCCCCGGCTGCACCTGTCCCTTCTTTGAAGGTCTACAGACACAAGAGTCGTGTTACTAACCATAACAGAATTGAGGACAACCTGCTCATCACAAAGAATGGGTCGATCAACTTGACTGATGTCGTCAAGGACCCTGATGAGCTGGAGAAGCTTATACAGGGTAGCTAGAGAGTCTATGCGGAGGGGTATATGATGAAGTAATGAACGACTCGATGACGACGAGCATCAATATCAAAGCGTATAGATATCGCTGTAAACTGGATAGACAGTTATACAGCTGTGAGAGGCTTATTTATAAAGAGGACATATGAATCAAAGACATTTTGGTTGTCACTTTCGTTATTACTGTGTTGTTGAATAAGATATAGTTCCTGTCTGCCTCAGTGATGCTCACCAGCATTTCATTTTATTCCTGTTCTATTCAGGTCATCCGCCTGCAATAGGGGACACATAGACAGGAGGCTAAACTAAACCATGTGCAGACATGGAATATATATACGCGGCAAATATCAACTGATACATTAAATATATTGTCATTAGATGTTGCATCATGACTCGTGTAAGCTATCGCTTTATTGATCATCATTCTCCCCTTTCGCTTACATTGCGCATTTCTAGCTATTCCAAGCATTATTACATCGTGATGACTCCCTACCAGACAGCTCAAGAAACAAGAAAAGAAATCATGTCCAGCGGCGGTGGCGCATGATCCGCGATTTCTTCATGCTCCTCCGCAGTAAGGCAGCCTGCGTTGAGGGCGCAGGCCACGGCGGGCCCGGCACGTTCTTCACCGTGTCGTAGGTCGCGTTCGCGGGCACCACATCCCACTGGACCGTCGCATTGCCCTCGCGGTAGGTGCTCTTCTTGGTGCCGGACGTCAAGTACAGCCCGTCGGCGGTGCCGTTGCCGGCGTTGGTGACGGGCTTCTCGCCCGTCTCGATGTCGAAGCCCTTGATGGCGCGCTCGAAGTACTCGAGCGACGCGAGCGGCTGGTAGAACGGCACCTCGTGCCCGCTCTCGTAGATGCGCGTGAAGCTGAACTTGCCCGCCTGCTTGACCTGCCCGTGCGTCACGTTGTCGCTCGTCACCACGTCGGCGTACCCCGCGTCCGCGAACCCGGCCGCGCCCACCGACTCCGCTACCACCTCCCCGCCCAGCCAGTTGCAGTTGTAGTCCGCGTCGCCCGCGTACAGCGCCACCGTCACGTTGCGCGAGAGCAGGTACCGCAGCGCGGCCACCGTGCCCGACCGCCGCGCGTCGTCGCCCGTGCTGCTGAACGCCGCGCTCACCGCGCGGCTGCTCGTCGAGAAGTTGACGTACGCCCCGATCGCGGACTGCACCGCCGGCGTGTTGAGGTACTCGGCGTAGAACCCGTAGGGGAACGGATCCGGCACCAGCTCCCGCACGTCGTACTCGTCGCGCTCCAGCAGGTCGTCGTACACCGACTCCACGTGCGAGGCGCAGAAGTCGTCCGCGTACTGGCACACGTCGTCGCGGCCCGTGGCGTCGCACTCGAGGAGCCGGTCCAGGCAGTTGCCCGGCCCGTACATGTTGTTGTAGAACATCTCGGCCGCGCTCGCGTTGAAGGGCGCGTAGTCGTACGTGTTGCCGGGGAACACGCTGAAGTTGTAGTACGCCTGGTACTGCACGATGGGGTCGTACCACCCGTTGCCGATGAGCACGGTCTCGAGCCGGATCTCCTTGGCGCCCGCGGGCAAGTCGGCGTTCTGCGACTCGATGTACGCGTTGAACACTGGCCCGTAGTGGCCCCCGTAGCTCTCCGTCGCGAAGTGGAACCCCGAGCGCGCGTACTGCGGGAACGCCCCCATGAACCCTTGCAGCGTCTTCCAGAAGTTGGGCGCCGCGCCCGCGGTCGAGTTGACGGTCTGCGTCAGGTCCGGGTCCGCGTACGTGCCGCAGGACCCGGCGGGAGCGTACTCGGGGCAGAGCGTGGTGCCATCGGTCTCGGGCAGCATGATGATGTGGCCGTCGTCCGTGGTGTACCCGTCGACGGGGGTCGAGTAGGAGAAGCCGACCTGGGTGGGCTGGTCGATGAAGAGGAGGTTGCTGGCGTTGGACCAGGAGTACGGGTTGTTGTAGACGTTGCCGTAGTAGTCGACGCCGCAGGGGCCGAGCTCCTCGAAGAGCCCGATCATGGAGCTCGAGCCAGGCCCGCCGTTGATCCACACCGTTAGGGGCGCCTCCGTGGCATTCTGGTTCCGCGCCTCGAAGAACCAGAAGAACACGTGCTCGTCTGCGCTCACGTCTGCGTACCCCGAGAAGCTTTTCACGTTCGGGTCCTGTTCGCACGTCCCCGCCGGGACCTCCTTGTACCGAACCGGTACGCCCGCATAGCCTTGCACTTCCTTCAGGTCGGTCGGGGCTGGGACGAATTGGCCCTGCACCACGGCCGAGAGGGTGGCACCGAGGGTTACGAGCCGTGCAAGCGACGGTGATGATGACGCCATCGTGGGGGGAAAGGAGGAGGGGAGAAAAAAAGAAACGAGAGCAAGGGAAATTTTCACTTTTTTTTTTCGCTCAACACGTCAATATACGTGGGAGAGGGGAAAACCAGGAGATCATGAGGTTCTTTTTCGCGAACCATGCAGGAAAGGGAAAAGTAAAAGTAGAAGCAAGAAGGCCAGTCACTTTATATAGGTAGTATACTTATTTATATAACCTAGCAAGCTGCAGGTACAACTACCTACGATACACGGATATACCGGTGCGGTCAGTCCCCCTTTGATCGACACTGTCTCCCGTCCCCCCATCCAACCCCCCCCCTAGCCCATCATAGGCACCCAGTTGCCAAGATTGGTGTTTACTACCGACGATCTCCATGTCCGTGCAACATGGTAGAGGATCTCGCCTACCTAGTCTTTCTCGTGTTGTAGTGGTCCTCGTAGTACTTATATGTACAACTAAGGGCAAGCTATGCATGATGAGATCTGGTTTCTGCCCACCTTTCTATAATAGGCATCTAGATTCCCTTTTCTTTTTTTCTCTTCTTCTTATCGCTTTCGGTTACTACCCCCATTTCTATGCCTGCACGCCGAGAAGCTTCTTGCTTAGCACGGACTGGCTAGAAAAGCTTAGTAGTAGCTAAGTAAGACATGGGCCATGGGTGGATGTGATGATGCCCATGTCAGGTACCCTACATATTAGACATACCTACCTACATTAAACCTAACCTAACTTCACCTAGTCCTAGTAAGCACTTATCTACCTAGGTTAACCTGAGGTGCTAGCTAGAATCGCCGGTTAGAACAGATAGACATTCGGGATAGATACCCCTGCTATTCAAAGACTTGAGCATTGACTTACAACGTATTGGGCGGATGTTTTTTCCCCCCTGTCAGGTACCTACGGAACGCGCTAGACACCACACCATACCATAATAGGTGTAGTTTCGTCCAGGGTTTTCAACAGGTACATCCAGCTGTCTAACTTACACCGCTTTAATTTCAAACCATTTAAATTCAATTCCAATTTATCTTTGCAACTTTACAGCTTCATTTCTCGTCCATTTGGCATTAGTTTTTGGATTTGATTTTTTTGCTAGCTTTTTTTTTAATTGCTGTGTTTATATTGATTTTTTCCTTTTACGTGGATGGGTAAAAGAGGCTTAAGAGGCGCTGCCAAATAAGTATTGTATGGAGCTATTAGCCTCCATGCCAGCGAGATGTAAAGCCGTAATTGAAGCTTTTAGGATGCATATTAATTGGTAATATAGATGGTGTAGTTGGAGTTTTTTTTTTTGTAGGGTCCTTGTTTTATAGGGCCCTTTTTTTTCTATAAAAATATTTATTCATTGTCATCTATTAGTGTGATGCCATATAGATTAGTATGGAGGGGCACTATATCTTACAAGTACTGAATATGTGGGGCGAATGTCCGTGCACAAGGGTGGTACTTAGCCAATTGAAAAAACTTACCCCCAATAGGTTGTACACAATAATATGTAGTGAACACAGGATAATGTACAATGCGCGGAACTAGTCGGTTCGTACCGATCATTCCGATAAACGCTCAAGCAATTGTGAATATTATTTCGAGCTATGTATAATATCTCTTCACCTAGACAGCAAGGGCAAAGCGCCTTCGCACGATTCTAGACTAGGTTTATATTAATATGTTCCCAGTCAATGAACAATTGCTATTTGAACCCTGATTTTCAATAACTAGCTGAGTAACATATACACAGAATCACGTAGGTCAGTATTATTTATAACTCTAGCTACGTGAGGTGGGGACTCCAACGAGGCATATCCTACATAATATACCTAGAAGAAGTCTTATTCTGAGCAGTCTTTTAAATAATTCTTCAACACCAATAATCTTTAACATGGTAAATTGTACTTCTACTGTAGTAATGGGGGGGGGGGGGGGGGGGGTTAAAAGCAAGCCCGACACAATCTCCTTAACTACCCAAAATCAAACGAAACCCCTTTTCTCTTTCATCCCTCTCCTAATTCCCCTTCGAATGTCATACTATCCTCGTGTGCATAATCCGTTTAGGTAGATCACCAAGCTCGTGAGAACCTCGCCGCTAACAACGCCGTCGTGACGCTTTCTGCAGACGACATGTACACCTAGGAGCAGCAGCAGGAGGTGTGTGTCGTGCCACTGCCGCCGCTTCTGCTGGTAGTATTCGTAGCCTGGGCTCTTGAGCCCTCGGTGGCGATCTCGATAGTAGTAGTTGTACCTAGTTGTAGTGGTGGTGATTTTAGTCGTAGGATCTGTCTCTGCCGTTCTGGTGTAGGAGTAGCTGGTATCGAAGTCGATCTTGGAATGTTTGTAGTAGTCAGTATAGCTGCCGGATAGTGATGTAGTCTTCGTAGTTGTAGTTGTAGTTGCAGTTGCAGTCGTAGTCGTGGATTTTGAGGGAATGGCTTTGTTGCTGCTGGGGGCTGCGGTGCTTGTCAGGGTAAGAGGCCTACTTGACAATTCGCTCGAAGTCTCGATCTCAGTTTCAGTCACCAGAGGGGTGACCTTGGTTGGGTTGCCCATCGGGTTGGTGATCATTGTCAATGTTAACATAAACTGCGGCGTCTAAGTGTTAATAAAATAATAGCCTTGAAGACAAGCAGTTATTCGGTCTTGCGGTGACAGCAGCTTCTCCTTCTTCAGCCTCGCTAACAGCTATAGCGATCGCCGTCAAGGTAAGAGTCTAGATTGTGTTATTATGTCTTTCTTCATTATGGCAAAGTATATTTATGGTTGCCAGAGTTCTATTTAAGCTAATCATAGCATTTGTTACCGTATATGTGTACTATATATTCGGATTAGCATTGTCCTGCCTACAAGATCATCTTGAGATGCTATGGGATGGAGCCCGCGGCTGGCAGGTGGGGGTATAATCTACACACTCATAGAGTTGGTTATTCTCAGTGTGCAATTGGCACTCGATGTGGAACATATTCCCGTTATGAAGAGAAAGTCCTTCTAATCATAGACCTATTATGGCCGACATATACGTTGCTACTGCTGTTGCTGATCTGGTCGCTGTGGTTGAGCTGGTAACCGTTGAGGCATGCATTGCCAAGTTTGTCAATTCCCTGGAGCTATAGGTTAAGGATGTCCATGGTAGCGTTTGTACAAGTCTTGTTAGTCTTGGTTTGAGTTGCGCTATGAGTGTTGGTTTTCAGGGGTTAAATTAATATACATTTTGTGATATATTGTGAAATTTAATGGTCCTTTGATATCAAAATATAACAGTAGAAGTTGCTATCACGGTCCAATAGCTGTGTGCCCTACTAGAGGTAGCCATGATGGTTGAATAGGTATCAGCTTGAGCCGCTCTTTAAGTATATGCTGACTTAGGCGTAGACATCACTGCCAATGTAATAGAACGCCAGCCATAATTAATAATGCCTCAAGATGGTGTTTGGTTATGGGCATCCTTTGTTAGCTACCATACCTTCCCCCTTTTCGCTTCTAGAGACACCAACTATTCCACCTCTACTCTACTCGCCACCGTGTCCATTATAATCAGAGACGTTCCTAGTTGTTACGGCACTAGTAATCGGGAAGGCTGAGGATGCAGTGGTCTTAGTAAAATGGTATTCGGAGTATAATGTAGAACTACTCCATGAAAAGTCTAAGCTCACACCGCAGAGGGATAAAAGTCTAGGCTAATATATAGTAAGGAGCTTAAGATGGTAGGGCAAAGGATGTAGGCAGGATAAGAGAGATTTTGGCACCTGTGGATATCCATGGTCACATCAAAATAGATCGACATAACCTTTACATTTGTCAAGCTAACTATGTGCAGCCTCATCGACCCAGGACGCACAAGCATACCTAAAGCATAAGCTTCAATGAAAATCCCAACATCAGCATTTAAAGAGTGAACAAATTGTGATGGTAAACAAAGGATTTTAACAAATGTACCTATTTACGTTATATCTATGGTGGACGGCGACCTCGGCTAGGAAAATAGCACTGTTTGAGAGAATGTTAACATCCTAACATTTCATCATGTTGTGGTAAGACCAGCATACACCAGGGACAAGCTCTTAAACTTTAAATGATAACATGTGCACTACTAATATTTTGAAGAAAAGATGTGGGAAACATTGAAAAGAACACCAGTCTGTCAAGAACTTTTGGAGGAACAAAATTCATGAAAACTGCGAATACATTATTCAAGGCAACTCAAAAGGGGGTTGATATAAAATGGTGTAGACCTCCATCGCTATCCAATATTAGCCCAATTTGGAATGTGAAAAGGTACATTAGAAAGATACAAAGTTTTGTTTTCCAAAAACCAGCAAATATGAAATTTCTAATCCGAATCTTTCAAATGAGGAGAAAGGTTCTCTCATCACTGCCTACATAAACATTGACTACATAGACAATCCACGTACACATCAATGTATATTTACGAAATAAATAGCTCCTGAGTACCCGGACATTGAGCTACGTCTCCGTGACTCTTAGATAATTCACTAATATAAATAAAAATTTCTCTATTCTATAGTGATTACCTTTAGTTTGCCATGTGTTATCATATGAAACAAGGCCACCTAAAGCTCTTAGTAGGTATCCAACAACACTCCAATATTATCTAGAACGTGAAGAGTTCCGGAGTATTTGTTCAATATCGATGACTTAAACTTTAAATATCTAGGAAGGCTGCCTGTTAAAATTGAATAGATGTTTAGCTCAAATTATCTAAAGAATTCAGCTTGATAGTATAACCCAACCTAAACCATCTTAAGAAATTCTTGCTTGGATGTTTGTCTAGAATATATGTAAGTTCAACTATTTAATACCCCATAAGCTCCTTGATAGACTCATTTAAACTTGGTACGTTCTTAAGTTAATATTTATTGGTTAAAGTAAACTAGCTATTAGTATAAACCCTCTACTGGATTTATGTTGCCCCAAGATGAATTTTCCCGAGAGGATCCTGATTATAAATAATGGCTACATTTAGAATAATATCTAATACCAGATGGCTTTCAGTAAAGTGGTGATTAGCATTAACATGATAAACTAGAGTTATTGTGCCATATTTAATTGCAAGGACTGATACAAGAGATTTAGCATGTATAACTCAAATATATTAGCAGGGAGTAGATAGAGGAATATTAACGAGCGATAAAAGAGCATTATTTTCATACATGCAGATCGGTAGATTAGAAGGCCTTTGAAGCCAGAGTGAATTGTAGTAATTTAAAAATAGAAAGTATTGACTGCTACTATTCATGAACATTGAATTTACCACGATTACTATATTGCTTCTAAAAGGGTCGTCGAGCTGGGTTCCTTAATCCCTTTAAGATGGCATTTTCCACCCAAAGTAACAGTACCCTATTATTTATCCAAGTTACCTAGTTTTAGTATTGTGGAAGGCTTAGGTATATTTCCATATTGCTTCCTTATTATTTATTAAGATTTCTTGAGACGGGAAAACTCTTATCGTCTCAGTTGTAGCTAATTAAATACCCATAGCGACGGAAGTAAGGGGTAAAATCTAGTAATAATGAATTAAGAAGATACAGGACAATTATATAGAAAGGAAACGTTTATTGTATACATCAACTCCCTGTACAAGAGTTATAAGTTGCAATGCTTATACCGAGAGAGTATTAATTATACTCAAGTCATTCAACCCATATTGCTTAACTTTAAACATGTCTTTATCATTAAGTGTTCATATACTTAATAAATTCTTACAACTTAACCAAAAAAAACTATAGAGAAATTTTGTCCAAAAAATCTACGTCCTGGCTCATACATACTACAAACATAGAAACCCATGAAACTTGACTAGATCGATGTGAATATGCAGGCCTTGCATCTCTCTCGATAGCGTCGTGCCCTGAGAAAGGACCGTTAACGATCGAAAACATAGATCTAGCAGGCTTAAAATACTGGAGGAATTTAGTAGCATGAGCAGTGGGAACTGTGACAACTATCGCTCAACAGTGACAGCTGGCTATCCTAGTGTAACCTCCAGATACTTGTTCAAGAATCTCACATCTAATCTCATGTTATTACTTGATGTTGCTCAATTAGCTAATAGTATGAATACTCAACATAACTACCCGAACCCAGTGTCGTATGAAGAAACTTCCTTATTTCGCTCTAGACACCATTGAACGTAACATTACTACTGGTAACTGGCCCCTAAGGAGATATCTGTGCCGTAAAGGATGGATTATTTCCATCGAGCGAATGCTCTATGCAGTTCTGGGAAGGATACTGCATGCTGAAGCCCCAGACTATGCCTGCAACCTACTTACCTCTGGGTCAGAGTTCTATCAGATATCACCAACTACGTAACTATGACTTTCAATGCCACACAACATATCAACAGACTCCAGTCAGTAGAAGCAAGCAAGGCGGATGCGGATACGGGGCAGGTGACCTTGCGGGGTTTCGCCAACATAGATGTGAAAGATCACCACCAACCTTCCTGCAAGTTCCTGCATGTGTCCGAGTGTGTAAACGGAAACAACAAAGATCTACAAGCTCCGTTCCGGCTTGACACTTTTGTAACCATGCTAGCCCTGCCCAGAGACTTGCTGTTAGATCTTCAATGGTTACCTACATAGATCCGCCGTGGTTCTCTTCCGTGGAAAAGACTTATCATTCCTATGCAAGATGTGGCACACCAAACACATTGATGCATATCATAGATAGAGACTGCCTCGTGGAGGAGTAATAGGTTTTTCTAAAATGAAAATATGGAATTCCTATTAGAAAACAGATATCGATAATTCTTATGATAGTTCTAGCCCTTTTAATCAATATTGATATCCCCACCAAATCACATGTTATTCAGTATGTACGTTATTCAGTATGTACGTCTTAAGTTGAGGCTAGATAATGACAGTAAACCTCCAACGGGCTGATGAATTAGTCGATTGAAACCACATATATAAATTCCCTGGGCGTGCTAGAAATCTAGATTGTTCGGAAGGTAGAGCTGTCGTCATCTCGCGAATAGTGAAGTGCCGACCTCCAATTTGTCAGCCCTGGTAGTATAAAGGTCTCGACTTCAAGACACCGTATTTAGAGGGAAGGATCATCTTGTCAGAAGTTGGCCATACTTATTTAGCTCGAAAATGCAACCCCTTCGCCTCTTGGGATAGATAGCATGGGCAACACCATAACCGTGATGCCCTCCTCGACAAAAGGCGACGGTAGCGACGGCAAGAACTCAGACGATACCATCAGATATGATCTCAGACAAGATATTCATTGAGCCATGGTGGGCCGAGCATTCACTGAAAACATCTCAACACCATATCATCTTTTTGTTGATGGCAGCAGGTGTGTATCTATAGCGAGTCTCGATAGGGAGGGGGGACCTGTTTGGGCAAACGAATTATAGCGCTATGCGACTAGGACCTTCACGGCAGTTTCAATTGGTTGCAGACTTCGGATTCTACGAATGTGATCCTCTTGGAAGGGTTGCAGCTAGACGGAGGGAGCAACCAACCGCGATATGTAGAAGCCCGAGAGGGGGACCCACACTAAAGATATCTCTACAATACTACAGTAGAGTAGCTCACATGGATGTGTGGAGCAAAGGGAGCAGGGAACGAGCTACGCTAGCAGGCCTACTTGCAGGATGGGAATCTTGCGAAATGCCCTTTTACCCTTTCACTGTGCCGTGCGGTAAAGCATCCAAAAGTCGGTTCTTTGACGATCTTGCGGTAACGGAGAGGAAAGACTATGCGGATTGTGTGTGCCGCGAGTGAGGGGGTGTGTAGTAGCATCATATACAACTAGAATAATAGACATATGTACTTATTATTCCCGTAGGCCGACGTAGGGGCACTAATATCGGAAGGATGACAGGATGTTGCCACCAACGAACGACTCTGGTCTGATATATTGATCTTTTTGGTATGGCCCAGCACAGTTTCGTAACCTTGGCATCCCGATTTACAACATCGATATGTTCGAAACCGCAATAAAAGAAAATGGGAAAATAAATATGTAAATATTATATGTGTCGTACATTTAAACGACTACTTCTAAGTTGTTGTGATATGATGCAACAGCAGCCGTTGTGAGACTCTCTATTCTAGAAGAGATCTTCACGGCTCTTTCTCTGCCTCACCCCAGAAATGCACATATATGCATGGCCAACCCTCTTCTATGTGTAAGCAACTTGGTAGCAACCATGGTTTCACATGTTGGAGCGCGCGACTAGATAACTGTGCAGAGGGTTCTAACCAATACGATCATTCCATCTAGGCCTGGAGCATCCCCCTTAGGCCCCGGATGCAGCAAATATATGCGACTATGCAGCCATACGAACGACGCTTTGTCTATAGATAGCTGCTAATTTATTCCGGTCTGCAGCTGTGGCGCGTCCAATTTCGCGCATTTGCTATCAGGCAAGTCGGTTCGTTGGGGATGCGGAACTATCGGTTTGTAGAACTCGCAGGTACATAGAGTAGAGCATCTCCTTGGATATCTATACACCACACACACTACTGGCCTATTCGGTATCTAAAAGGACTGATAGTTGCAGTTGTGGAAGGACACTATGTGAAACACACATGTAGTGCGAGTTCCCTATATTGAGATTCATCTAGCTGGCAGTGTCGATCTTCCCCTTTCGCGCTATACCGGTCTATGTATCCTTTCATCAATAACTACCAGAGAGTCCTGAGTAACTGTAGGCGGCGTCAATGGCCATTGAAAGACGTCAGATTTTTCGTCTCGATGAAGGATTGGGATGCATTGCCGGTCGGAGCTTGGTCCTAATGGATAGCAATTTAGTTCGTTGGTATGTAGAGCGGTTCCTCCAGTGAGCTTTACCTGCTAGTAGATGCCACTTTGATCAAGCAGCTACTCAAGGCTATTCCTCAGCCGTGGCGTGTAGTTATGAGACGAATAACCACGGAGATGAGGGGCAGTAGCAATGTAACCTATTCCCCGCTCCTTGGCCTCCGGAGATATGGACGCCCTTGGATTCGCGTCGTATACCCCTGAGATACAGACTAACCAATGGATTTTATAGAGATCAGTGTGTTCTTATGTTCTGGCTACAGCTTTTAGTGCTAAGGTTCGCCCTCCCTTTACCCCTATTCCATGTCCTAGGATATGCCCTCCCCCTCCCTCCTTCATTAGATCGAGGGTTCCATACTCGAGCAACGTTAATACTGTCTCGTGTATTATTCTAGATAGCTTAGCTATAGTATGGGGGTTCGGACCTTGCGGAAATATGTCATGCATACATACTGGTGTGTCATTAGCACAAAGCTGATAGGCGTGATCGAAGAATTATGGACGTGAAGCTGTTCGACGACTAACAGTGCCTATCAACTCCATGGCGGTCTAGGGTTAAGGAAAATGAGTGTCATCGGCCTCTCTTCTGCTTTTAGAGCCGAATATAATTACCTAATGCGAGACATGCGCTACTAGACCAAGTTGTGTAGGCCAACATGATAGGTGAAGGACCGGTTGGACCAAGAGGTCGGGTTCATACTTCCGTCTTTGAGCAAACAAGGGAGAGTTTGGACCCGACATCCTGCACACCCTACTAGCCCTAATATGTAATGCTATCAAAGGAGATGAATAGTTGGAGAGCTAATGCCCAGCTGTTTGGCTGAATGATCGCCGAGGCAGACGCTTTTGTGCCACTA
The DNA here is from genome assembly GCA_022578605.1 of Camillea tinctor. NCBI lineage: Eukaryota > Fungi > Ascomycota > Sordariomycetes > Xylariales > Graphostromataceae > Camillea > Camillea tinctor. Next base: position 25,560 of record MU394130.1, read on the forward strand.
TGTGTGCCCGTTCTAAATTCCATCGTCATCAAAGAACGAGGTACTATCATGATTTTAGTGGCGAACTTCACTTCATAGGTCGTGGAACCACCTGGATAAGGTTACCTAATGCCGTGTAAAACGTACCTTGCCATGAATGGAAAATGGGTGTGAGGCGAGAAAATTGACGGTTGATGATTCCCGTCTGAGAAACCTGAGCTCTCAAACAAAAATTCTTCCGTCTGACTCGGATATCCCGCTAGAGCCTCGATAGTTGACGACCTCGTGAATAAGGGTTTGGTAAAGGGGGGGCATTTAACTACCCGATAGCGTGAAAGGACGTAGAAGACTACATTGCTATCATACCTAGGGAGTACCGACGTTCATTAGATGTCCGATCCCGCGTTGGCCGCGTTGGCCGCATTGGCCGCGTTGTCCACACCATCCGCGTCGGCTCCCGCCCCGGGTGTGACCGATAAATTGATGGTGGTATGAATTTCTGGCGACTCATGGGGCGAACTGTATTCGATGAAATTCAATTTCGACATGCAAGAATGTGTTGGAAACAAGTTTGGGGTACACGCCCCTGGTTTGAGCCCTACGCTGAACATGAACACAAGCAACATTTGGATCATTACTAGCTGCAAGTCGTATGATCGGATCAGAGACCCTTCGCGATCTCGACTTCATGATAGAATTCTCAGGAATGAAACCTCCGGGTACTGCGGGCTTACACCGCCAGTCTCCCTTTTTGCATAAACCTGGAGGTCATCCAGAAAGCGGCAACTTGGTTGACATAGGATCTATGATCTAAATAACGGCCTCCTAAGAGAATTGGCAACCGAAACTCAGTCGATTTCCAAGTGGTGAAAGGTCAGATGATTGAACGCGCAATATTAGACACGTATTCTAGCTCCTCTAATCATAATGAGCTGTACTTTGTAGGGTCTCGCTACATCCCCTGGCCCTGATTAGCTATAAGTCACATCATAAAAGTAGGAAGTGGGCGACTTGCAGTATCCCGCGCGTGATCAATAGTGAAGAGAGATGCGGTCAGCTTAGCCATCTCATGGTTAAAAAAGTCACCTGCCCAGTATCCTCTGCGGCCACATTGTCTTTACAGAGCCAGAAGCCATGTCTTGGGTGTGTCATCGTGGGAGGCGTCAGGGTTGACATGACACGAAGAGGCTTTAAATCTAGTCTCAACTTCAAAGATGGCCAAGATCTTGAGGCTGGTGGCGGTATTTTTTTTTTTTTTTGGCTATAATTTCTTACAGGGTAAGATACTTACCTAGTTTAGGACTACCTACTAAAACACGCCCTACAATTGGGAATAGCCTCAATGTCAGACAATAAAATTTCCATCGGCTCGGTGTCTACATGAGCAAATCGGCTTTAAGGTTGCGACATTTTTAGGAGGTCGAATTTGCGATGTGGATTTCCAAGGTCGGTTAATCGCCGTAGAAAACCCTCGACAAGCTATTCCGCCAATGGGGGCGTCAGAAAAGAGTTAATTAAAGAAAGTAGCAAAAGAAAAACAATGGAGGATACGACTACCTACTGCCCACTGTGCGATGTCACGTAAGATCTATTGATCTTAGATCCTACAAATCAAGCCACTGTCGCGATTAAAGATCTCATAAAAGACCCGGCTAATCTTACATTGTCATCTGCTGGCCCCGCCGTGGGAACTCTAATCCATTTGCATCTTACTGAACTAACTACGTCATAGAGGCTTTCCGGAATCAAAAGTCACGATATTGCTTTTATGTCCAATAAATTATGGGTAATGAAAATACTACTGGGAATTAGATTCGGGTCGTCAAAGATATAAAAAAATAAACATATAAATAAAGAAGATAAAGAAACCCAAAGGTTGCCTGACCCAAATTACTGGTTGCAACATTAACTAGGTACCTACTGTTTAATGGACCTGAATACACGGATCGACGGCATAGCCCCTGTCGCAGAGAAAGCAGTTACTACGTTGCAAGTAGTGTATTGTACGTAGAACGAATACCATAAGTCGTCTTGGTCTCCCTTGTATCTCTCCTCGCTCCCCATACCTTTTAGCGCTGCAGCCCACCCTCGGAGAAAGCTTGGCTTGCTCTAGCTGAACGCGACGATCAGCCTTTCGGCCATCGATCCCGCAGCAAAACCGCCGATGGTTGGGGATGGAGCGAAACGCGCTAAACCGCATCGACAGGCTTAGATGATACTTTGCTGTAGCCCAAATAAGCCAGAAGCAAATTTCTCTTTTCTCTCTTCCTACTAGTAAGACTAATGCTCAGCAATACCGGTAGCGAGGCAACGCCATAAATCGTTGCGCAAGAAGGCGATCGGGATTATGTAGCACGTTCTGATGGGGCAGTGACACGGCCCGGTGGTCATCTTTCGTCCTTGGCAGCAGTAGCTTAGGTAGGCATGAGCCGAGAGATGACTGCATGCAAGCAATTACACATCTGTAACCTATTTCAGACTCCAACACCAACCTATCAAAGAATTTAGCGACCCTATCTGCGCGGCATCCTAAACCGCCGTCCATCTCCTCGGAGGTGATACGAGCCGCGATGTCTGAGGATATTACAAAGAGCCAAGGAATAAGTCTGAGAGCCGCCGCTTAGATAAACATGGCTTAGATACCTACCTATCTACTACTTATCTACCTAATGACCTGAATTAAGAGTCTTGTGAAGGATCTGGCCCAAGAGTATCTGGCCAGAGATAGGTTAGAATCTCCGCGGACGACGACACATCATGGTTAGATTCAGGGGGGAACACACGAGGGACGTTCCGTACCGGTGACGGCTTCTGCATACAACCTTGAGGGAAGCGCGGCACCTAATGAAAAAGGGGGGGAAAAAAGGAAGAAGTTACCAGGCTACGCGATATCCGGCCGACAACAACCTCTCCTCCTCTTTCTCAACGTCCTCAAAGCTAAATGTCTCAAGTTCCTGACAAAGCGGGCCTCGTTGCGACTCTGGATGGCGCGTTCTCGTATACTGAACATGGTCATCCCCCGAAGTCCTTTTCAGAAAGATCTACTATTAATCATGGGGCCCCATGGGCGATGTGTAGTATGTACATACCCAGCTAGTTAGTGTTAGTGTATACAAAACTGCATTTAATGAGGGGAGGAGAAGTCAAATACCTAACTAACTGGGTATACCTGAAGCTTTTCCTTGAAGACCCATTTGGTTCACGAGCGAGGAGTTAACCACGTGTAGGATAGTAGAGAGGAGGATTTCGTCGTCGTAGTTTGTCGTCGTCGTCGTCGTCGTCAGTACACTAGTGTATAACTGCACAGGTAGTAGGAACGTAGTATTCTGTTTTCCCCTCCCCGTTTATTCCTCCGGCATGCGCAGTAGATCAAGCACACACTAATACTTATTTTATACATATAGACAAGGTTCGCACTTGAGGATCTACACTCTACCCAGCTGGTCTTTATCACCCATATGTACGTACATATTCGAGATCACATAAAAATAGTAGTAACTTATACTAGGTAGTGTAGTTCAGTCTAAAAAAAAAAGTGACCTATTCACAGCTAGTGGCGTGAACACATAAAAAACCACGCAAGGACCATCTGGAGAAGTCAGAATGAACTCTGATTGGCTCACGGGGCCTAGTTATTGCCCAGCTTGGAAATCCGAAAACTCCAGCTTGGCACACCCTCCCTACCAGGATAAGCTGTACCATCCTAGTTTGACTTTTAAAGGTACGTGGTATTCGTTTACAAAGGCACTGTACGGATCTTACAGTGTGAGGATGGGTCAGGTTACATGCGATAGGGGATTGGTAGGAGGAGTAGAAACACTTTGGTACAGTAACAGAGTCTCAAGAAAAAAAAAGGTAGGTCAAGCCAGGTCAGGTCGGTGTATGTTGAGCGTATATGGTCACAGTAGAGCGCCGAGTAAATGAAACCTCCAACACACCTTAAATCTTCATGTTCACGGTAGATAACCTACTGACCCCCCTTAGGTAGGTATGTATACGAATAAGAATGAACATGCACCATCTACGACTACATTGGTGATATTTCAACACCGCCCCCCTACCCCCTTAATATCAGCAAGCCGTCGTACCGCACCAACTATATATGTAAGAAGTGTATGTAATTCAACCATTGAAGTAATTCAGCAGGCACGGCAGTTCTTTGGGATATATTTGGTCTCCGCCCTGCCTTATCTTTTGTTTCTTATACTCTTCTCGTATTTCGAGTTATCTCTCCCTGGTAAACGCTCGGCACGGGAATTATCGGGAGGACCTGGCGGCGTAAGGAGTAAGCACTTTCTCAAGATATGTGACTAGACTAGGTAGGCCCTCTCTCTCTCAGCTATGGGAAAACATAAATAGGCAATTGTTGGTTACTATGGGGATAGAGAGAGAATGAATATTTCTTTCCTGCGTGAGTAGAAACGGAGAACGGAGATCATGCCTTTTTGATGGGATGAATGAGACCCTCTCTCTTTCGCTCTCTCACCCTCTCACTCTCTCACCCCTTGCTTCACCAAGCGCTACAAGATAGCGCGCGAACGCATCCTAATCATCCATGTCCCATGCTGCAGTATGCATGCTGCAGCATCACACAGCATATTTTGATTGCCCAGAGGGTATAGATGGATGGATGGGTAGGTAAGATAGATAGATGTATGTGGTGTGTGCGACCTGCCATGAGGGTAATTTGACATATGTATATGTAATATGAGATATGCCTCCCCTCCCCCCTTTCAGAAACCCACAGGCAGATAGAAACTGCCTATAGTAACGGACCAAATTGATCCCCCCCTCGCGATCGAAGCATCTCAACCAGAAGCGCGCACACACGCACATCTAATCCACTAGTACAGTCCTCCGTCCATTCACCCATCCCATCCTTTTTACCCAGACTCCAAGTGGCCCTACTGCATATGTGCTTACTGCTTCTGCTTCAGACGGCTCGTCCCATGACAGAAGACGAACCACTCGGTGTAAGTACTCTCTCCTATTCATCCAGCTCTCCACGTACAGACCTAGCCCGACCCTCAGTTCCCCCAGGCCCCCCCAGGCCCCCCCAGGTTATGGCAGACAGACAGACAGACAGACATATAGACGGGCCGACCACCGTAGTAATGAGTTCTTGTTTTTCCGGGGATGTCCTCGAAAAGCGCCATAAAAAGTGCTAGTAGTTACGTGCGCGGCGCGGTATGATCTCGGACTTCAGTCAAGAGATCTGAGCTCAAAATTTTGTGTGCTATTCCCTCCTGTGTGATGGTGTTCTATTGGCCATGCTCATCAGACGAAGAAGTTCTCTAATCCACTCCTGGGCCTAATTTAGTGCAGCCGTCATGATTAATCACGATGGAGTCGGGGGGCCCAGGTTTCACCACAGGAAGGCAAGAAACCTTCCAGCTGGGTTCGCTAGGAACAGGATTCTTTGCGGCCGATTACTGACTGGTCCGACCTGGCCTGAGACTGGATTCCTAGTTGCCTAATTAGTTGGTTTTTTTTCAGCTATCTAGGGTCAACTCTTCCCCGTCTTAAGTGCGCTGCACATGGTCACCGCAGGCATTCTTCATCTCAGACCCAGTTACCGGAGACAACAACAACGTCATACTTTCTGTGGAATCCAAAGCTAGCTCTTTGCATCGTATCTTGAAATAATGTAGATAGCTTGTGCGCTTCATCATCATTCCGGCCCTGGTCATCAGAAGTCATTCCTAGGGTCATAGTGTAGACAAACCTTGTCCAGGCCATAGCTCAATAGGCATACCGTTACTGAGCCCTTGGCGCTTTACTGTTCAACATGTCGCTCAACCTTGTACACGTAGTCGCGCGTGCTCGAGCGCGGACACGCGATTGCTGCTGAAGATTTTCCAGCGCGAAGGCTTTAGTGCTTTGGTTTTCGTCACGACAAGGCCCGAATCAACCAGATGAGCAACAATATTGGCAATGGTGGCTCTCGGCGCGATGGCGTCTTCTCCTAGGATAGTACGTCGGGTTACTTAGGAGGTAATATTAAAGGGTGCCACGTCTGGACAGAGAGACGCCTATGGGAATTGTTTCCTCAACATTTTAAGTGTAGCTGTGCACAAGAAGCGTAACCATGATATAAGGGGTTGGACGAAAGCAGGCTACAATTTCGGACGATCAATAGGCTTCCTGGAATTCAAGGTCGGCAGCTGCTCTGATTGGCTAGTTACGGGTCTGGTAATGAAGTTTTTTTTTCGTTTTTTTATTTATTTATCTCAGCCCTGTGGTGAAGATCAGCGTTGAGCCTCCTACTTCTCAAACAGCCAATGTCAGTTTATCGCGGTGTAGATCCAAGATGTAATTTCTTTACTGTGGTATTCGGTAGTCTCTTCAATCAAAAACCCTGTTCATGGCGCTCTACGATCATAGCTCCCCTGTGAGAAAATTTGTGCTTTTTTTTTTTCTCATTAACTGTAGATATGAGTGGTGGGGATGAACGCCGTCTCTTTGCCCCCCGTCCGGCGAGTCGTCGTGGAACAGCGTAAGCCTGCGAAGTCTGCGGCGAATGATCCCATTATGGCTCGGCGGGTTCGCCCAACACATTAATCGAGCCAATCCTGCAATAGTCCAATGTAAAGATGATGTAATCCTTGGTGGCCACGATGCCGTCTGCAGACTTGGCCGGATATGTGGGATTATAGGAAACTCACCGCTCTTGCAGTCTTGTTCTCACCATGATGCATCTTTTGTGTTCGCGTGTTGATAATTCCAAGGATGCAGAATGCCTTTCAAGAGAAACACTTGTGTAGACTTGTAGAAAAAATATGTATCACCATTCGAGTCCGTTTTCTTGGCCCTCCGGGTTACTTCTAATGTAATGGCTGTGTGTATGTATCATCTTGTCTAAATCCTTTTTGCCTCGAAGCCACCCGGACAGTTTGAGCCGCTCGCACGGCCGCTTACAGGGAAGCTTTGTGATAGACAGGAGCTTGGGCCAATTATAGTCAGCGGCAGAAGCGAATATAGCTCACCGTCCAGGGATGCACAGTCGTGGAATTTCTTTCCGATGCGCAGCCAAAATACAGTGCGAATGGAAGCCCCCGATCTTTTGGTGTTTTGGGGGGGTGTTGCCAGTTGCTCATCCTTTGTTTTTGTTGTGGCCCAAAGAGCATTGTGGAGCAATATAGCTTCAAGGGGGGAGGGGGGTTTAACTCTTGAGCTCCATGAAGACTCATTCCATTCCCCAAAAGATTCGAGATGCCGTCAGCGAAACATCTCCAACAGAGCCTGAACTAGGCACGCCTCGTAATTAGAGGGCATTCCCGCTGCGATTCAGTCATAATTAACTAGCTGCATTCATGTTGAATATCATACGATTGGAGGTTTTTAATTTAGTCATGGATTGAACGAAGGGACTCCCTTTCATGCCTGCCGGTAGGCGAAGAGAACTTAATTCTCCGGACATTCCGTCTTATCAATCAATACGGACTAATACCTACACATAGAAGAGTAAATACTAGAACGTTACTAAATACGCGGCAAGAGGTGAGGGCGAGGCAAAGAGGGCAAAGATAGGGTTGCTTCCAATGCACATACAACACCGGTGAGGCCGGGAAAGGTAATTTGTAACGCTGATCATCGTACTAAAAAGTCGAACGAGTATATACACATAATTGATGAAAAGAACCGCTTAGGGCTCTTCGTGAGGTTTAGTCCGGTAGGGCCAATTCTAGTTAGGTAGGTGGGAGGGAGAGTCAGAGTGAGAGAGCGGCGACTAGCCTATTGAGTGGGATGTGTAAAGCAGGAGGATTGCCTCATCATAAGAACCAGTTGCATCAAAGCCACTTAACGACTATACGATAGACGTAAAGGAGGGCCGTTGTCGGAGTCTTATCAGAATTCGAGTATCTATATCTTGATACCTGTCACTAGATATGCGTATTGCGTATGTTGTGATTTCGATTAGCTAAGGGACAATACCAGATATTATCCCTAGTAAGTGTAATGGCGATGCTGCACCTTACCATAATCAGAATATAGGTTGAGAAGAAGAAAAAAAGAGTATCGTGGGTGAACAGTCAGCAAAGAGTTCGAAGGTATGAGGGCCTTTATCTAGGTATTACCTACTATATAAAAGAAGGTAAGGAGGTTGTCAAGCTGTCAGTATAGATCCAATATTTGTGGAATCGTAAGGTCTGGACCTTTCGGTGTGTGTGTATGTGTGCAGATCCTTTTCCTATCTCACACCTCAAAAGGCGCCACCATTTTCCCGGAGCTTTCTCAGCAGCAACCCACGTAGCAAAGCTGACAATATTGTCCTATAGGAATTATAAACGAGGGAAATTTCCCCTAAATTCCTTTCTTGTATCTCTGATAAATAATTATCACGTATAGCTACAGGAAGACCGAAGACACATTCCCCAGGTCTTTCCTATTGGCTCTCCTAAAAAAAGAGTTAAGATTCAACCACAACGTTGCCTTATTCTGTGGTAACTCATGCAGCACGATTGATGTAAGACAAATTAAAGTAGACATGTCTAGAATGTGTAGGCAATGTAGTGTAGTGTAGTGTGGTGGTAAAAATATTTCTATCTTGGTGTTTTCGAAAAGTCTAGACGACGACGATGCCCCACCACCTCTAGCTCGTCTCTCGTCTCAGTGCTTGGCCAATGCTTCCATGGTGTTGAAAGTGAAGGGCTGTGGTGTGAGAGTTCGTTGACATGATTGGACAAGTGTGGGAGGTAGTAAGGTCGGCGCCGAGTAAGGTAACAGGTTAGATCCCGGTAATCAACAAGGTTGAGGTCAAAGCCAACCTAGTGCGAAGCAAGGATTGCAAGGGCCACGAAGCCAAGATATTTGCAACCGTGAAGGACCAATGAGAAGAGGCTTGCGCCTCGTCTTTCTGATATGGACCGTGTTTGCCGGAGATAAGTGTACCGTGTTGTTTGAGAGACGAGATGTAAATGGCAATAGAAATACTACTAGAAATAGAAATAGGAATAGGTGATAGAATCGGGAGAGAGAAGCCGTTGAGTAGGGTGATAGGTACAAGGTCCCATCCATTGAAGGCATTAATACGTCGCCCAGTACTCAGATCATGTCATTCATGGAATGAAAGGGCGATCGATCTCAGAAGGCCCCGGCACTTCGATAATCTTGGTTCGACGAGGTCCGTGTTGAGCCTACGGCAATAGTGTAGTTGTGCGATATCTGACTCCCTACGTAGGTAGTCCAGCACAGCTAAGTAAAATATACCATCCCGTAGGAAGATGATATACCCAATCGAACCTTACCTTTCTCACGCTACACACTGGTATGTTATATCGGCGTGTGCGTACACGCAACCTCTCCAGAGTTCCGGGCTGAGGTTGACGAATAGCACACGGATCGGTAAAGAGGCCTTGTCCTGCTCCCCAGAAAGTGTGGGAAAGGAATATGGGGAGGCGGAGTCGCCCTCGAAGTTTCTGCCTCTCGCTTTCTTACTTTTCTCCAGATTTTACTACTACGAACTAGACATGTCATGTACGGGCGAACACACTTGCTTGCAGATAGATGATACCTACTCCGGCTTTTTTTTTTCAACCCCCAACCCCAGACAAGAAACACACGGAGTATGAGGTCGGGCGATTTGATACGACGCGGAGGAGCCGTGATGAAGTAGGGGGAGACTAGGTAGGTCAGGTAGTCGATGAAGCGGAGAAAGACACAACACTAAAAGATAGGGCCGTTATAACTCCTTTGACTAACAAGACTTACCTACATACATAGTGTACATACATATGGACATACATATGGACACACATACATGTACTCTTAGTACCTTCCACCCACCCATTTCTTGTTGCTAAACCCACCTCTATGCAGTGCAGGATCCTTCTTTTGGTGATGGTGGTGGTGATACTTGATACTACTACTCGTACTAGGCGCTACCTATGTGCCACGTCTGTGTGTGTTATCCATCTCGGCGGTGTCGGGAATATTGACGTTCTTGTTCGGCTTAGTCTGCTTGACCCGGTTTATTCATGCACGTAGCATGGTTTAAAACGCAACGGGCGCCAAGGTTGTGGTGATTCGCAGAACCGCGTTCGGTTATCTACTGCGTACGTAGCAATGGTGCTAGGTTAGGTGGTGGTAGTGAAATGCACGTACCAACTTACGACCTTATACACTGCCATGACTTTACTTTGCATACTTATATAGGTTAACCAACTTATACACATGCATTACCTGTTACATATATTACATATGTAGGTAGTGTAGTAGCGTATAATATGCTTGAATTGCGTGCAACACCTCCTATACCTGTGCTTATACCTACACCTACACCTACACCTATACCTATACCTATACCTATAACTATAACTATACTCATATCTAGTATATAACCTCCACATGTATATTAGATGTATGAGTTTTGGGGGAGGGGAGGATGCAATACAACAGGGACATACGGCGAGTCGTGTCGGATAGGATACCGTATAGTATTTTATGTACGTATCGCTGATCGGTAAATTATAAGTGGCGTCTTTTTTTAGCTTGCGGAGAGCGAACATTTTGACAGCGACCCCGGTCTTTGGAGACCTGGAGCTTTACTTAGTACTACTAATACTAGTATAGAAGTAGAGCAGATCCTTTCATCGGCAGCCTCCGGCCCGCGTCTTCGGATCTCTCAAGAGAGATACGCATACAACTACACAGCCTTACAACTATATCGCCGTTCCAACCAGAACACTACGCATCTAACATTCGCCTCTCTTTAAGCGATAGCCGTGCCGTTCGACGGCAGTGGAAATCAGGAAGAAGGGTATGCCTCATACGCAATGTTGACGGAGGATAGAAGACAGAGAGCAATTCAATTGGGTGAAGGTTCAATTGAGCTCATGCTAGAACAGCGATTGAACCCCGAACATGTACATATAATTCTGTATACGAGTTACGAGTCCCATAGATTTGCCACCACTAACATCACCTTGGCAGGTTGAGTTGTTATCTCGACACGCAAACCTATTCTATTTAGCAATCTAAGTTCCTACCGCACATAACTAGTGAAGCTGATCTGAGATCCATAATCACACTGTTCGCCTTGCCCCGTAACTAGGTAAGAGGGGGAAGGGGGAGTAGTAGCCTCGTTATATGCTACATACCTAGTAGCCTTCTCACAGAGCTGTGTAGGTTATGTTGGATACTGGACGGACTGGAGTTGACTCCGTCAGCCAATCGCTTTCTATAAACTCGGGGGCTCACCACTATCCGTGTCATGTCATGTCATACGGAGGGGTTATGTTCACCACTTGAACCAAGAGAAGCAACGCAATGCAACTCAGCTAGGCAACCTAAGTAAGGACGTTGTTAGAAAAGGGGAAGGCTTCTATTCTCCCGAGTTACTGATGTTATGGTGATACACGCTACACGGTACACACTCCACACTCACGGTATAATATAATATAACCACTCGTATCGTATATATTTACCTAGGTGATGGTTCAATTTGATTTATGTAGGTTATATCCTCCCCTTTCTTCTCCACGGCGGGTGTGTCTTCAGTCGACGGCGCCTAAGTGAAGAAAGAACTCGTGGCAGCCACGGCGAATGGCATGAGATGGCGTCTTTAAAACTCTCTGATTGATCAATTATAACCATGTCGTCTACCCGCCGAGCTGTGTCTATTGTATTCATTGGATCTCAAGACGCTTTCTGCCATGACCGTGCATAGCTCGCTCTTGTAATGCCGGAATCCGTAGGCCTTCTTGGGTAACTTATGTAGCTGCTTTGCCCAATATCCGAAGCACAGGTAGATAAGACTAAGACCGGGTCCTGCTTGTTACGCTACAATGCCCCTAGTCACTAGAATGGTAGTAGTGGTAGTAGTGGTGGTAGTAGTGGTAGTAGCCATAGACCAAGTGCTAAAGCGCTGCCGACCTACCCAAGCCATGCACTTACCGATCCGTAGACTTAGATAGGTTTAGAGGGGTTGGAAGGGGAAGGCGGAGAAGGGAGAAGAGAAATAGGTAGGGTCAAGTTATGTAGAGAGAGAGGGGGGGTGCCTTATACTACGCTAGGTCCGGTATAACATAGTACCTGCTCTTACCTACCTATCAAGCGAAATGCTTCCTGCCTCCTACGTCATGTTGTTGTAATTCAACTTTGCTTTTTGTCTGTATGACCACCGTATGCAGAACCCCTGTTCCCTGCTGTGATACTGTGTGCTTACACCAAAATAAAACCAAAGAAAAAAAAAAGAAACCATCCTATTCTACATCCGTACTTAGACATTTGATTACCTAGTACCATGCCATGCTACACATTTCCTGCAAGCCTCTTCTCATGAATGTACCTTTCCTGCAAATGGTTCCATACTCGTTTGATATGCATGCGGTTCGTATGCGGTTTAATGTGATCCTAGGGAGGCGAAAGAGATGGTAGGTAGGCCTACATATGTAGTAGGTAACCTAGGTAATAGGAATGAATAAATCAGAGTAACAGTTGCACACCAGCTGCGGCTCGGCGGCGATTGTTGAGGAGGATGTAAGTAGCAAGTAGTAATTCGTAGGTGGTAGGTAGTACGCGTGTGTGTAGGTAGAAGCTGTCGGGGAAATGATCTAGGCATGGACAAGAAACATCTAGACTTTTTGATGTTCGATGAGACAAGACAAGATGAGACTTTGCATATCACACACACTCACACACACACACGTTGATGATGTGTGGAAGTGTGGTTATCTCATCACACCACATTGCGCCTCATCTCATCATATTCAACATAGCAGGTCTGGATATCATCATCTTTGCGTCGGAATCTGCGAGTATTGTCAACCTAGTCAATCTGAGCCACCAATTAACATAAAACGGGCCTATAGAGAATGACTGATGGGGCATGTCCCGTTTAAAATTGAAGGAAAAAAACAAATTTAAATGGAATTCTGAATAGGTAGTGATAATAATAATATAAAGCACTTAGTATATAAAAGTGCTTTGATCGCTAGGAGCACACGACGTTATACAATAATTATATTGATATAATATTGAGGTATAGAGGCACTGTGGAGGAGTGAATGTACAGGATAACGATACATAATAAACTAACCTAACCTAGATTGATTGATTGTTGAATGGCCAACTAGTAGTAGTATAACAATATCACGAGTAGGCAATCTATTGAAAAAAAAAAAAAAAAAAAAAAAGGTGGTGGCGCACTTACATACGTGGAATTGATACATATACATATACATACACATATACACATACATGTAGATAAGATAGTCACGGGATCTGCCTTGTCATGTATTTGATGTATGCATGTATGCATGTAGGTAGTTAGATATAGATAGGTTTAGTTATCAATTTATTACATGTTGTATATGTAGATATATATGTAGGGGCAAGTTTAGGAGCCAGAGAGGCAGATCCAGAACCAGAACCAGAACTAGAACCAGAAACCGGAAAAAAAAAATCAAAAAAAAATCAAATCATCAACACGGTGTAAAATTGGGTTGTCAATGCTACCTATTTGAGCCGTGCACACATAACCCACCTGTCTATCCGATCCATCCAGTTCATCCATCAGTTCATTTTCATCGTTGGTAGTGGGTCCCCCTGCTCCCTCTTACCTACCTGGGTCCTGCAAGAATTAGCGAACATGGCATACTGTGATGGCTCATGGGTTATCTCTCCCCCTTGTAAATTCTGTTTTAGTGTACCGCCCACCTAAGATGTTGACCCCTGTAAGCTTAGCCTGTAGTGTGTAGGTAAGGTATCATGTAGGTTAGTTGGTGGTTTTTCCCTTAGTGCTTGTGCTTAGGAGGTAGGCACTGAGTAGGTAGTAGGTATATATATATATATATAGATAGATAAACAGATAGATGAATCCTTATTATCTACCTAGCTAGTATTGTACATACCTAGTAGTTAAGAATTGTTTTAAATTGACTTAAAATTTAATACCTGAAGTTTCCAGTTACATGGTTATTACTGTTGCTAATAAAGTTAAGCAAGTGGGCGTTTAAGTTCCTGGTAAAGTATCTTAACGCCAGCCTGAACCTGATAAGTAAGTAGATACCTACCTACCTAGTAAGTAAAGTAGAGCTAGGCTGGTGCAGACCAAAAAAAAGGTCTTGGGTTAACTGAACTGACCAAGCATACACTCACAACGCACACATACACACCCCTCCACTCTCTATTACCCCACCCCTTTTTCATCCCCTACCTTTTTTTCTTTCTCTCTTTCTGTTACTTTATTTTTATTATTATTATATTTGTTTTTACTATGTAGGTATTTACATAGATGCTATCTCTTATGTTAACTATACTGCATTGCCAATTAAGGTCTACATAGTAGGTAAACTTAGGTATGTACTTATATATTTATATAACCTACAATTTACTGCTAACTTATTAACGTGGTGGTAGTGTAGGTATTCCCCACCCCCCGTCATCAAGACATCTACCTATACACTACACTACATACACTACCTAACCCCCCCTCCACCAGCAAGATTTTTCATTAATACACACCCTAGCCCCACTACCCAGTCTTTACCTACCCTACCATCCCAGTGAACATCAAAAAAGCATCGACCATCGACCGTTCCGTTGGTCAACTACCCACTAGCATGCTCTTACGCTCTGCACGTTCACTGCAGCCAACCTTGCCATCCCTACACGGGCGGCCGATCCCCAGGGCTAACCATCCATCGGGGGGCGCGGTCAAAGATAAAAAAACTAAAAAAACTGTTCACTCAATTCATTCAGTGACTTAAAACCAAAACCACAGTGCGTGTGCCTTAGTAACCCATTCTTACACGGGGGGGGGGGGGGGGGGGGGGGCGCGCCGCGGGGGGGGGGGGGGGGGGGGGGGGGGTGTGGGGGGGGGGGGGT
>MU394130.1:40377-58574 GCA_022578605.1 Camillea tinctor
ATAAAAAAAATAAAAAAACTTTTCAATAAATTCATTCCTTTAATTAAAACCAAAACCCCCGTGCGTGTGCCTTTTTAACCCATTCTTACACGCCCCCCCCCCCCCCCCCCTTCCCAACCATTGATAGAGGTTGATTTCTTCTTCTCAATAAACCTAGACTATTAGCCCACCATCTTTTTTCTTACTCACTTTTTTAACCTTCTCTTCCTCCCTTCTCCTCTTTCCGCCCTGGCCTTTTGTTGCTGCGAACCTTTTTTTTTGGGCTTTACTACCTACAGTTAAAGGCAGGCCTAGGATTGTAGATAGCTTCGTCCGTCATCTATCGTACCTCGTACCTCGTACCTTGTTCCTTGTCCCTTGTCGGAGTCACCTAAACGCCTAACCACCTAACACAATCCCTTTTTAAGACAAGAGGAGAATAAAGAAATAAAGAAAAGGGAAAACCCGTCACTATACCTATACCTACATATACATAACCCTAGCCTTTTTACCTTTACTACTTACTTAAAAAAAAAAGCCTCCGGGGAGCCGCCTTTCGCCTTCAACATCGAATTACACTTTACATCGTCAACTCACCTCCTCCACCTATTTCTACCGGGCTCCTATTACTCTGCACCCCGCCACTTAGCAGAGATTGGGTATACATCACCCAAGTAATTGGTCAACTATTTCTTCGGTGGTCCGTCCTCACCACCGTCCGCCCGCTCGCCCTGAACAGCAAGCAGCAAGCAACGAGGGCTCCATCGTCATCATCGCTCTCTGGCTTGAATTTTCGCCTCCATGCATTACTACAGTGTGATGGTGTGAGAAGAAAGAGAAAAAAAACAATTAAAAAAAAAGACAAAGGTACGAACTGAATTTCTATTATATCATAGACAATACTCATCTCCATATTCGGATCCATATCCACGTAACACGTTCACATACATATAACTGCATGTTCTACATCTACACTTTCTCTTCTATTTTCTTTCCATATCTTTCCTGAAGGAAGAACCAGAACAAAAGAAGAAAAAAAACATTGTTATAAGGAAACCGGGGGTTTTACTTTTAAAGATCAGGGACCCGAGTGAAACTAGGAAACGGAAGAAAAGATTAAATTCTTTTTTTTTAAAAAAAAGAAAAGAGAAAGGAAGAAGTAGAAAAAAAAAGGAAAGAAAACATTACCCTTACCCAACCAATCCAGTTCAGACCAGTCCAGTCCAATCCAATCCCAAAACAATTATACCCAGACCCCAAAACTTTAGAAAAGAAAGAAAAGAAAAGGAAAAAAAAGAAAAAGACCCATCAAGAAAGAGGATCCTCTCCTCCCTCCCCGAGCCCAGAGAAAACACGGCATACATACATACATGATTGGGACAATTCAGGTTGACAAAGAACGAACAAAGTAATCAGGTCTCCATCGATTTTCCAATCAGCTCCCCCATTCAGAGCCAGCTCCTACAACAGATTCGCCAACAGAAAGCCTCCCTTTGTTTGTCTACTGAAGGGTGACTCCGCTCTCCCGCAGCTTGACCTTTCGCCTCCAGCGCTTCCCGTCTTGAGTGGAAACGCTTATTATTACGCTACATATTTCCTCGTCTTGGTCGACCTGGATTCCCGCCTGGTTAGGCATTCAAGCAGGCACGCTTGTCCACTTTGTCCGGAGTCTTGCCGCGGCCTTGCATCTATCCACATTCATCCATTCAGCATCATACGTCTGACGCAGAGGAATTAACGTTAACGCCCTTGAGAGAGAAGACGTGGCTCAAGCTCCATCGTTTCTCTCTTTTTTTTTCTCTTCTTTTTTTTCCCACTAAGAGAGTTTCTTTGCTTGCATTGCTGCTGAAATATTGCCTTTGCATCTCTATCTCTCTTCCTTCTTTCCTCTTTTCGCCCACTCTCCTCGTCCCCTCCCCCAAACCACACACACACACACCCCTCCTCTCTCTCTCTCATCCTTCTTTCAAGGCCCCGTCGACTCTCTGTTGACTTGTTGTCCTTGATCTTGCTGTGTGTGCGCGCGTGTGTTTCTACCGTACCAGTTCTCTGTAAGTAAGTCTATCTGCAAACGATCCATCTCCCCCCCCTTCCCCTCCCCTTCCCACATACGCATAAACATACACATAAACATACACCTACACACATACACGCCAACGCCCTTTCGGTCTATTACCCTCTTTCCCCAGATTATTCCAAGTCCCCAAGAGATCACCTTCCCCGTTTCTAGCTCAAACACCAAAGGCATCGTGTGCCACGTGGAGAAGAATTCGGAGAAGCAAGATACCTGCTAGGGATGGGGGAAGAAATATGCGAGACGTCATTCCTGAGCATCGTCGCCTCTGACAACGCCACGCGCCTTCTGAGCTAATGCCACCCGTTTGTACCTGATCATCCCACATTCCAAGACATTGCTATCCCCCCCCCGTCCCCCCTCCTTATCGTTGCTTTTTCTGAATGCAGCTTGTTCATTAAAACCCCCGACATTGCCCCCCCCTCCTGCTCCGGTGGTTGCTCGTGAAATCACTGGCTGGTTTGGCGAGCTATATCCACAGCAGTGAGGAGTTGGGAGCCAAGAAGAATCGAGCACAGAAATAAAACATCCCCTCTCCCCCTTCCCGCGTATTATGGAAACCTACACCCCGAACGCATCATGCTAATAGAACCTTACTCCTTCCTAGGCTTTCACGAGCTCCTAATCGTACTTCCGAAAGGAAACACTGTCGTCTCTGTTGCTGCTCCTACTGCCGCCACCGACCTTAATTCAACTCGTACCCGTACCCGTACCCGTACTCGTACACCTAGTCCTAGTCCTAGTATTCGTCGTGGTCCTAAGCCCGACTCTGATTCGTGGTTCCGAGGTTGGAAGCGGAAGATATTCCCTTGTCTATCCCGCCCGAAACCTGAGACGCCTAAGTCCAACAGCGTTACGCTCGCCGACAACCTCAACTCCCTCCTTCCGACTTCCCTCAAACGGCAACCCAAATCGTTGGGGATGCCTTACACGCCGCCGTCCCACCGTTCTCCCGCCTCCTCAGCTCCTCCATCGCCAGACGCCAGTAGAAGGTCCTCCTTCGCCTCATCTGGCCCCAGCTCGAAACCTGCTCTGCCCCGCTCGGCTTCCTACCTGACCAAGCACCGACGATCCTTATCGGCCGGGGCTTTGCCCACAGCCTCCGCTGCTCATGGCACGAAATTGGATATAACCCCCTCGGGGACGTCGGATGACTTGAAGGGTATGGTAAACACGAAACCTTCTGCCGTTAGGCAATCTCCGCCTCCGGTTGCTGATTCACAGGCATTGCCTCCAGGGGCCATCATTTCGCCCCCCGAATCCTCGAGTGAAGATGAGGGGGCTACGGAACTGGAGAAGCGGGGCCGGGAGATCGAGAACATGAAGGAGTTGAAGGAGGCTGTTAGTGTCTTGCCACACCGCCGAGACAGCTCGCCGAGCCGGGCATCGCCTGGCGATCTTCTCATCCTCCCCTCGCAGATTGATAACCTTGCTGAAAAGTCGCGGACGAGTCTGCTCACCGCCGGGCTACCCGCTATTAACACGAAAGGACGTAAAATTTCGCACTCGAGATCAAACACGGATTCCCACATTTACCTGTCGAAGTCTATGGAAGCATGTTCGACGTCTGAGGAAGGATCGGAGCAGGATGAGCCCCAGAGAAAACCCCCAATGGTTCGGAAGAAGTCAGGCGAGCTGGTCCGGCCCGCACTGAGACCTGCGTCCCACCGCCGCCCCTCGAGTATGCCGGGCACGCCCACCTTCTCCAAGGCTGTCCACTTCGATTCCCACCTCGAACATGTGCGCCATTTCCTCCAGGTAGACCGACCGCTAGCCGTCAGTGCAAGCTCGTCGCCTGCTGAGAACTACGAGAGCGATACCGAATACCCCTTCAAGCTGGATGAAAAGCCTGCCACCCGCTCGCCGCCCTATGAATGGGAGATTGTCGTCCACAACTCCCCTACGGAAACCCCTTTCCGAAAAGCACTACCGGCTCGGCTGGAGAGAGTATGGATGTCGCCGGATCAGAAGAGTTTGTTGGGGTCTATTGCGGTGGCCAACCTGGCTTTCCAGAAGAGTGTTGTGTGCAGGTTCACGTTTGATTACTGGAAGACGGTGTCTGAGGTCACCGCCGAGTTTCATCACGAGATTCGACCGAAGGACACGACGTATGGCCACGACCGGTTCCAGTTCAGCATTAAGTTGTCTGACCTCGCCAATCTTGAGTCTAAGACGCTGTATTTCTGCATACGATATAACGTCAACAACCGCGAGTATTGGGATAACAACAATGGTATCAACTTCCAGGTCGACTTCCGGAAGAAGATGCCGCCGCAAAGCGGGAAGAAGGGTTCCCAGGGTGCTTCGTCGCGATCGGCTAACACCTTGCCGCGTAGTACCCGTCGTGCTAACCCTTCGACGGCCCCTCGCCCCAAGTCGATGCCTGCCGGTTCCATGGATGAATTTGGCCACAACTCGAAGCTTATTGGGTTTGACCAGCCTATCCATGAGTTCCTGGGCGAGACTAGACCGACCGGCCTTCGCCTGAAGAGTTCTAAGTCTACTACTAGTATTCCTAGTGATAACCTCTCCACCCGGCTATCGACGCCCAGCGGTGTGGCCTTTGCCAACCGCTACGACTTCGGTGCCTCCCTCAGCGCGGCCATGCAGTCTCACCGAGAAACGAACCCACGTAGCGACGGCCTGTACATGAAGTCGCATAAGAAGCCCGCCTTTAGCACCTCTCCCGCCGCCACGACTCCTCGCTCTCAAGTACCTGCACCTCCTTCGTCTGCTCCTGCACCTGCTCATACCGTCTCTGGTCCTTCTACTGCTACTATTCCTGGTCCCCCTAGGCTGGACTCGCCTTCATCGGCTGCCATCGCCTCATCGTCATACGAAGAGATCCTCAACAAATACTGCTTTGTACGTACCTCTCGCGACCGTCCGGCCGCTCGCGGACGCTAGCACTCACTCGCGGAGTATTTTATCTCTTATGTTCTTCTCCGCGAGATGACTAACCTTTCTGTTTCTTGCAGTTCAACGGTTCCAAGCAGACTAGCCCTCAGGCAAAGGATGGAAGCCTACGAAGCGGTCGATTTGATGGCGTGGACGACTATTCGCCACTCGGCTCTAGCAGCAACTCGAGCTCGAATGGTAGTCCTACCATATCGGACCGACATTATCGTGGAAGCTCTGCCATCCACCACACCCTTCGTCAGAACCTCAACCCGTACTTCACTAATGGATACCAATTTGGAAATGGGTATGTCCCGGCTATCGGTGCCTCCCCTGCCGAGTCTCCTCAGGGGCCACCTCAGGCAACGCAACGGACTCTGAGCCCACAGAGTTCCGGCACGCCTACTGCTAGGTCTGGGTCGCCGGCTCCGATGGCGAACTACCTCCCTCTTGCTGGTACGTTGTCGAACGGGCCCTTCTCAAGCCCAACTCCATACCACGCCCAATACGTTCAAGATCGTTTCCCGTTCACGTCAGACGCTCATGCTGCGACAGCCATTAAAGGTTAAAAAATATTATCTATAGGATAATACTATACTATTACAGCCCCTAAGGTGCTAAGGTATTACATAAACAATCGGGTAATACCCGCCTTTGGGCAAATCGGTCACACGTCGTCCCTCCTGTTCGGCTCATCCCCCTAAGTCAAGCAGCGTCTACGTTCGACAACAATATAAAAAAAAAGGGAGCTTACTTAACTATGCTCAACTAAGACATTTCAACATTCTTTGCCTATTCTTATTTTTTTTTCTATTTTTTTTTTTACGACTTCGACTTCTTTTAAATATCCCTCACCATTCACTCCTATGCATCTTTTTGGCCCGGCGTTCCGGAATTTGCATCACGACATGGCGAACATGTTTCACGACGCCACCCGGAAGCATACGTTACGGTTGGAACGAAGCAATGTTTGGACGCCGTTCGCACTTTTACCTTTTCTTTTTCTTTCCTTTTTTTTTTGTCTACGGCCCCTCGGCCGTCCGTTTATACGAATAACGGTACGCCAGGCTGAACGGGGAAACGGAAATCGGAGTTTGAGTGCATACTTTCCCTGAATTTTCTTTTCGACCGGCACCTACTGCTCCTTTTCTATCTTTTTTTTGTCTCTAGTACGGCATTACGATTGCGATTGTTTGGCCCCAGTAGATTTGAAAAAGTCTACCCGGAAACAACTTGACGCGATAATTGGTATCATACAGACCTCATACGAGGCAATCACTTCTTACAGAATACCACTCCCCGGTCATCTGGAGGGATACCCCCAGCTCACCTCTAGACAAAACGCATCGGTCACATTTTAACTCTACGGAAATTCACATGTAACGGAGCCCTTGCGCTGGGTTACCAGTACCCGTGCTGCATAATGCTCGCTTATATGGTGTGTTCCTGGAATCGTGCCGGTTGTTCATATGTCTGCGGTCTGGCCTTGGGTGAGTTGGATTGAAAACAAACGGGTTACATATAAACAAAAAAGGGATGAAACGGATGTGGGATGGGTTTGCGATTGTTTTTTTTTCATTTTTTTTTGGTGAGTCTGGTTGATGGGGCGTGATATGACTCGAAGGAAAGATAAAAGCTACTATGACCTGGAATTGACAATACCTTCAAAAATTGTGTCTATCTTGTTTCTGTGCCTTGTGTGTTTCTTCCCCGCATCTTTGTCATTTCTATTATCTCTACTGGATCATATTTCTATCTATTTGTGGGATGAGCGATTTAAGCTTGTAGAATACGAACACGCATATAGACCTAAGATAGATGGTGCGCATGAAATTTCATTCACATTTGATATCACTCTCTTTTTTCTTTTTTTTTTCTCTTTCAAAATTTTTTTTCGGAAGTATTCGATGTAGGTCTTTATCTATATCCGTTTAATTCCTGCAAATCGGCCTAGGCCGACCATCAATCGAATCGATGCGATGATCATGATCATGGTCGTTCTGGACGGAATGAGAGCGGGAAGAAAAAAAACCTCATGGATGGTAAATGCATAGCAGACGGCGAATAGAGAAGCCCTGTGCTTTTTTTTTTCTGCCTATCTCGCTCTTCCCGCTCGCCACTGAGATTCCTGAAGCCTGAAATTTTCGGTCACGGCCCCGTCATATCCGCAAAAGGCTCGAGCTTTAATCTTGAACCCCATCGTCCAATATGATAGCTCGCCCTTCGTTTTTCTTTCCCGCCTTAGGACCCACGCAAAACGCAGCCATACAGTCCAGCCCATTGAGCTCATCATCGTCTCCCCTACTTACCTACCCTAAGTCTTGGCGCTAGGGGTGGTTGGGTTGGGCACGAAGACTGCGGTGCAGGCTTTGCTCATTGGCACAAAAAAGGGGGAAAGGGGGGTTGGAAGTGGACTCGGCTCGCTAGCTAGCTATCGTGAAGCTCGCTCCCTCGTCAATAGGATAGGATGGCATATTAGATCAGGGGCACCACCCAATCCATCGACCACTTCATCTATACGGAGACGGCCCCGCGTACGGTACGGTATGGGTACGATACGATATGATACGGGAATGAGAGAGTACCTAGTTTGGATTGCGTCTTTTTTTTTATAATGTTTTTTTATTCTTCAATGATTGGGTATCTATTCGGGAAAAAAAAAAAGCAACGCAGAAACAACAACTAAGGCTCCGAACTTTTGTTGGCTACCTACCTACCTACCTTACCTACTTACCAGCTCAGCCTGCAAGAAATCAAAAAGAGAGCCCAACCCGACCAGTTACGCATGCAAGTTATACATAAGCGCCTCATCCCCACAACTCATTCTGGGGATTTTTCGATTTTCGATTCCTTTTTTTTTTTTTTGAGGCGGCGGCCGCATGAAAAATGGGAGCTAGTGATAAGCGACAGGAGGGCCTAGAGTGAGAGGCAAACATGAATAAGAACGAATCATGGGGAGGGAGGGGAGTGAAGCAAAAGCGAAAGAACGGAAGGAAAAGTGATGTTTGTTCATTAGAGACATACAGAGAGAGAGAGAGTACGTGAGCCGACGACCGACTAATGAGAAGAGGCATGATGGTCACGGTTGAGCTGGGGCCTTCGTGGTTGGGCTTCTTTTCTCTTTCCCTCTAAAACTTCCGAGGAGCTAGGAAGCTTGCCTCCCCCCTCCCCTCCCATGTGCGTGCGGGCAGGCGGGCAGGCGTGCGTACGGACGGAAAATAGGTATGTATACATACATCGGGATCTAAACCTAACCTAGACTATATCGAGCTACTATATTCGAATAATACGGAGGACATGTTTGGTTGGCTGGTTGGTTGATGAGTCGAGTTTGGTTGGATCAGGTCGGTCGACCGAACTAAGGGAGGTTTTCTAACCCGTTCTCTCGCTTTCTGCTTTATTTTCTCAACGAGGAAAGGAAAAGGAGAGAGAGAGAATGTGGGGATGATGAAGGAAAATAGTGCGATTACGTTTACGTTCGTTGTCTAAATTGGGAAACAGAAAGGAAAAGGGGGGTATGAGATAGGATAGAAAGAGGGGCGTTTCGAATAGAGCCAGAGAGATAGAGTGAATGAGTGCGAGGAAGATCATGGTGGAGTTTGAGGCGGTCAGGTCACGAAGATGCGATTCGACTAGAATAGAGTAGATCAGCTTCCCGTATTGGAGAAATAGGAAAAAGGAGGAGGATAGAATGTGGAAAAGGGGAATTGAAGGGGGTTTCCATAGGGAAACAAATAATCAAGATCTCCGGTGCGCAACTCATGAATAGTGATTTTTTTGCTTCCAATTTTGTATTTCTTTATTCTGATTCCTTATATGCTTTTTTTGCCTCCTTCGTGTAGTGCGGTCTAGTAAATCTATATAGCAGGGTAGATCCGCAAAAGTGGTGAAGAAGTTCCCCTCCTCCCCATCTCCTCGCCCCCTCCTCGAGTAAACGTAGCGTTTGGTGTAGGGTAGGGTGTATAGACCGTTTCTATTTTCGGACACCTAGGTGGATGGGGCTAGTGTAGATAAATGTTTGGTTGGTTGGATGGGTGGATGGAGACAGAGATGGGGATGAGGATCAATTAGAACGTATAGGTATAGTCTCATCCTGGGTCCCACTATCTAACTAACTTGAGCTGTAAGGCTTTTGCCTATACTATATAGAGAGTCATTGAGTATCAATATGCTACAGCCTCAAGCCTCACGAAGCTTAGTAGATAGTGGCGTTTAAGCTAATGAGGAAGGGATGAATTCTAGTATATATTAGGTAGATAGAGGGAGAAGTTCTTACAATCCTAACTGAGCAAGTCGGGATGTTCAGCTTGGCCGGGGACGTATGTCTGCTGAACGACACAATCGAACCTACTCAGGTTAGGTTCGACCGTCTAGCCCTTCAGCCGTAGCATCTAGATCGTCTCGGTGTGAGTTTAGGCCTCCGTTTAGCTGTGATTTAGTCCTTGTCGCAAAATGATATTAAGATGATGTTCTTCCCTCCCTCGCGCCGCTACTTCTTGTGGTCTTTGGAATCAACCGGATATACAACAGATGACTAGGTGGATAGAAACACTCCCACATAAAGATGGCTACTTGCATTATTGAGGGCAATGCCGACATGTACGGCCTCGGCATCCGCCTGGGATTCTACCTCAACTGGTTCGCGGGGATCCTAGCCAACGTAGTTGCCGTCAGCGAGATTGAGACCTCGCGCTACGCCTTCAGCTGCTTCATCACGGCCACATTCGTCGCGCTCATAGTGCAAACGGCGCAAGCAGCGGCGCTCACAGTTGTCGACATCTACGTCGTCCTGCTGCTGTGCTTCGGCTACTTCTACTTCCTCGTGCCGACCTTCTTCTGGCGCTTGCTCACCGGGTTCGACGCTGCCCTCGACCCGACACGCTGGCCTAGCGGGTCCCGCGCCGGCACCCTACACCATGTCGTTCATAGCCTGTTGCTCCTTGCTGTCGCCGCGTTCCAACTATGGTTTTGGATCACCGTGACGCCTAGCGCGGATAAGGGTGGGTGCACGTACTACGGCTTCTTGTTCGCGAGGTTCGATATCGCGAACGTGACGTTCAGGAGTGTGAATATCGCGTTTCAAGCCCTGATTATACTTATCTGCCTTGCTATCCTCGGGGGGCATGTCCTGGGAACAAGACGTGGGAAGCGAGAGACGGATACAAGGTAAGATAATATGTTTTATTATACACATACCTAAGTTAGGTCTTTGCACGAACTACTCGTGAGTAGCGAAAGAGGAGGCGATGATGCTAGACTTGGAGACGAAGAGGCATATGAAGAGAAGACAGATTCGAGAGAGCCGAAGCTCCGAGCGTGAACCCTTCCCTCCATTCCCGGGTAACTTTACATTACATGACCAACTCTTTCCTACTCCTCTTTAGTACTTCTCCTTCCCGTAAGGCCCTCCTCCGCTCCTCCCACGCCATCCTGCTCCTCGCCGTCGCCGCCATCGTTACTACAGCCACCGAGATGACCATCGCCTGGAACGGCATCACCGGGGTTACTGGTCTCGACTCAGCCGGCCAGCTCATACCCTTCCTCATCGGGCTCGGCGTTTTGGGCCGCGTGCTGTACGTTGCCGTGCGAGTGAGTGGGGGTGAGGATGGGGTGAGTAGTGCGACGGCGGCGGCAGATAATCAACAAAAACCTGTGCATGCTTTATACATGCCTATCCCTGCGGCTGCGCAACCACCACCGATGCTGCCCGTGGACCCCTGGACGATGCCAATGGCCCAGGCGCCGTATTATTATTCCGGTAGTGATGGGAGGCAGAGAAGTTAGGTTCTGCGAGGGAAAGGGGGAAAAGAGAAAATGTGAAAACATGAGGATAAAAAAGGCAGAAGTGATATCGGGTCACTCACCATACGACGTTGGCGTTTCTGGGCTGGTCGGCAGGCTTGGTGGACCAAATCACCATCACTTAAAGTGTGTTCGGTGGTAAAAGGGGAGGGAGAGAAACCTTTGCTTAATGAATAATGAGTCTAGGTCACGATGGGTTTTCTTTCCACTGATAGGCTAATAAGATGCAAGATTTTCCAATAGCGGGGATAGCTCAGCTGGGAGAGCGTCAGACTGAAGCCAAACTTCATCTGTTATCTGAAGGTCGTGTGTTCGATCCACACTCACCGCAACATCTTTAATTTTTTCTTTTCTTCTTTCTTCTCTTTTTGCCTTCCTCATAAAGAGGCTTGCTACTTAGTATTTTTACTTCCTGTCCCTTCTCGGTTACCTCAACTCTATCTAGCTGGGAGGTAAAATTGAAGCATAGCTGGTTGGCATAGTCATTCACCTACTTTATAATATACCTATTAAGTAGGTAGGTATGCATGCTGTGGATGGATGTCTACTATATTGCTTATTATCAATATATCAAAGGCTGCGAAGCATCTACTACATATACGATGGAATAGCGATCGATGAATGAATACTTTGATATCTGACGGTAGACAACAGAATAGCATTCATTGTCTGTCTTTAAAGTAGTTCTTTACAGGATGTCAATATGAAAAATAAAATAAAATAAAAACTCAAGCAAAGACCTCTCGCTCTCTATGTATCCAGGAAATGCAAATTAAACATGGTATATGCATCTCGAGGAATGAAATAGAACAAATCCTTAACAGCATTTCTAAGTTAGAGTGATAATCTTATAGACTAAGAGGCAAGACCAGATGGTTTAACCCAAGGCAGCTTTGAAAGGCTTATTTTATTAACTCCCTAGGTGGGTAAGCACCTAATATTGGTTGGAGGGGGACTGGTTAAAGGAGGCCACTCCATCTCCTTTGACAACCGCCATTAGGCAAGGTTTTGTTTCGTTTTAATCGCCGGAAGGCTATTTTTCAAATGTTACTTATTCCCCCCTAACCGTATGTAGAATGTATGGAGAAAAAGAGAATTACTAGGAAGATATTTCTTTATGTTATTGAATAAGACTATTTATATACTAGAAGTTATAATGGTTTATGTATCTCAGCGTCTCTTCGATGTGAGTGAGGTCGTTGGTCTTTCCTCTTTGCTATGTTCGTTTATACCACCGGTTCGTAGCCCGTGGGAGGGTGCTGTCCATCCGGAGTCTCGAGGTCAGGTGTGTAGTACACCGGTGCCGGGTTGCCGCGCCAGGCCTTCTCGATGCTGGGGAGCACCGTGCGGCCGCTGGGTCCTACTTTGGATAGGTTGGGTCCGGGGTATCGGTGGTTGCCACCATCCTCGTTGAAGGGGCCGGCATACGAGCTGTTGAAGTACATGCTGGGTAGCTCGACCTTGCCACTCCACTGTCGTAGCTTGTCTCCTGTCTTGTCGGCTACGAGTTTGAACACGTTGGCACCAACGTCGAAACGGCCGAGGGTGTGCAGGTCCCAGTTCGCCTCCACGGTGGCGATCTCACTGTAGTGGGTGTAGTAGCTGTCGTCGGTTGTGCCGACAAGGTGTTGGGGCACAGCGTCACCGATGAGGATGCCTAGTACACGGTTCTGAATTGTGTAGGTCTCGTTTTCATCGAATGTGATCAGGACAAGCGTGTTCTGCATAAATCGCTTGTCGTTGAGCAGGGGCTCTACGAAGTTACGCGTCCAAGCACCGGCGGTGGTGATGTCGGAATCATGACCATCACTCGTCATGTTGGGGGTGATGAACATCCACTGGGGCAGGGTCTCGTTCTCAAGATCCTTGTAGAACATGGTAAGGTTCTTGATTACGGCCAGACGATCGATCTTGCTAGCAACCGAATTATAGTTGATGGCCGGGTTATGCTTCCGGACGTAGTCATTCTTGCCGTTTTGCTGGTTGACATACTCGAAGCCCTCAAAACCACTGTAGGGCATATCTTCTTGATACTCGCCCCAAGAGATTCCCTTATCTTCGAGCAGGTCGATGACCGTTGACACGTTTTTGTCAGCCTGGTTGAAGTCATCGTGTTGCATTCCAAAATAATCGCCGGCAATCGAGGCGATGTAGTTTGGCTGCGACGGATGCGTGACGGAATGATAGCCAGACAGCACGATGCCCCTTTCAGCTAACCAAGCGAGATTCGCTGAGAAGTGTCAGTCAAATGTTTTCAGCCTGATACGAACCTAAACTAAAAGCATGATGTTGTACTTACGGTCACCGATGGCCATGTCGTAATCAGTATTTTCGAGCCAGATGATGGCAATGCGGTCGAAAGCCTTGCCCTTGACATGGCTCACAGGGCTCAATGTCTTCGCCGTGGCCGCGGCTTGTGCAACATCGCTAGTCGCTGTCGCAGTGTAGATGTTTTCCGCCTGAGCGGCAACACTGCTTGCAAAAAGCAAGACGGATGGGATGGAAGAACAACGCATCTCGGCGACCACGGTCCAGCTAAGCTAGAAAGGAACTGACCTAGAGAGCTAGCACAATAGGCACAAGGACGCGTTGAAAAAAAAAAGGTGTGACATCGCAGGCGAAACGTGAGTTTATTAAGGCTATATGGCGTAGGGCTACCAACCGCCTTCGGGATTAGACCGCATGCTATCCGTCTCTCGGTCAGCTCCTCCACACTATTTTGAACAGACCGCATATGCACATGGATGTAGATCCGATATTCATTGGTCGACGTGATGGAATGGCAGAAGCAGAAATGATCAGATGTCTTTAGTACAGACACTCTAGAAGATCGAGCCCCATTTCTGACCGGTCCTACCTAGCGATGCAAGAACTCCAGGGTCTTCGTTTTCCCTTCATGTCCCCCCTCTTGGGAAGGTCATTAGGTCTGTGTTTATTGGTTGTTGATGCTTACCCACCTGCTTTTTAGAGTCAAGAGCAGTTTAGAGTCGGCACAATTCCCGCTTACACTACACACGTTCACAATCGAGTGGAGAAAGAAATGTGTGGTTACATGTACCTAGCCTGTGCTGGGATTCTCACGTATAGTCTCGGTCTAAGCTGGATGTTGGTCTGGTTGTTGGTACGTCTAGTCGTATTTTGGCTTGGCTGCTCGTTCCCCGAGACCCGATGTCACTGGTAGCATGTTGCTAAGTCAAGTTAAGCCATGTTTTTTAAGACATGATGGTTAGGGAATCTAGATATCTAGGTTGAGCAGGCAAGGGCAAGAGTCAGATTGCGAGCACGGTCGTGAGGTTGGAGACAATGTTGTACATAAATGAGACACTGCCCAATGTTCACCGTCAACGGAGCCTCTAACTTATCTACTTATACATACAAGCCTCAGAAAAGGGGGGGCTACACGGGCAAGGGGGGGAACAGCTGGGGAAACGAATTGTAAATGAGAGCTTGAAATATGGAATCTAGGATTGGACAGGAAGCACGTGTGTGATCAAGAGCCAAGCATTGGCAAGATGATCGGGAAAATCAAGCTCACGCCGTGCGGCGCTGCTAAAATGCTTGTTCGCTCGGACCAGACCGACTAGACTGGGCCAGTACTGCCGACAACCCCTGCTCAGTCGTCATCACCGCTATGCTAATTTTCTAGTTGCCGTTGTTTACGTTAGTTATTTGTTTAAACTAGGTTAGTTGCTCCCCTCCCTTCCCTTCGGAGAGCGTTAAGACCTACGGACGTAGTGCATGTCTCTGGTAAGATCATCGTCTGAGGGCTCTCTTCTTGTTTCTGTAGAGTACTTCTGTTTAGAGGTGGATGATGTATTTTAAAACTAGGTAGATAACATGGTATAAATGCGGAAAACCCTTGGCTAGTTGATAAAACAAGTGAAATTATCGAGATCGATAGTATTAACTTACGAGTCTTGCCGGGAAAAGTTACTCTTTTTAAGGTGTATTTGAGTAAGTTTAATTAGGAGCAGATGACATTTGCACATGCACAATAGTGAAGCCATGAAAAACGCCACCCAACCACCGTTGGACAATATGGGAAGATGAGAAATTTGGCACAGGATAGCCTGTGTTTTACATATCGTTGTACTTGTGGCAAATCTTTACGCTCAAGTTGTACTTGAGATTCAGCTGTAGCTAACGGCTAAGGTCTCGACTGAATTTGCCTCGCTAACAAGTTCTCGATAGAGTACCCTGTAATGACCATGCCCCCTGTACTTAATTCATACAAGATCCAAGATCCAAGGAGTTGGTTCGTCTGCTTATTGCCTCACTCTTGATTGGTCCGAGTTCCTTACATACCGTCTCCAGGGATCTACAATCTCATATCAGCTCCCCCTTGTGTCTCTACGTTGCTTATCCTTTCTCTTCTGTCGGTGTCAACTCCGTCGTATATGCATGAACAACCATAAAAACCCCGGTTTCATGGCTCCCACTCATAAAGTCTCTTTTAAAGCGTGACAAGTGCGGAATCGGCGTAGCGGTAGTCCATATACTATCTTGTCGTGATAAGAATACCCTGCGGCCTTTGGATTCTAGGGACGTTCCTATTCCCGCTTGAGGTGGCACTATTCTAATCAAGTTCAAATTCGTTACGTTGGGTCTTATCGTCCTTACACCCTAATCCGTCTATCCACGATCCCTCCCACGCACCATGGACGTTTCTAGTATATTTTCATCAATCCGCTGGCCATCACGGCAAAGCCAACGCGAGAACGCATCTGCGTCATACTCAACGCTCCCGACGACACCCACCACATCAGAAACAAACCCATCTTCGGCAGACGACTCTGGAAGCGATGGCGTTTTTGAAACTGATCATCAACCTCGAGAAATATCGCGTTCTCTCTCCCGGTTCCTTGCCGATTTCACATTGGGCTTCGCGGACGGGCTCACGGTTCCCTTTGCCCTGACCGCGGGGCTCTCCTCGCTAGGCCAGACCAACACAGTTATCTACGCGGGGTTGGCAGAGATATGTGCAGGGTGCATAAGTATGGGAATCGGCGGATACTTGGCAGCTAAGGGCGAGCAAAGCGCGAGGAAAGACGTCTGTGATAACAACGATGATGATGAAGTGGATGAAGAAAAGTCACCGCGGGAGCTGCAAAACATACTGGAAAGCTACCTGGCTCCACTTCATCTGCCCCCAGATCTACTGCAGAGTGTGAGAAATCATATAAATTCTTCAGATGTTCCAAGCCTATCTCTGCCTAGATTGAGTTACGTCGACGACACAAAGGTGACCACAACATCCCCTATCTTTATTGGTCTTTCCGTGGCACTAGGGTATCTGCTGGGAGGTCTTCTGCCGCTGCTTCCGTATTTCTTCGTTAATGAAGTTGTGAGGGGCCTCCAGTTGAGCTTCGGCATCTGTCTTGTTGCCCTCTTTATCTTTGGCTTTACCAAGGACTATCTACTACAAGCCAAGCCCACCAGGGGAGAAGAAGGTTGGCATCGGGAAGTAAGCAATATGAAATTGGCAGCGCGGTGGCACAGGATTAAGCATAGCATATGGGAAGGTGTACGCATGGTGGTTCTGGGCGGGCTTGCTGCCGTCACAGCGGTGTTATGCGTTAGACTCTTCGAAGGCATTGTGTCATGAAGTTAGTGTTATTATAACTATACATATTAAGAGATGCTGAGCTTGAATCATACTGTTAACATCAACTTTCTGCTCCAATACTATTGTCCTAATTTTCCTCCAATTGTCGCTTGTCCGAGATTTTTCAAAACATTATTGTGGCCCCATGGGAGGTGGTCCACCTTGCCCTCCCATTGGCGGCGGTCCTCCGTGACCTGGAATAGGCCCGCCGAATATCGGGGGCGGCCCCCCATGCATCGGTGGTCCTCCACGTCCCATCATCGGGGTGCCACCCTGACCTACGGGATAGCCCTGTGGAGGCATATTCGGGTTTCCGTGCCATCCTCCAGCAGCCGGTGGGGGCATGTTCGGTAATGGGGGCTGTCCCTGATCGTCTTCCCATTGATCCTCCATGTCACTCATCGTAGATCTAGTTTGAGCATCCCGACGGGAGGATCCGTCTGATCCACCCGAGCCACTTGAACTGCTCTTGCTAGGGTAGCTCGACCCACTGCGGCGGCTTGAACGTCTCGACCGGTGAGGTCGGGAACGGCCTACGATGGCACGTCGTCAGCCGAACTTGAGTTATCCATTTCTATGAAGAGATGTGCTCGTGGACCACTCACCGCGCCTGCAGCAGACCCAGAGGATCAGGATGAACACAACTGCAATCACAACTCCACTCAGTATTGGCCCAACACTAACTGATCCTGATTCCTGGGGACTTGGCGCCGGTGCGGTCGTAACCGGTGTATTCGTCGCCCCTTCGTCGCTACTGCCAAGAGTCCAGGTTGCGACGAACGTTGTGGCCGGCAATACTAGCGTCTGTGTGCGTACGTCCCTACTCTGTGGTTGGCCGGGCAAAGACATATTCCAAATATTCGGGTAGAGTCTCTGGAGTTGAGGCTATGTATGGCCTGCTACTCAGGAACATTAAAATGTTTGAGAGTAGTGAAATCCGGCAGAGAGACTGTTTAATTGTTTCCCACTTGTCGTGAAGAGGGTTTCTCCTCGAGACAATGTTCTCTGACTCTTGTGCTACAAAACTATTTCGTTTGCAACCAGTGTACGAAACAACCGTTGAGTGTTTCCTCAACGAGTTCCCTATATTCCGAACTAAGGCTATGACTTAAGTCTCCCTGAAACCCTTCCACACGCGAGTAGGCGATCTTGGCTCTCACTGCGAACTACGAAGTCCAGGTAACCCATCAGATCTGACAGGCCAGGTCGCTTTTCCACTTAAAGAAATAATGGTTGACCCTACTTATTATCATACCATCCTACTGCCTCGTAGGATTTCCCAAGCCCAGCCCAGCTTCTCTGACCGCTCTTCTATATTACTTTCTCTCTCCCCCCCTTCCTCCCCTTTTGAGCTTCTGCATTGTCCCGTTATCGCACCCGTGTCAGCACACTGAATCATGTGCAAGAAGGGGGATGAGCCACAAACTCGCGTTGGTTCTCGAGTTAGAGATGGGTGATACAAGGGGTCGCCTCCCGCTCACGACAACGATGACAGTGCTGCAAGGCTCTGCAGCGAGCCGTTTTGAACTGCGTCACACTGGCTTCGACAGCTAACTAGCCTCGCGTACCAGCATATGGATCATCACATCTGTCCAACGAGCGTCTTTGAATGGCTAGCTCAAACTAACACCTAGGACGTTCTCCGGCTAGGGAACAGCGTGAACGGTTTACACGACCAACGACTTCGTCTCACTGATCCTGTAGGTAGCCAGATATCGGAGAGCGGGTCGACATTTCGTTTTTATGTAATGGATAGTCCGAGACTCTCTGTGATATACGCAGGACTGGGGGGGGGGGGGGGGGGGGGGGGGGGGGGGGGGGGGGGGGGGGGGGGGGGGC